>CM062811.1:1239840126-1240177036 GCA_031772625.1 Pinus tabuliformis | reverse complement strand
GTCCAGTACATCCTGCGTTAGTCAAAAACAAGTCATGAAAGAAAATTCATCAGTAATCAAACACGTGATGTTGCTAGATTCACATCACAAGAAGCTACAAAACAAAATCATTATGTCAGCCTTCAACTTTCGCACAATATAAAAGCCCACATTCCATCTTATATCTTTGTAATAAGAATTCCTCAATACAATATATAAATTAGATCTTCCAAAATGCAAACCATAACCCAGAGTATGCAGATTTAGATATCGCTATAGATAAATTCCAAACCTGTAATACTCGATATCATTTAGTGCTCTGCTCCATAACTCTGGCATATGCTTTTTAGAGACAGCTTCAAACTCTTAAGCAGCCAAAAACATCACAATGCTGTTGAGAATCAAGATGTCAATTACTTGCTTAGTTAAGTCCTTAAAAAATGTCTTTTGACAATGCTCTAAATAGTTTGAAATCATCTATCATGAGACATTAAGATTTGACACTTACAGCTGGACAAAGAATGGTGACTCCAGGATCAGTGGATTGTTAATTTTAAACAACTTTAGAACCACAGTTGGCAACAACGAATTTCCTTTTAGTGCCCCGTTCCTCCATCACAACGGCAACATCTCTAACTCTTTGAAATAGTGCTTCAAGTTCTTTAACACCAAATACCTTGTAATCGAGATCTTTGGTGTATCTTTGTCGATACAGTGTTGAAAAATTTGCCAGCAGAATTGCACAGGCATGGCTTACCAAAAGCTCCTGCAGTTCTCGTTTGAATATTTCTAGGCTCGCTTCTGCTGCATATTCATCAACATTCACATCTCCTTGAAGGCTAGTCTCTCCATCCCCATCTTCTTCATCTTGTTCACTTCCACTTCCATCTTCCGAACCTTCATCTGAATGTGAAGCCAGGTTTACTTCTATGCCATTTGCATTAACGTCATCACGTAGGTCATTACAAGAACCTGAATCTGTGAATTCTATGACTCTTTTTCCCTTGTCTAACTTTCCAGAGTGCTCTTTCTTCCTAATCACATCTCCTGAATCCATGGTAGAAGAGTTCACGTTTATTTTACCTTGTATGAACTTGTTTGATAACTCTCTTAAACACAAAAACTTCTTGTTTCCTTTTCCTTCAATGGTGAAGACATCATGCATCTTTTCTATCAAATTAACTAGCTTATAAGAACCATACTCTACTAAAAATAGAGGTCTGCCAAAGACCTTCTGATATTCAGATGGAACACGTGCAAGAAGCATACTTCCTCCATATCTATTGATAAGGTGTACAAGCTGTCTCTTTAAACCTTGAAAATCACCAGGTTGCACCCAGAAATATGAAGTTTGTCCTGCATTTGTTTCATTAGAAGGCATTCCATGTTGACCAGAATCTGTGACGGATGATGTCTGCATCGGCTTATCAATTGCAGACAATATGGCACTAGCTGTTTGACTCCTTTGCAATGAAGAAGATTTACCTGGATAGGTTACTAAAGTCCTTGAAGCAGGAGCTGGATATTGTGTTGACCATGAATGCATTCCTATAACATTATTGTCATTTCTTATAAAAGAATCAGGGTTATATTCTCCAACCACATGAGAATTTTTTGTCAAACCCATCGACATATGCTTTGGATTTATACAATAAATTTGGTTTGGATTATTTCCAATGTTGTATCCATTCTGGGAGCTCCCTCTATACACAATAGCTTCACCATTTTGCAAATCGGAGTCATCACCTGAAACACAGCCAACACGATAAACAGAGAAATCTGGTGCTCGAGACAAGAAGGATTTTGCCGGAACAAGACCTTCACCTCGAGCCAAACTTGGCCAATCCCACACAAATCGACCAGAATTGCGTAGTGCAGAAGAGACACCCACTCCAGATGGAATAGCAAGAACAACTGTATAACCCCGTTGCCCTAGTTTGTGCAAAGCAGGAGAAAAATCAACATCTCCTGAAATCAAAAAAATGGTAGAGGGAGGATGATTATCAAGAGCAAATAAGAACATATCTACTAAAATGGCTTTATCTGCTGCATCTTTCCTTCCATTGGGAACATCAATGAGGTTGACCCCAGTCTTTTGACAGCCTTCTCTCAGTCTTCGAGGAAAATTATTAAAATCTCCATATGCCGAGAGCAGAGTGACAGCACCGTTAACCATTGGATGCAACCCAAGAGCCATCCTAATATTACCTGCTACATCCTCTGGACGGACTTCCCCAGGAACAGGGCAATTCTCAATATCCCAAAGTATAGCCACAGGGCCTAGCAGTCCCCTAAATTGTTGGTTACCTGCTTGTGCTAAATTTTGATCTAGTACATCCGGAACTTGATATCCAACTGATTGCCCTGGTATAAAATACATATTATTTGAAGGCAAGTTGACAGCCATATTCATTTGTGACAAAGACATTTATCCTGCATGTTGAAATGTAATGCATTAATAAGATTTAAATCATAAAACATAACCAGCAGTTCTACTGTAGCTGAATTCAATCAAAAAACATTCAAAGAATTGCAGTAGTGAAAGATATATACATTCGTAAGCACAGTTTTCAGAACTCAGAAGCAATGAGCTAAAACTTTTATGCAGCCTAGAAGATCTAAATTTATGCTAGACAGAACAATCCTCGAGCAATTAATAATTTACAATATACAAAAAAGGGTTCACTCACGAGCAACAGTTTTACACAATGATGGCTGTAGCCAATAAAGAATAATGACGGCAATCATGGAAAATATTTTCCTACCTACTAAAAGATATGCCATTTACATTTTAGAAATGTCTTCCACTGGCAAGGTAATGACAGTCCCATTAATGATCCTGATGACTTCATGCAATAGACAGACTCAGAGGACTAGTACATCTAGTTCCTTCCTCTCTTAGTTTCAGCAGTATTTCAACCATGGCTTTATCTTTTAATCGACTCTACTCCACCTCTATGGCTTTCATAATCAAACTATGTAGTTTCATTCACCTTCTAGGGGCTTTTCTTAGAAGACTATAATCTTAATCCCTTTGACCTACTTTAGTCTTTAGTGGAAATTAATGTTAATTTCAATTTCTCAACCTTCCTAACATATATCATATCTGAAGAATATTGATTCAAAGTATGGCCGAATTTCATAGAGAAAGAACACTAAACATGATTAGAAAAAAGAAATTAAAAAAAATCATTGCTTAAGACTCTAAAGCATCCATGATTTAGATATTAAAATTTGTGGATTGCATCAGTAACTGATTTTACTTAAATTTAAATATTTATATTCATGTTTATCTGTAGAAGTATTTGAGATATATATCGTCTACAGGAGTCAGGATCTCATCTTTCTTTTTATTTTGGAGGAAAACTGGTTAAAGAAACTCAAAGCTGCTGCGTTATGAGAAAATTATGATAGGTATTTCGATGCCCTCAAAATCACCCATGTCTTGCACCTGGTGTTATCGACTTCCACTCACTAGATTTTGACCCTATCGTAGAATCAAAATTAATATTGAAAATAAAAGGCGATCTTAGTCAGAACCTAATTAGAAATTTGATCGATGCTGTTGGGTTTTCTTGTCACCAAGGCCCTCCAATCTATGTTAGGCAAGTATGTCTAATGATCTCATTTTATGTATTGCATGCAATTTTAAGTTTCAGCATGCGTCTTGCAAATATAATTAGATGAGAACTACTGAAGAAATTATTCCATGACAATTTAGGAATTTTCTTTAAAAAAAATCAGGCTCTTCATAAATAAAGGTTGAAAAATAATAATCTAGGGCATTCTTCTACATGCAATCAATTACCACAATTTCATGACGTTTAGAAGCAAAACAAAATTGATGAAATGGATAAGAATTCCAGAACTTACTGCAGGCAAAGCAATGGAGCTCCTCGCTGAATAATCAGGCAACCAAAACCCTCGCTAAATGATAGCGTGCTCTGAATGCCCTCGACACGCCACCAATATCTTCTGCTACTACCTATAAAAGCGTTGGCATTCACTGCAATCACAGCATCAACATTCGCAATTGTGAGAATTTAACAACAAAAGAGAAATAATCGCGATACAAGCCAGATTTATATATGGAGAAGCCATTGAATTCCAACGCTCACTCTGCTATCCATGTGAAATATAGCGTCGGCCCTTGAGTTCGAAACCATTTCAATCCGAGCCTAAATTTAAACGTTTGGGACTGTATCTACATATATAGCGGGGACTCAATTTCACATCATTCCTTTTAGGTCTTCCTGTGTCGTAGCAGTGAGACTTTTTGAACTTTATTAAAATGGATTTGATTCGCCACCCACCCTTTTGTTGTGGGGTTCTTTTCCATAAGGTCTAAACTGATTGCCTTTTGGAAGACTATTGCCTATCATGACCCCCACCTTGACCATATTGATTCACTTTATAGGGGCAATGATTTGTACGTAAGTGGTTTTTAGATATGAAGTTATTGCTAACTAAAAAAATTGTAGATGTTTATGAGTGTTGTTTTGACTTTTAAGTTTGTAGGGGGTATATGAAAGTAGTGGTAAAATGGGGTTATTGCTAACTAAAAAAATTGAGGATGTTTATGAGTGTTGTTTTGACTTTTAAGTTTGTATATGAAAGTAGTGGTAAAATGTGTAAATCTTGTATTGTGTTTTTTAGTAAATTTTTTCAAATCATATATTAATTATTAAAATAAAATATTGTTTAAAAGAGTTGGATTTAATGGTGAGAATGAAAAGTTTCTTCCTATTGATTAAGGGTTAATTCTTGTGAGGACTAGTTTAACCTTTTAAGGTTGTCATAGAGGCATCTAGAGATAGTGGTCAAATGTGTCAAGTTTGTGTTTTACTCTTCATACACATGTAAATAGATTAAATGTCATGTATTTATCATCCATAAGTCTTGATAATAAATACTAAATTTTTATTTTTTTTAGATTAAGGTTCAATTCCAATAAGCACCAATTTAACCCCTTAAAATGGTTTTCATTGGGGATGTTGATTTTTTAGTAGCTTGGGAGGTACTCCAAGCCCTAGGGTTCAAGGTTCGGAGGGTGGAGCATCACAAGAGTCACTCGTGAGCTTGGAACCCAAGGTTGGAGTTTTGCACCCATCGTGATTTGGGTCAAAACCATGAGACATTTGAGCATGAGAAAATTTGAGGTGATAGAGGATGGCATGGCGAATCCAACGCTTTGAAAATCACTCAAATTGGAGCTCTAGAAATTAAGATATGAATTTTTTAATGTCATTGTTGGGTTTTGCACATGTATGGTCAAGTTGGCATAATGATTAGAAGACTAATCACAATTGTACAAGCCCATGTGGATGTCCAAATGAAGCCCTCATTAAATGGTATATATATGAGGTGTGTGTGAGATCATTTCATACATCCAAGTGCAAACAAAGTCAAGGATTCATCTCTGAAATTGAGTCGTAGGTCAAGGAGAAAAACAACAAGGAAGGAAGGAGTTGTTTGGGTAAATTCATGGTTGGTTTGTCCCTGCAGTGAAGGTTGAGGTCACTTGGGAGAAGGTCGAGTGGGTTAAGAGGAGTATTGGGAAGTGAATGTGCATGTTTGAGTTGCATTTTGCTACAGGTATAGGGCCGCAGGTTGTTCTAAAGCAATAACAAGAATTCAACCCTTGTTTGAGGAGGCTGAGAGGTGGAACAACCTCATATGAGCAAGTCGCAGTCAAGGGTTGATACAACATAGCATTTGGGACCATCTTTGGAGCATAATGCAGGGGATTGCAGCTTATTCGGGACTGTGGAAAAGCCCTGACCAGAACTGTTATCTCAAAGATAGAATGCACAAAACCTGTGGTCAAGAAAGGGTATGATCAGTCCCCTCTTGTTGACAGTGTTTGCTATGTGGATGACAAATTTATGAGTAGCCTGTGAGTGCCATGTGTTGAGGTTGACTTGGGCAGTTGGAGACCTCAACTAGGAGCAGATCTTGTAGTGATTGGATTGAGTACCATTGGACTGGTGGAGGGCAGCATGTTGGCTACCCAAAGTAGCCTGTGACTAGCAGTCATAAAGAGAGTTTGACCATTGAAGTTTGAGTGAAGTTGTTGAGCCTATGTATAGCTCTTTGATGGACGAAAGAGGCTATCAGAAAGCATATTAGAGCTAAGGTATTGGCTAGCCTGGAGAGTAGATTGTGAAAATTCCTCAACCGGAATTCCTACTGCAGCGACTGATGATATTTCTCCTACTTGTTAGATTTACATGAACAAGTTATTTGCAGTTTCCTACGGAAAATATTGAAATACATACACTGCAGCCTTCACTTAATTAATTTATATGCGGAAACAAGAGACTGAGCAAGAAAGAAAATACAACACAATAACACCGTTATTTTTGGACAAATGTCCCCGAAAAAACCTAATGCGGGAAAACCGATGCAGCAGATTTGAGGGTTTATTATTATTAAGCAGTAGCAAATTCTAAATACATCTTTGAATACCTCAAGGGTTATTCAGTTATAAAGAGAAATATTGGCAGAAATATTTGTGAGATTACCTCACACAATCACTAAGAAAAACCTGGTTGATCTGGTCACCGGATGAGGTGCTCTGGCAGGCCCTGCGTTGCGTTTGTGGTCCTCACACAGTCCCTGTGTCAACTCCTCTAGGCTTTGTGTCACCCAGCTAGCTGATCAATTTGTTGCCCAGAGTCACTACTCTCAGCCTCCCGGTCTCACACCCCGGCTCCTGACTTCTGAAACTGGCTCTGCTGCAAAATTTCGGACTCTCTCTCACCCTCTGCGCTGCCTCAGCGTGGCCCTACGTCAACCTCTATGTGAGAGTTGCTGGATCCCTCTCTCCCTCTCTTTGCTGATGATTCTCCGACTGAGAAAATCTCTCTCTTTCTGGGTGTTATCTCTACCCCTCAAGTGCAAGAAATCTAATTGATCAAAATTTCCTCCTGAGAACTTCTCACTTCAGAAATTCGATCTCTTGATCTCTCGGTGTGTTTTCCAAATGACCCTCAGGTTCCCTTAAATAATATTCTTGTTGACATTCAACGACCCAGATTAAAAGCTAATTAATGGCTAAGATCATTTTAGCTTGATCGTCGTATTCTTATAGAAGTTACACCCACAAATAGATTAATACCCATTAATATTTTTAATTTCGTAAGTTTAGACTTAGGGGCCCATTAAAAAATATTAATTATTTTAATAAAATTGTTTCTAGGTGGAATTTTCCAAAACGCTTATGGGTTCTTTGGAATACATGTGCCCAAGCCTCCTTGCAAAATTTTAGGCCTAGAGCACATTCAATGCTACCCCAAATCAACACTCCCTCTTAGCGAGGAATGTGCTCTAGCAATATATGTTGTTGCATACTGCTCTGACTCTGAAGCATCGTCCTCTGCACTGCAGATGTCTGACATGTTTTCCTCCAACTACTGCGCTACTGTTGTAATTGTACTATTGTTAACACTGTCACTCCCAACACAACATCCATACTACAGCTCCTCAAGTGTTGCATCTGTGTTGTTGCTAGCACTGCCACTGCCAACTGTTACTGCACTGCAAATTGTTGCTGCTACTCCATCAGCAACAGAAAAACATCCAAAATTATTGAACTAACTGTGTTTAGTATGGCACCACGTGAATGTTGGAGCTTGACTTCTGCTAGTCTCTGCACTAACCCTCTGAATATATTATGTTGTTGTTGACCTTTGCTCTGTGCCATCTGCACTGCTTCCAACTCTGCTTTGCGTTGTTCAGTATCTAGCACTCCTAGCCACTGCAACTGTCTCTCTGACACTCCTCGGCACCATCCGACAGTAGCCCATCCTGCTACCTTTGATTTGGGCTCCTGTAGCAATGAATTGATCCAAGAGGTGGGTTCCTCAAGGATCCTGCCCATCTGTAGCTCTTTCAAACTACAACACCAAATCAGCCCACCTCCCTCTTGGAGGTATCTCAGCGGTCATGGCGAACTCCTCCTCTTCGATCTTCGTGGGCGCAACCTTCTGATCGTGTTTCTTATCCTTGTCCTTCTTCTTGAGAGGACATTGAGTAGCATAGTGACCCATCTCACCACACCTAAAACACTCAATCTTCGAGACGCCCTTATTATGTCTCCACTACTCTTGTTGTCCCTTCAATGCAAGGGCTGCATTATCCTCCTCTTCCTTGGGCTTTGACCCATTGTTGCTACTTTGGTCAATTTTAACCTTGACTAAGTCTCTCCTTAGCTCCTCTTGTTTTAGAGCTGCCCACATCTCATCCCAATTCGGCAAAGTTGCTTTGTCCAGGATACTCTGGACAAAGACTTGCCACTCATCTAAGACAAAATTGAGGGCCAGTCTAACCAACTCTGAATATTGAGGTGTACACCCCACAACAAACAATTCATCACATGTCTCTTGAAGCTTCATGAGGAATGGATCCACACGGTCCCCCTTCTGCATCTGAGTAGATCTTAGGTTCTGTTCAAGGTACATCTTTTGTTGCTCAGAAGATCCATGCTATAACGTAAACAAAGCATCCCACATCTTCTTAGCAACCCCTCTGTTAGCGATGTGACAGACCACATGATCCTTCACTCCATCGAGGATCATTCTTTTTGCCTTCATCATCTCAACCTTGTATTTCTTCAACGGATCTGCATTTGCAGGAATAGCCACCACGTTGTCGACATGTCTTGAGGGCATGCTCATTTAGAAGGAACGACATTCTTGCCTTCCAGATGACATAGTTGGATGCCCCATCCAACCTGTCCTTATCCCTCAAGCCATTGATTTTTATTTCTACCACAAATGTCGAAAATCTCCTCTCTCCTTCGCTTTGTTGTTGGGCTAGCTTACGCACTCCCTATTGGAGCTAGTAAAATTGTTGCTCCTGCTATTGCTTAGCTCTAGATAATTCAAATTCCTTGGCTAAGAATTCTATGAGGAAGAAATTCCCTTTGTCATGCTTCTTCTCTTTCTTATGACGATCTTCTGCCCAGCAAACTGCCTGCAGAAAAATCTTTGTCCCACCGGCTCTCCTCACGTTGAGGCTTCAACATTGCTCCCTCTGCCCTAATGAAAATTCAAACTGGAAGTCCTTCTCTTTGTCGACTCACTCGAAAAGAGATTGCCTCAAACTTTTACCCCTCCGACTAAGAACTGCACAAACCCTCTGGGGTTTCAAATTGCTGCCTCCTACATCTTTTTTGAACTCCCTCTTCTACTCAGCGCTGGATCTACCAACTCTTCTCTTCTTGCTTCACCTGCAGCTCTGATACCATGTGAAAATTCCTCAACCGGAATTCCTACTGTAGCAACTAGTGATATTTCTCCTACTTGTTAGATTTACATGAACAAGTTATTTGCAGTTTCCTACAACATATATTGAAATACATACATTGCAACCTTCACTTAATTAATTTATATGCAAAAAGCAAGAGACTGAGTAAGAAAGAAAATACAACACAATAACACCGTTATTTTTGAACAAATGTCCCCGAAAAAACGCAATGCAGGAAAACTAGTGCAACAGATCTGAGGGTTTATTATTATTAAGCAGTAACAAATTTTGTGTTGTGGCTAAATCTTGCACCTGCAACACAAGTACATCAAGAGGCGAAGAAAGCCCCATGGAGATAGCCGATGGGTTGGTTGTAGACCAGTGCCTAGGACATCTTAAATAGAGGAGTGCTTGTAAGATGGTATGAGAGGGGTTTGCAACACTCCAATTGTCACAAAATGAAGATGGTGGTAAGAGGGTTTGGTTCAATATGCCTTTAATGAGGGAGATTCAAGCCAACTCATGAATCCAAATGTTGGGGGTATATGGAGCAATCTCAAAGAGAAATGGTTTCTTCTTCTGGTGGCCTACACATGGAAATGAGACAGCTTGAACTAAAGTTGAAGTGGTGAAGGAGAGGGGGAGGAGAAGGAGGAAATCAGGTGCAGAGGGTTGTAATAAACAGAGTCCTCAGCCACTGTATTTTAGCAGAAACATGAGAGAGTAAGAAGGTGGAATGACAACAATAGGGGGAGTTGATGTAAAGCTTTAGGCTTGCATAGTAATGGGTATCAATCTCTGTTCAATAGTTGAGGTAAGTCTGAGCCACCACAGGTACTATAAGCTACTCACAGACACGAGTAAATATGAAGGATGACAGGTATTGCATGCATAAAGATAACAAAAGTAATTATGTGGTCTCACACAGGTACTCTCTTCTATTTAGCAGTGAAGACAAATCCATTTATCAGCCAGAAACATAACAGCTGCCTTAACATTGTTTTAAGGAAGAAATACAAAATTGGAAAGAGGTTACAAAAGGGAAAACTTACTGCACATTAACATGTTTGGAATCAATCAGGAAAATATCATTTATCTCAGAGAAGCCAATAACCAGTCCATACATTCGGCAATGATATTAGTGAAATCCCATGAATACAGCAAATTGAACCAAAATGGCATCACAGAATTCAACCCTCGCGGGTCAGAATATCCTGAACTAACCTAGAACCAACACCTAGTCTTGCATTTGCCTATTTATAGGAAGAAGGGGAAGGTTTTACAATCATGACACAGTAGAAAATATCCCTAGGTTGAGTCTCAGCTATCAGATTAGCTAGTTGTCTCGGCCAGGGTGAAGCATTGTTGCCCCCAAAAAGATTACAACGGGATCCCATCCCTTTCTTGAAGAAATCAGACATTAATACACAGAGAAAGAAGATAGAGAGAGGAAGGAGGAGGTGTCCCTTTGTCATTTCAGTGGAGGCCTCTTGTCAAGCCACATCCCTACTGTCATAGACTCTTTTTGGTTGTTTGAGGCAGTTCATTTATACATCAACCGACTTAAGTCAATTTTGCCATTAAAATGCCTTCGGCGCCGACTTATAGAAGTGTATTGCAGGTTGTCTTTACATAAATATTCCCATACTCCTCGTTAAATGCCCAACTTCCGACCCATCAATCTTTCAAAACTCTCTGTACAGTGCTATCAGTGCATCACAATGCAGGATTTCAATTCATTTAAAACAGTCAAACAGGTGGGCATTTAATTAACTCTTAGGCCCCCTTTATTACAACCCCTTTTATGAATTTCCTCATAGGGCCATAGGCGGAGACTGGGGGCTCATCTTAAAAGTGCTTAAGGCCTTGACTTGCTATGTGGGGGCCTTTTTCTTTATAACGCATAAGTCCCTCATCGACCGATTTCCCGGACCCGAAATCTTTGTAAATCGCAGCTTATGAAATATCGCATCCGGGGCCCTTCCTTATCGCATCACAATCATCAATAAGCCCGAAACCAAGAATTGTTGATGGTTGATAACCTGCTGGCGTCATCACCGCCACGTGTCACCCTCTGAGTGGTGCCATGTGGCACTCGGAAACAACCTCATTGGACCCCTAAAAATGCCAAAAATGAGTGACACATGTCCACCGCCACGTCATTATTGGCATCATCCACCACATTAGCTCTGAGGACCAATCAGAAGCTGCCACGTGGCCCCCTAGAGGAGAGAGAAGGAGTGGCCCAACCCTTGGTTTGGTGGCCTTTTCCTTTGTAAATCGGAATTGGCCCCTTTCTGGAACTTTAGTGCTATATCGCAAATCGGCCCCCTTTCCTGTTTCGGGACTTAAACCATCACAATCGTCGATAAACTATTTTGCCTAGACCTAGGACCCTGTTGATATGCGAAAATGTGATATATGTGATGCGCCTGGACCCGCCAACGTCGATATGTGATTGCGACGAACTATCCCAAGTCCCGATTGCGATTTTTCTTTAACACTTAGCCATTTTTTTGAGTTTTCTGAGCTTTCTAAAGGGATTCTTCAATAGGCCCTAACTTCTGATCCAAGGACCCTTTTTTGGACTTCTATATACCACCAAAAAGATCAACCCGAGCACTACTCACTAGGGAGGATCGGGTTTGGCTTTGACAACTTCTATGACTCAAAATTTGGTATCAAACATCACTGTTATTTGGCTTCTGAAGCCACTAGTGACTGAAAAGGCACTGAGTGACAACATTCTGAATACATCTTTGGATACCTCAAGGATTTTTCAGTTATAGAGACAATTACTGGTAGAAATATTTGTGAGATTACCTCACACAATCACTAAGAAAAATCCCAGCTGATCCGATCATTGGATGAGGTGCCTTTGGCAAGCCCTACGCTGCCTATGTGCAGTCCTCATGCAATCCCTACATCAACCCCTTTAGGCACTACATCACCCAGCCAGATGATCAATTTGCTACCCCAAGTCACTGCTCTTAGCCTCCCATTCTTTCACCTCGTCTCCCGGCTTTTGAAACTGACTCTGCTGCAAAATTTCAGACTCTCTCTCACCCTTTATGCTACCTCTGCATGGACTTGCATCAACCTCTGCATGAGATTTGCTACATCACTCTTTGACTCTCTTTGCTGGTGATTCTCTGGTTGAGAAAATTTCTCTCTTTCCAGGTGCTATCTTTGCCCCTCAACTACAAGAAATCTACTCAATCATAATTTCCTCCTGAGAACTTCTCACTTCAGAAATTCGATCTCTTGATCTCTTGGTGTGTTTTCCAAATGACCCTCAAGCTCCCTTGAATAATCTTCTCGTTGATATTCAATGGCTTAGATTAAAATCTAATCAATGGCTAAGATCACTTTAGCTTGATCCTCGTCTTCTTCTAGAAGTTACACCCACAATTAGATTAATACCCATTAATATTTTTAATTTCCTAACTTTAGACTTAGGGGCCCATTAAAAAATATTAATTATTTTAATAAAATTGTTTCTGTGTGGAATTTCCCAAAACGCTTTCTGGGTTCTTTGGAATACATTTTCCCAAGCCTTCTTGCAAAATTTGAGGCCTAGAGCACATCTGATGCTACCCCAAATCAACATAGATCGGATCAGCCCATGTTCATTGTAGCATAAGCAACTTGTAACAGTGATAGGTGGCAACCCTCCTGGAGATTCTATGTGTTTTCCTTTGATGGACTAAGGGGAAACTAGAGAGAATAAGGAATCAAAGGACCGACAATACAAGATACGACATAGAGACTGCATCGAGATTGTCATTATATATTATATCCCTTGTAAGGGATCCCTATACTATTGTATTACTAAGTTGGTTTATTATAATGAAGATTGGGTTGTTGTACATACTTGTACAATATTTTTGATCCGGATTTAAACAGGAACGCAACAAATTACAGAGATAACCATAAATATAGAGACGAGATAACCATAAATACTGAGATGCAGCGGAAATAATACTGATCCGGATTTAAACAGGAACGCAACAAATTACAAAGATAACCATAAATACAGAGATGAGATAACCATAAATACTGAGATGCAGCGGAAATAATACTTCATTTCATTACTGTAAAATACTGAAATGTGCTTACAAACAGAAATGGAAAGAAACCAGCTAGGGCGATGGTAGCTTATCTCTGAGAAGAGATGTGGCGGCTACATGCCTCTGAACCGTTCCGAACTGAGTTACAATGAGGCTCGAAGGCCTATTTATTGTTGAGAAACAATGGAAAACCCTTCACATTCCAAAACCTAACCCTAGAAGATGAAACACCAAATTGTGGGCCCCGTTTGGGTAAATTGGTACATCAATTTCCCGGGGTCGTAACTTTGGCATACGATCTCCGTTTGACGCGCACGATATCTCGTTAGAAAGATCTATCCGAGTACTACCACTTTGGGAGGCAACATCGGTCCATGGACCCATATTGCCCCAGATTCCCAAAAAAATGTCGTTTAGGGCCTCAAAACGGCTCCGGAAGTTCAGGACTCGAAAAACTACTAAAAATAGTAAACTGTGCTACAATTTAGGAAACTGAAAAGACTGAAAGAGACAGTTGTGGGGGTCCAAATGGGTTGGTGGGTGGCCACCAACATCCACCTGGATCATTCCTCCCCCCTTAGGAAGCAATGGTCCCCATTGCGTTGAGTTCCTCCATCTGCTGAACTTGTCCTGCAATCTCTGATGTGTCCAGTGATGTTGGGAAGCATGGTCGACGATGGTCCACATTGAACATTTGGTGCAGGTGAAGGAATGGAGGAATGATGTGCTCCAAAGCATTGTTCCCCATAGCCTTGGTACTGCTGTAAGGACCATGTCGGAGTGGTCTGAGCTTCTGATGGGTTCTGGTAAGGCGTTCTCTCTGCATATGCAACCAGACTTTGTCGCCCACTTGAAGCTTGTGTGGTACCCCTGTGCGTGAGAAGTTGTTCCTGTGTTCTGTCATGACCGTATCCCTTTGCTGCTGCTGCTGCATGGAGGAACCCTTTGCAGGGGTCATGGATGTAGCAACGATCTTCCCCTTACTTTGGGAGTGAACCAGACAAATGAATTTCCTGGTCTGTGATATGAGCTTGCTGCCTTTCTTGGTAGTAATCAAAGATGTGGCGGTAGGTGGGGCTACCTCCGGTATCCTGTATAATGAATCATTCAAAGAAATAATGACAGCACGAGGCCTTGACTCATACACAACATGTCGCCTCCACAAGTATGGTTGGCCTAATAATACATCACAAACATCCAGAGGTGTAACATCACACAATACCTCGTCTGTGAAGGGTTTGATGCTGTAGGGAAGGTGGCATTGCTGGCGAACTTTGATATCTCGTCCTTCGTGAAGCCACCCGATACTGTACGGCTGTGGGTGCGCTGTAGTCAGTAGGCCCAACCGCTTCACGACCTCTGCTGAAATGAGGTTCTTTTGGCTGCCACTGTCGACAATGAATTGCAGTGGCGAACCCTTCACCCACATTTGTGAGTGGAAAAGGCGCTCCCCCTCTTCTGGATCTTCGGGCTCATTTTTCTTGATCTTGGCGGTGGCAACAGTGGCACTGGGATCCGCATCAATGATCTGCTTCCCTTCGCCATTCCCCTTGTCGGGTTCTGGCTCAGGGTCGGAACATGCATCTGATTCAGAAGCCTTCAACTCAGCCACCAGCGACTGCTTGGTCCGACAATCACTTGTGTTATGAGTGGGACTCTTGTGGAACTCACACCACTTCCCTGTGTCCTTCTTCAGCTTCATGGTGTTGTTCTTTTCTTGCGGCTTTGACGGGTTGTCTTGGGTCACCCCGCCTTGGGTTTGTCCTTTGGGCTTCGGATTTGCAGATCCAAAGTCTCTCTTCTTCTGTTTGAACTTTTGCTCGATTTTGACAACGTATCGGTATGCTGTGCCGAGTGAGGAGATGTTCAAGAACCCCATTTCTTCCTGGATGTATCTGTGTAGGCAGCCGCGGTATTTGAGTACCAGATGCAGCTCAGAATCTTTGATACCCAACTGTGTGCGAAGGGTATGAAAAATGTTTGTGAACTCCGGCACATCTTGGTCTCGTCCCTGCCGCAGTGTGGTCCATTTGATGTATTTGTCCTCATAGCTTCCGACAGGGTAGTACTGCTCCTTGATGGCATCCCGGAAGTCATTCCAAGTGGGTGCGGCTGAAAATAGTGAGCCTGTACTTTCATCCTTCTACTCGCAGTAGGTTTCCCACCAGTCCTTGACGTGGGGGGCTGCTTTGAGAAGAGCGAAAACAATCTTTTCCCGACTTGAAAATTCGTGAACAGAAAAATACCCATCTAGCAGATTTAACCATTTATCTACGGCATCTGCATCTATTTGACCCTCGAAGATGGGGATTTCAAAATTAACTTGTACCTTAAACGGTGTGGCGTTTCCAGAGTCGCTGTTGGAAGCCGATGCGTCGCCTCTGGGTAGCCGCTGAAGGATCTGCGCAAAGCTATCCATCATTGCGTTCCTTTGCCGCTCGAGCGCTTCTTCGAGCAAGATTTTGATAGGATCTCCTGCTCCCTCGTCTTTCTTCTCATCCGCCATGGGAGGCCGTCGGGATTTGCGAGGCTGGTCTTGCAAAGGTTCGACCAGTTCAAGCCCTAACTCCTTATATCCCGACCTCGTTGGGGACATGCAAAGAAAAACAGAGAAAAAGCAGATCGCTCTGATACCACTGATCTGGATTTAAACAGGAACGCAACAAATTATAGAGATAACCATAAATACAGAGATGAGATAACCATAAATACTGAGATGCAGCGGAAATAATACTTCATTTCATTACTGTAAAATACTGAAATGTGCTTACAAACAGAAATGGAAAGAAACCAGCTAGGGCGATGGTAGCTTATCTCTAAGAAGAGATGTGGCGGCTACATGCCTCTGAACCGTTCCGAACTGAGTTACAATGAGGCTCGAAGGCCTATTTATTGTTGAGAAACAATGGAAAACCCTTCACATTCCAAAACCTAACCCTAGAAGATGAAACACCAAATTGTGGGCCCCGTTTGGGTAAATTGGTACATCAATTTCCCGGGGTCGTAACTTTGGCATACGATCTCCGTTTGACGTGCACGATATCTCGTTAGAAAGATCTATCCGAGTACTACCACTTTGGGAGGCAACATCGGTCCATGGACCCATGTTGCCCCAGATTCCCAAACAAACGTCGTTTAGGGCCTCAAAACGGCTTCGGAAGTTCAGGACTCGAAAAACTACTAAAAATAGTAAACTGTGCTACAATTTAGGAAACTGAAAAGACTGAAAGAGACAGTTTTGGGGGTCCAAATGGGTTGGTGGGTGGCCACCAACATCCACCTGGATCATTCCTCCCCCCTTAGGAAGCAATGGTCCCCATTGCGTTGAGTTCCTCCATCTGCTGAACTTGTCTTGCAATCTCTGATGTGTCCAGTGATGTTGGGAAGCATGGTCGACGATGGTCCACATTGAACATTTGGTGCAGGTGAAGGAATGGAGGAATGATGTGCTCCAAAGCATTGTTCCCCATAGCCTTGGTACTGCTGTAAGGACCATGTCGGAGTGGTCTGAGCTTCTGATGGGTTCTGGTAAGGCGTTCTCTCTGCATATGCAACCAGACTTTGTCGCCCACTTGAAGCTTGTGTGGTACCCCTGTGCGTGAGAAGTTGTTCCTGTGTTCTGTCATGACCGTATCCCTTTGCTGCTGCTGTTGCGTGGAGGAACCCTTTGCAGGGGTCATGGATGTAGCAACGATCTTCCCCTTACTTTGGGAGTGAACCAGACAAATGAATTTCCTGGTCTGTGATATGAGCTTGCTGCCTTTCTTGGTAGTAATCAAAGATGTGGCGGTAGGTGGGGCTACCTCCAGTATCCTATATAATGAATCATTCAAAGAAATAATGATAGCAGGAGGCCTTGACTCATACACAGCATGTCGCCTCCACAAGTATGGTTGGCCTAATAATACATCACAAACATACAGAGGTGTAACATCACACAATACCTCGTATGTGAAGGGTTTGATGCTGTAGGGAAGGCGGCATTGCTGGCGAACTTTGATATCTCGTCCTCCGTGAAGCCACCCGATACTGTACGGCTATGGGTGCGGTGTAGTCGGTAGGCCCAACCGCTTCACGACCTCTGCTGAAATGAGGTTCTTTTGGCTGCCACTGTCGACAATGAATTGCAGCGGCGAACCCTTCACCCACATTTGTGAGTGGAAAAGGCGCTCCCCCTCTTCTGGATCTTCGGGCTCATTTTTCTTGATCTTGGCGGTGGCAACAGTGGCACTGGGATCCGCATCAATGATCTGCTTCCCTTCGCCATTCCCCTTGTCGGGTTCTGGCTCAGGGTCGGAACATGCATCTGATTCGGAAGCCTTCAACTCAGCCACCAGCGACTGCTTGGTCCAACACTCACTTGTGTTATGAGTGGGACTCTTGTGGAACTCACACCACTTCCATGTGTCCTTCTTCAGCTTCATGGTGTTGTTCTTTTCTTGCGGCTTTGACGGGTTGTCTTGGGTCACCCCGCCTTGGGTTTGTCCTTTGGGCTTCGGATTTGCAGATCCAAAGTCTCGCTTCTTCTGTTTGAACTTTTGCTCGATTTTGACAACGTATCGGTATGCTGTGCCAAGTGAGGAGATGTTCAAGAACCCCATTTCTTCCTGGATGTATCTGTGTAGGCAGCCACGGTATTTGAGTACCAGTTGCAGCTCAGAATCTTTGATACCCAACTGTGTGCGAAGGGTATGAAAAATGTTTGTGAACTCCGGCACATCTTGGTCTCGTCCCTGCCGCAGTGTGGTCCATTTGATGTATTTGTCCTCATAGCTTCCGACAGGGTAGTACTGCTCCTTGATGGCATCCCGGAAGTCATTCCAAGTGGGTGCGGCTGAAAATAGTGAGCCTGTACTTTCATCCTTCTGCTCGCAGTAGGTTTCCCACCAGTCCTTGACGTGGGGGGCTGCTTTGAGAAGAGCGAAAACAATCTTTTCCCGACTTGAAAATTCGTGAACAGAAAAATACCCATCTAGCAGATTTAACCATTTATCTACGGCATCTGCATCTATTTGACCCTCGAAGATGGGGATTTCAAAATTAACTTGTACCTTAAACGGTGTGGCGTTTCCAGAGTCGCTGTTGGAAGCCGATGCGTCGCCTCTGGGTAGCCGCTGAAGGATCTGCGCAAAGCTATCCATCATCGCGTTCCTTTGCCGCTCGAGCGCTTCTTCGAGCAAGATTTTGATAGGATCTCCTGCCCCCTCGTCTTTCTTCTCATCCGCCATGGGAGGCCGTCGGGATTTGCGAGGCTGGTCTTGCAAAGGTTCGACCAGTTCAAGCCCTAACTCCTTATATCCCGACCTCGTTGGGGACATGCAAAGAAAAATAGAGAAAAAGCAGACCGCTCTGATACCACTGATCCGGATTTAAACAGGAACGCAACAAATTACAGAGATAACCATAAATACAGAGATGAGATAACCATAAATACTGAGATGCAGCGGAAATAATACTTCATTTCATTACTGTAAAATACTGAAATGTGCTTACAAACAGAAATGGAAAGAAACCAGCTAGGGCGATGGTAGCTTATCTCTGAGAAGAGATGTGGCGGCTACATGCCTCTGAACTGTTCCGAACTGAGTTACAATGAGGCTCGAAGGCCTATTTATTGTTGAGAAACAATGGAAAACCCTTCACATTCCAAAACCTAACCCTAGAAGATGAAACACCAAATTGTGGGCCCCGTTTGGGTAAATTGGTACATCAATTTCCCGGGGTCGTAACTTTGGCATACGATCTCCGTTTGACGCGCACGATATCTCGTTAGAAAGATCTATCCGAGTACTACCACTTTGGGAGGCAACATCGGTCCATGGACCAATGTTGCCCCAGATTCCCAAAAAAACGTCGTTTAGGGCCTCAAAACGGCTCCGGAAGTTCAGGACTCGAAAAACTACTAAAAATAGTAAACTGTGCTACAATTTAGGAAACTGAAAAGACTGAAAGAGACAGTTGTGGGGGTCCAAATGGGTTGGTGGGTGGCCACCAACATCCACCTGGATCAATTTTGTAAAAATTTTTCTATACTTGTGCATGTGTGATTTACTGCTTTATATTATTCCACTGTGGAGATTAGTTTTGTTGAGATTCTTGGTTTGGTAACGTCAGAGATTCTAAGATTTTATCCTAGACCCAAGATCGTGGAAATTCAACATGGTATCAAAGTGTGTCTAAGCTACTTTAGAAGACAATGAATCATCAAAGTGCACAACGAAATTACAGCTTAAGAGGGAATTAGTCACATCTTAGGTGAAGGGCTCACTACAATGTCGAAGTTGCAGGTTCGTCTCTAGTATGAGCATTGAGGACAAGTTGGAGGGGTTGTCCAACTATAGTCCATGGAAGGAAAGGATCAAGTTGGTCTTACAGGTCAACATGATCTAGGAGTTTGTCAAGAAAGGCATCAAGAAGCCAATTGACCCAAATGAGATGGAAGTGTACGAAGATTTAGATATGAGGGCGAGATTGATCATCCTTGATGGTGTGAAGGATACCCTAATACCTCATTTTTCTAGGAAGAACACTGCACATGAGATGTGGATGACTCTTCAAAATTTGTTCTAGAATAATAACGAGAATCAGATACTGGTATTGGAGGATAAGTTGAAGTCCATCAAGATGATACAGGGTGAAGGATTGACTTCATATACGACGAGATTATCTCAGGTCAAAGATGAGTTTGTTGTCATCATTGTGACTATTTCAGGTTCTGATATGGTGAGGATTGCTTTGAAAGGGTTCACCGAGGAATGGAATCCCTTCATCAAAGGGATCATTGCCAAACTGGAATAGGTTGTGCGATAACTTCATTCAAGAAGAGTTACGAGATGAGGATCTTCATCTGAAGAAGAGGGCTTCAGGTGATGACATGGCACTCGCAGCACGAACGAAGGGTAAGCAGAACAAGGATTTGAGTAAAGTCAAGTGTTTCAACTATGGCGAGATGGGTCATTTTTCATCGAGATGTCCAATGACAAAGAAGGGAGATGATGAGAAGAAGAAAGGGAAGCAGGTTGTCGGTGTTGCCACTTTTGCTGAGATAGATGCTTGCACCAGGAGGTTAGAGGAGGAGGAATTTGTTATGATCTCTCATTTCTCACAGGGTGTTATCGATGAGGATGGATGGTACATGGACAATGGTGTAGAATTTCCTACAAATTCTCTACAAATCTACCTCTGAGATTTATGTAGAAAATCTGACTGTAGATTAACCTGATAGTGCAATATAACTAGAGCAAAATACTTCAATCTACTTCTACAATCAAACTTGTGGAAGCTTAATAGATTTGAGCAAGATCAAGCAGAACACATATAACCAGAAGCAGAACCAATGCACATGAAACACAGAAGAATACTCAGGGGAAAGTCTCAGCTAAAAACCCCACTATCTGTATTATCATACAAGGTGGAAATATCTCAGAATTACACAAAGCCTTAGCTCTCACAGTTAGCCAGCTCTCAGTACAATCTTCCTAGATGCTCACAGGCAAACAAGGCTTCTCACAAACCTTCTCCTCTACCCTCCAAGCCTCCTATTTCCTTGCATAGTTACCTCTGGGATGATCTTCTTCACCCAGTGTAACACTGCTCTAACACACTGTCAGAACTGTGCAATCCTCAAGGAACATTATTCCTTCTACATGAATGAGTTTCCTTTATAGGAAAACTCATGCAATTGATAGTACAATGTCCCTGTCTTTAATCTCAACTGGGTCTTTCTCTGAATAGACATGCATGAGTTATTTATGAGAGAATCTTTAGTTTTCTAGAGTACACTAGTTTGATGCATGCATGCATTAACTAACTGAACTCACAATTAGTTCCTCAAACTATTTGGAACTAATTTAACTGGACTTAACTCAGTTAATTGAGCTAACTAATTACAACTCAAATATAACTCAATCCTTATCTCCTTAATTAAGGGATAATCTCCTTAATTTAAGGGATAATTGTTGCATGACTTCACAAAGACTTCTAGCTTGAATTTCTCCAACTAATTAACTCAAGATGAATTAATTAATTATTTTTCAAGCAGTTGGTAAGACTAAATTCGAATTTTAATTCAAGGACAATTTAAAATTGGAATATTCTGAATGTTATTTTTAGCATTTCTTGTTGTTATTCTCAACAAGTGGTGTGTCGAAACATATGACACGGTCACAGGAGGTTTTTCAATATTTTAGCTGAACGGGACTCGGAGTTGCACATGGTGTTAGGCGACAAGAGTTAGAAGGAGATCTGAGGATTGGGAGTTGTGCCATTCGAGATGGAGAGAGGATGGATGATGCAGTTCCAGGACATACTTTTTTTACCAGGACTTAGATATAGCATGATATTTGTCTTGATGATCAAGAATAAGGGGTTTGAGGTCATGTTCTAGGATGGGAAGGCAAGACTCAGGCCCAGAGGCTCTAGCTCTGTAGGTATTGAGCTTGTATTTATAGAGCATGGTTTATATAGACCGACAAGAAAGCTTATGGATCATGGGAACAAGAAGAAGGAGGACCAGGTTCACGTTCCAAAGAAGTAGATGCATGTGTAGGCTTCAGAGGGGTAGGTACAGATTCTAGAGAAGAAGGTCCAGGTTCTAAAGGCTCAAAGGGAGTCAAGTTCTAGCGGGAACTTACAGGTTCATAGGGAGACTTTGCAGCCCAAGAAGAGCACGTGGTAAGTGGGGAGCAAGGGTGCTTCCACATATACCAATAAGGAATCATGGAGGGATTGGAAAGTGATACATGGGAAGAAGAAGAAGCATGATGCTTCCAATGATAGCAACACTTCCGAGAAAGGTGTAGTTGATGCTACAGGGATTGCTGAAGTGGTGAGCACCAAGAGTTGGGTGAGTGTTGTGAGTAGTGATGTAACACCCTCCTCCCAGATCTACCCAAGTAATCATCCAATCTAGGTAAACATGTGACGCGAAGTTACTGTTATAACTCCAAAAAAAATTTGAGTTGTTGTGAAAGAAATGATAGAGGTAACCACAAACCTACTTTGGAAATTAGGATCTGTTGTAGCATCTTTTGGTTTTGATAAGATAGAATAAATTAGTCAAATATATATATATATATATATATATATATATATATATATATATATATATATATATATATATATATATTGAAAAAATGTTAAGTTAGGATATGGACATAACAATATTGAATAAAATGTTATTGAAAATATCTTGATGATGATGTCCATATCAAAGAAAATGTTATGTTAGATGCCCAAAAAAAATCAAGACAAAAAGAAAATGTTAGGTTAGAAAGAAAAGAAAACAAATAAACTCTGAAAGTGAGCAAGTCTAAATGCCACTGCTATTTTTTTGCAAAATAATGGTTGTGTGAAGCTTGTCATAAATGCCACAATCCATGACAGTAAAATAGTTTAGTATTGACTGCTTCATGCTTTAAATTTGATGTTATAATTAGAGAATAAATATCTGACCAAACTGTTTAATCTTGGCAAATCAATAGTTAGGTAGAGAATAATAAGGTGCTCATCAATTTAATCTGAGCCCTTGAATGTTATAAGGTTAGAATTAGATAGTTTGTTCTTTTTTTAAAATTAAAAAAAAAAAAAAGGAAAAGGTTTTGCTAGCTTAAATGCACCCATTAAGTGAAGAAAAAATGATAGGATAAGCAAAGGGTAAGTAGAAGAAAGGTTGCAGAAGTATGATGATTGATTGGACAAAATGTACATTTATCATGTTTTACCATATGTTTCTATGTCCATGAGGCAATTACACAAAGCAAATGAAGGTCTACAAGATCAATTAATTAACTTCCCTCATCCACATTCATCCCTATATTTACTAATTTCCCCTTCCCACCTTCATACAGTTCATATTCATTCATTTTCCATAAAAAACCCCTTTTCTTAAGGTTAAAATTCTTTTTGCCTAGGAAAAGTGAAAACCCCAGGTTAAATCCCCTTTTACCCAAAAACCCACAAAAAGATGTTTAGCCTAAGTATTGATGTATCTACGTGAAAAGCAATTAACTCACGAAAAGGTATTATACTTAGTGTATTTCCCCTTTCCGCTCATGTTTCATATTAACGCTAACTTAGAGTATTAAACCCCTAAAAATCCCTTTTCCCGTATATTATTAACTCCCTTTACTAAATATCTCGAAACCATAAGTTTTATTATAAAACTATGTATTCCATAACACATCACATATTGGCGGTTCGCAAACTTTTCAACGTGCATGCACTCTCCTCTGCATTGCGATATGCGATATGCGATGGACCCGGACCTGACACAAGTATATTTCATAATTCATTGCCCATTTCGCATCCGCCCTTCATCGCAAGTCCTGGCTATAACATACACCCTTTGCCATTATGATCTCTGATATGCGATGGGAACCCGGACCCGATCGCAGTATTATCCATGATTTATTTTCCACATCACGTCCGGCCCCTATTGCATTCCTTTGCAATGGGCCTTCCTTCGCTAAACTACGATTGCGATATGCGATGAACCTAGACCCGATGTCATTTATCTGCCCGAATTCATACTTTTTCAAGTCCACCATACCTTGTTTTGCAAAGGATTTCTTTGTTAAAATGTTTTTATGATTTAAACAAAGAAACAACCTAAAACTCTATTTAACCATAAAACCCCGCTAATCGCAGTTTTTAACTCATAATAAGTCCATATCGCCATGATTAATTGTTGGGCCCCTCCGTTGCTCTTTCCTCATACCTCCGCACTGCTCTTTCGCTCCACCATCATTCGATCAAATGCATTCAAATCCAATGACCCTCAGAAATTTCACGTTGCCTCTCTATCCAAGCATTACCCGCCCGAAAAAGCAGTATTCCGCCGACCTCCCCTTGCTACGTGTCAGGCTCTTGACTGTATCGGGTGATCCCTCCCAAAAATCGCCCACACCTCATAAGCGATGCGATGAAAACCAAAACTGCCTCCCACATAATGACAAAATGGCCACTATTCACTTTGCGCCATAATTCAAAAAGTAAACTGTTTTTCCGTTTAAATGTAAAAATCACCATTTTGCTTTGTTTTTCCCGTTTACACAGTGAAACCTCCATAAACCTCTGTGACCAATAAAACCATTTTTTTACCTTCCGATACGCTCTGGACTCCTTCCAATATCCTTTCGAGCTCAATATAGCCATTGACGATCTTCTCTGTCACCAATGTTTTCTTAACAATTTATGTGTTTTGCAGGTAAAAACTCATGTTCCAGGCTTACAAAGAAAAAAGTCTGCATATAGTCAGAAGACAAATACGAAGATCATATCAAATCACTTTACCCTGTAACATAAAATCTAAAATGATTTACTGTTGAAAAATACAGTAAAAACTTGAAATGTACAGTAAAGGTAAAAAGAACATAGTAAAGGTTACTCAACAGGGTCAAAGGATATTCACAGAGTTTAAAGAGTATCATATGAAAGATCAAATGAAGGAATCAACCAGTGTCAAGGATACAAACAATCAAGTAGCTTAAATGGAAAAATATCAAACAACAAAGCTAACCCAACCTGAATAAAAGGGACAGCAAGAAGCAGTTCAATAGCCGCCCCTATCTTCTTGCATGAAGATCTTTTCTTTCCTAGAATAAATCTTAATCAGTTTTAGGATATTTTCTTAGTTTCATTATTGTATAAATAACTCTCTTCTTGAGTTGTTAAGGGTTCAAGGTTCATTGTTCATTGCTTGTTAAGTCATGACTGTTCATTCTACTTTGAACTTGGTTGCACCTTTGAAGAAGCTTTTCTAGACATTTGATGTACTCAGTCTTTCTGGAACCTTAATACAAAGCAGAGGATTCTGAATTTGGTTTTACACAGTTTGTGTTACCCTATAAGATTTTCCAGTTTTGAATCATTATGTTTTTCTTCATATGCTTATGACTTATAGAGATATCTAGGCAGGAATAATTGTGTCTCAATTTATTCCTATAAACTCCTGAAGTGATCATTTATTAAGAGAATGGATTAATGAATTGTCTGTTTAGCTAATCCCCTCTAATCAATAAATCATTAGCATCTTTTGCAAGCTTAAGTATGCTGCTTTGAATCTTTGGAACGTAGTTTATAAGGTTTTCATACTTATGATTGTTCTGTTTTACAGTCTGGAAACTGTGATAATCATATTATTTTTTGTCTTCTTCTCACCACTATTTGATCTATATCACTATGTAAAGCTTTATAGCATCCCTTTGCTGAGATATTAATATTATCCAAAGGATTAAGTATTTCAATTCTACATCTGTCTTCATTCATTGGTCTTCCAAAACTAAAACCAAAAACCCCAAAACAATTATTTTAGATGCTCTGGAATTGGTAGCTGACCTACTACTATCTCAGAGGTACAACATCAAACTGGCGCTGTTGCCGGGGATTCGAATTTCTTTTAAGTTTCCCTTGGGACAACGATATTCATTCATTCTTTTCCTTTAAGGTGATTAAAGGGTTTAGAAAGGTTAAAATCATTCACCTAGGCGACTCCACACTCCCAAGCTGGCACCTTTTAAACATACCAGATCTCATTCAGAAGTTGACATAGTTAGTCCTCTGTCAGATCTTGAAAGGGTTCTGAGAAAAGCAAGTTCTAAAATGGGACACCAACCATCTTCTTCTTCCTCTTCAGTCCTACAGTATGAAGAATTCAAATCATTTGACCCCTATAGTAATATCCCATCTGCTCCCGATTACTCCCATTTATCACCTAGGGTTGTTGAACTTCTAAATAGAGGAGTTGATTTTAAGTTAGCCTACCTTATTAATTCATTAGAATTTCATCCAATACCCACACTACCACCAGGATCACCTAAAACTAAATCTAATTTGGGTGTTAATATACTAGAATATAAACCCACAGATTTCATATCCCCTACCACCTATCCATTTCCTTCCATTTTTGACCGACCTGAAGCTTCTTCTTCTGAACAACCTGAGGAGACCTTCTCTATATATTCCAATCCTCTCTTTGAAACAAAATAAGGTATTCCTTTACAGGTCCCAAAGTTAGTTCTTAAGACTCCTTTGAAGTCTTTTAGGAGATCTCCTCCTCCTTCACCTCCAACTAGTTCATCAACCCCTGAATCACCATCTTCTTCCTCTACTTCTTCTTCATCCTCTACATCCACACAAACACCTCATACTCCACCTGGACAACCTCATACACCTCAAGCACCTCATACACCACCTGCTGTCATGGCTTTCCGACCTATTGTACAGGCTAGATATGCTGCCTTAGTCTTACCTAATAACCTTGATGCATTCCCAGCTAGATACTTAAAATACCTTCCCAAGTACAATGGAGAAACTGGTCCCTCAGCTGAGGACCATCTTCAAGATTTCCTAGACTTTGCAGACAACATGAATATTGAAAAAGAAAACATTTATATGAGATTGTTTGTACAGTCACTTGAAGGAAATGTGAGGATTTGGTTTAGGCAGTTACCAACAGCTTCCATTAGAAATTGGGAAGAGCTTACAACCATATTTAAAAATCATTGGGGTGTGAAAAAGGATCCTACTTACTTCCTCACAGAATTTGAAGAGCTTAAAAGGAACTTCGGTGAACCAGTATCATATTTTATCAAAAGATTCAATAAACTCTATCACAAAATGCCTGCTGATTGTAAGCCCCCTGTAGCAGCAGCTAAGTCTAGATTTTCTAAAGCTTTTGATGATGACTTTGCTGTTATGATATGAGAGAGAACTTCAAGAAATCTTGAAGATATGCAAACCAACGTTATAGAAGTAGAAGCAAATAGGGCAGCCTCAACTTCTTTAAAACTTAAGGAAGAAAAGGCCCAAAGAAAACTCAAATCTGTTCAAGAAGCCTCTAGTTCCTCTAAGACTAAATTAGAAGACTAAAAAATAGATGAAATAACATCTCTTCTTAGAAACCTATCAAATAGGATTTCAAAGATTGAGACCCAACCCAGGACAATACAAAAAACAGTTACTAGACCCCAAAACCAAAATCAAGGTCAGTATAAAAGAAATCCACCACTACAAATTCTTCAGAGACCTAGCAATGATCAACAGGTTCCTACTCCTCTATTGATAGATGACCAACAACCTGATGATAATACTATGACAATTACTGAAGATATTAATAGTATGGATTCTTCTTCCAATCAAATAGTCATCATTCCTCTCTCACAACAAAATCAGGTTCAAGAAGATCAGGAAGCTTCACAGGTCTCTAAATATCACACTTTCTCTGAATTTTTAATTGCAAAGTTAAACAAGAGGTATGATCTTAGGCCTAGGCCTGGTCCTGGGAGACCTCCAAAGGAAACTCCAATAATTGAACCACGTACCAAAACTGCTGAAGCTCAAACAACTCTTATTCAACCCTTAGATCAGTCAATTGATACTACCCAAACTGGTAAAAACATTTTGACTACATTTAATGTTGAAAAAGAATTAGAGAGGGTTAAGATCCCAATTCCACTGTCAGAACTTTCTAAAAACCTTGGTTACAAAATCCAAGTCACAAAATGGATACAAAATACCTCGGTTGATGCTGAAGGTGATGTCATAAGTCTGCAAGATGAAAAACTAGCAATAGTTTTTGGCCCTAGTTCAGACATGATAGATGAGATAGTGCCTCCTTTCTATGTAACTCTTAAAACAGATTATTCCATGTTGTATAATTGTATTCTTGATTCAGGAGCATCACACAAAATTATGCCAAAATCTATCATGGACCATTTGAAACTTGACATAACTAGATCCTACAATGACCTGTACACCTTTGATTCTAAAAGGGTGCCCTGTTTGGGATTGATCAAGGATCTAGTGGTTACCCTTGCCCAAATTCCAATGAAAAGTGTAGTGCTTGATATTGTTGTCACAGATATCCCTCCCAAGTTTTGAATGCTCCTTTCTAGGTCTTGTTGTGCCAAATTAGGGGGAACTCTACAGATGGATATGTCATATGCTACTATTCCTGTTTATGGAGGAGAGCAATTAAGATTATATAGAGAGGTAAGATTTGTACATACTGTTTGTAAGACTGACCAGCCAAGGAACCATCCAATTTATGCAATAGATCAAGACTTTGGTTTTTTTCAACTCACTTCAAACCAACATAAAACTCAAGTCAAAATTGAAGAGGTAGTTGAAAGTCCTGAACCAAACCAAACTGATATTTGGAAACTATTCTTTGATGGCTCTTGCATGAAAGATGGGGCAGGAGCTAGAGTAGTTTTAATTTCACCTAAAAAAGAAAATATAACCCAATCATGTAAATTAGACTTCGAAGTTACAAATAATGTGGCTGAATATGAAGCTTTCCTTTTAGGATTGCAATTAGCCAAAAGCTTAAAAGTTCAAAACTTAAGTGTTTTTACTGATTCAGAACTTATTGTTAAGCAGGTAAGAAATGTTTGCCAGACCAAGCACCCTAGACTTAGGTCCTATCGAAATGAATTATGGGATTTAGTTGAAAACTTCTTGATCCTTTTAATTTGACTCATATTCCCAAAGATCAGAATATTCATGCAGATGCCTTAGTTGTCTCTGCTAGCTCTTTTAAAATTCCTGATCATACTGATGTACTCTATCAGATACAAGTCAAATATAGGCCATCTATCCCAGATAATCTGAAACATTGGCAAATATTCGAAGATGATGAACATTTGAAATCATTTCTGCAGGTAATAGATGATTTTTCATTTCTACAAATTGATGAAGATAGAACTAAAATAAATGAAAATGCAGACGGAAATGATACTTCAGATTTTAAAACCCAAATTGCTAATCATGACATTATTCAATTATCTAATAATTTTATTCCAAAAGGACTCATTCCTTTAGAAAAATTGTTTGATCAAAATGATGTCCTTTGAAACCCTCAATCCATTTCTTCAGAAGATGACATAGAAGAGATTAACATTGGAACTGATGAAGATATCAAAAACATCAAAATATGTGCATCTCTAGACCCTGAGATCAAAGCTCAATATCTTAAGTTACTGCAAAATCATAAGGATGTTTTTTCTTGGACTTATGCTAATCTAAAGATCTATGATACTTCATTAATACAACATAAGATTCCTTTGAAGCCAAAAGAAAAACCTTATCAACAGAAACTTAGAAGGATAAATCTGGCCCTTCTACCAATTGTAGAAAGGGAGATTAACAAAATGCTAGATTCTCAGATCATCCTCCCTCTTATGTATTCTAATTGGGCTGCAAATCTAGTTCCTGTTAGAAAGAAAAATGGAGAAATAAGACTCTACGTGGATTTTAGAAATTTGAACAAGGCATCATTAAAAGATAATTATCCTTTGCCCAAAATGGATCAGTTACTTCAAATGGTTTTAGGAGCACATAGACTTTCTATGCTTGATGGTTTTTTAGGTTACAATCAGGTGAATGTTGATACAACAGACAAAGAGAAGACAACCTTTACTACACCTTGGGGTACATTCATGTACGCTAGTAAAGGCTACTCATCAGGGTCAAAGGATATTCACAGAGTTTAAAGAGTATCAGATGAAAGATCAAATGAAGGAATCAACCAGCGTAAAGGATACAAACAATCAAGCAGCTTAAAGGGAAAAATATCAAACAACAAAGCTAGCACAACCTGAATAAAAGGGACAACAAGAAGCAGTTCAATAGCTGCCCCTATCTTCTTGCATGAAGATCTTTTCTTTCCTAGAATAAATCTTAATCAGTTTTAGGATATTTTCTTAGTTTCATTATTGTATAAATAACTCTCTTCTCAAGTTGTTAAGGGTTCAAGGTTCATTGTTCATTGCTTGTTAAGTCGTGACTGTTCATTCTACTTTGAACCTGGTTGCACCTTTGAAGGAAGCTTTTCTAGACACTTGATGTACTCAGTCTTTCTGGAACCTTAATACAAAGCAGAGGATTCTGAATTTGGTTTTACACAGTTTGTGTTATCCTGTAAGTTTTTCCAGTTATCAATCATTATGTTTTTCTTCATATGCTTATGACTTATAGAGATATCTAGGTAGGAATAATTGTGTCTCAATTTATTCCTATAAACTCCTGAAGTGATCATCTATTAAGAGAATGGATTAATGAATTGTCTGTTTAGCTAATCCCCTCTAATCAATAAATCATCAGTATCTTTTGTAAGCTTAAGTATACTGCCTTGAATCTTTGGAACGTAGTTTAGAAGGTTTTCATACTTATGATTGTTCTGTTTTATAGTCTGGAAACTGTGATAATCATATTATTTTTTGTCTTCTTCTCACCACTATTTGATCTATATCACTGTGTAAAGCTTTATAGCAGCCCTTTGCTGAGATATTAATATTATCCAAAGGATTAAGTATTTCAATTCTACATTTGTCTTCATTCATTGGTCTTCCAAAACTAAAACCAAAAACCCCAAAACAATTATTTTAGATGCTCTGGCATTGGTAGCTGACCTACTACTATCTCAGAGGTACAACAGGATCTAGCCTTCCTAATGCCCAGAGAGGGCTCTCTCTTTATGATTTAACTTTGCTTAGTTAATTGATTTTAGGCTAGTTATGATTGTACTTGGGCTTTGATTTGGATTTGCTGGTGGAATTACTGACTTAGATGGATAGAGGGATGTCTTTTACCATTGGGCTATGGGGTCAAGTGAAAAATAAATAGGACTGGATCAAGGTCTAAACATAGTGTTTACAGGGCAAGGTTGCTGAGTAATTTCATATCTTAAGGATGGATGGTGAAGTGGAATCAATCAGATCAAAGGAGCAATTAAGGATTCCTTAAACCAAATTATGAAGGAAGTGAAAGAGGTCAACCGGTATGGGAGAGCAATTAAGGATTCTCAGATCCATATATCATAAGAAAACATTAAAATGATTAATCGTTCAAGACATAGTGTACTTAAACAAATTCTGAAATAAATATCCAATTAATTCATTCAATTTAGATAACATGCAAGTTTGTGAAACACAAGAAAATAACAATTTGACAAAGAAAATACTTCACTGAAGTATCTCAACACATGAATCCTGTAATGCAATCTCTTTATTACCCAGTCCAGTCTGCTGACTTGAAAAAATGATACAGTGAACCCTTAGGTTCCAGATCAATACAACTATATAAATGTCTAGAAATCCAAACTCAATACTTCGAATTATGAAGTATTTATACAAAAATAGTTTACAAAATATTCCAAACTGTCTTGGGAATTAATCTAGGAAAAAGAAATATCTGCGTGCAAGAAGATAGAGACAGATGTTCAACTACTGTATGATGTCCTTGTTTATTTGGTTGTGCTTTCTTTATGCTCTAATATTTTGTTGTTTATTCTTTGCCTTGATGTTGGTCTTCACGCTGGTTGTTCTTTTTACTTTGCCCTTTCAACTGATACTCTTTATCTTGATACTCTTTATCTGGTCGATCTGTTTCTTTTCTTTTAATGTGCTTTTTCACTCTTACTGCATTTTTACAGTAAGTCATTTAATTTCTCCCAAATATATGCATCTGGTAATTTGATATTTACCATTTTCTTGTAAATTTTATCTACTTTTGTGTACTTGGCAAAGGTGGGTCTGCTCACAAAAAGGTGTTTTACCTCATGCTGGAGGTAAAATAGGTTCTCAAATGTCTGATATAGAACCTTTCCAGTAGGAATCCCCTTCATAGAAGAATTACTTGCTTGATCCTTTGCCACCTCTCTGATTCTTCTGTTGTAGTCTTCCTGTGGCATCAATTTGTCATTTATCACCAAGGGATTTGGTAGACCTTTCTGCCTCAAAACATCAAACTTTACCATGAACCTGTCTATAGCCAGTTGCATGGTTTGGCATTTGTCCTCAAGGTTCATCATTAAATTCCTCTTGGTGAGGACCTTTTTCACTTCTAGTATTGTGCCTATCCTGTCAGCTATGTCTAGCTCCTGCAACTCATATTTATTTTTAGAGTTAAGGAAATGGATTATTCTAGTGGCTTCTTTTGGCATGTCTCCCAGTTCAGCCTTAACTCTTTGAATGGCTTCTGTAGCCTCTTTGACTAAGTCATTTTGTTCAAAGATGACTTGAATGGATGGCCAAATATCATTGACAGAGTCAATGATATTGGCCCATAACTGTTCTTTGGCTTGGCCAAGTGGCTCCTTTAATGTCAATTCCTTCTCCAAGTTCTTCATTCTTTCAGTCAACCTGGTTGAATTCTGAACTTCTTCCTTGTGCATAATCTGGGTAAGCTTACTATCATTCTCTATACTTGTTATATTTTCCTTAAGCTTTTTTATCTCTTTGGTCTGAATGGACATGTCCTCCATTACTTTGACCAATTTGCTTGCCTCATCATTTGGTTGAGCTATTGCTGTTGTCGAACTTGTTCCTAATGTAGATGTTGTGGCAGCTGGTAGTGCTATAGCCAATGGAGTTGTAGGAGCCAATGAAGCTGCCAAGGTGGATGGTACTATTGTAGTGATTGTTGGAATGGTAGTGGCAATGGTAGTCTCAAGGCTGGCTTGTTTCAGCTGTATTAAGTTGTCCAACTCCTTCTCCATCTCTTTCAACTGATCATTCAATTGGAGAATAAGGTCCATCATCTCCTCTTGTTGGGTTTGGCTTTCAAGGACCTCTTTTGTTTGTGGATGCTCTGAATGAGGCAGTTTTAATTGCTTCTTCAAAGCAGCAATATCCTTATTCTTTTTCTTTATCAATTTCTCAGCAGCCTTGACATCATTGGGATCATGTCCAAGCTCAATCACCAAGTCTTCTAGTGACTTGATTCTGTTGTCCTTGGCCTGTGAGGAGGCCTTTTCCAGCTTGTACTATGCAGTGATATTATCCAATGAACCTTGAAGTTTGTGCACAGTCATAGCTTTATTTGTCATGGTGGAATAGATCATCTCACCTACCTACTTATGGAACTCAATTTGGTCAATGGGATGAACATCCCTAGCAAAACTTCAAAATCGATTTTCTTATAGTCTGTTGATGACCTTGGCTATTGGACTCTAGTTTGCATGAATGTCATTTGCATCTTCCCAGTCTTAATGTCAAAGGCTGACATTAACCTATTTTTATTTGCAGGTGTCTGCTTGAAGTACTGGGCATAAGTCTCAGCCTTCAATGTCTCATTCCTCAACTTAATTTCCTTGTACCTCTCCTTAATATCTTTCTCTTTATCCACAGGCCTGGTGAATGAAGAGACCTCAATGCTGAGCTATCTCTCAATAAGTTGGGTGTTTGAGGTAGAAGGCTGGTGTGTTTCTTCTGAAGTTGTTGGGCCTTTGCTCCTTCCCACCATTGTGTCAGTGTTAGTGATTTCCACTAAGTCAATGTTGTCTTCCTGTTCAGTTACAGGATTAAGATTGGGCCTCTTCTTGTATTTGATCTCAAAATTTTCCTCTGTAGTGTCAATTGCCGAACTAGAACCTTATTCCCTGGTTCTTTTTACATTCCTATCTTCATTTGCTGGAGAGTATAAAAGAGGAGGAATATTCATCTGCTCTCCTATGTCTGGAACCTACAGAAAGGAACTAGTATGAATCTACGATTCCACATCTATCAATGTATTTTCCACATCTACTACAGTACTGTCCACATCTATCAAAGTGTTTTCCAACCATTCAGACTGGTTTGCAAATCTCTCAATGTCTGGCCTGGGATGATGTATGAAAGGACCCAATTTGACTTTGAGCCTTAGTTTATTTATGACTCCATGAGGGTCATATTGCCACATAAAACTGTTCTTGAATTTCATCTGCTGTAGAATCTTATCTACCTCTGGTCCAGCTTCCCTATTATTACAAATAAAGGGGCCCAATTGGTTTTTCATTTTGAATTGAGTCTTCTTCTTGGCTGCCAGGAAGTTAACTTCATCAGAGTTTATAATCTGCCTAAAGTACTCTAATGCAAATAACCTCATGGGGAGGTATTTGGGCAGTTTGTAGGGAGCTAGTTGGCATCCATATATCCTTATCTCTGTGTGGTGCTGGTATAAATACCAGTCTCCCACTTTACTGTTCTTTGCCAACTGTAAAACCCTTTTAATTTCCTGACTGATCCTGGGCTGATAGCTACTGGTTAGCATGTTTACAACAGGATGCACAAATGAATCAATGAAGTCTTTGTAGGAAAAAACAATGGAGTATTCTTGGATCAATGGTGTCCAATAGATGACTGATCTTGGATTGCCTTTGGTGTCCAACTTCTGAATGTTGATTGGAAACTTGTCTGACTGATAGTAGAGGAACATGTGAAACAAAACTGAAGAGTACTTGAAAACTCTCTCATTTGGTAGTCTGATGAATTGTTCATGCATTCTGTCTGCTATGAACTGAGCATAGTTATACATTATAGCAGGAGGCTTGCCTGGGCAAAAGATAGAAAGGAAATCCAGGACAACCTCATCCACATGTTCATTTGTGGTGTACCCTAAAATGCAAGAGAGCATGGTAATAATTTGTCTGCCTCTCTCAGAAAAAATGGTGGCAGCATAAGGAGGACTATCTGTTGGAGTGTGAGACTCTTTAATGATGAAAGTTTGAATAATCTGAGCTTTCTTGGGTATGTCTAGCTTGGTGTAGAGATCAAGCAAGCCTTCAATTGAAAGTGGGGTCTCATTTTGGCTTGGTTGGATTTGCAGCATTTGATTAATGGATTCTGCAGTAATGGTGAATAAAACTTGCTAGTCAGGGGTGACTATGGCTCTTTGACTGGGAATGTAGCAAGCTTGGCAGAAGTGGATGATTTCTGGGAAAGGGTGTACCTGTGGGAAATAGTACTTGGGAAAATTTGACTCCCAAAGGTGAATGCCATCATTTTGGTTTAAAAACTTGTCTTTACTCTAGCAGTGGAGTTTCAATAGGTAGGCAGGGGAAGCAATATCTTTAATTTGAAAGTCTCTATCAGCTAATGCAAGGTGGTCAATATCTAGGTGAGGGGTTTGCAAAGGTCTTACATCCAGAGAAGTTTGGGAAGCCATAATTGGGTTTACTGAATTGAATTAGGATTTCAGTGGTTTTAGGAGTGAGGCTTAGGAGCTCTAGAATAGTGGGAGGGTAATTATAGTCTGTGAAAAAAGGGTTTGGGATGTACAGTAGGTTTCTTTTCAATTCTTGAAGGTTTCTTAATTAATTTAATTAATTAACAATTCAATTATAATTGTGTGTTTTTCGAGTTCAAAGGTCGTTCTGGTTTTTTCCAAGAATACCTAGAAATTGGCAATTTGGTGTGCAGACTGGGTTCTATGCTAGCTAGAGAGGGTACTGAGGCTTGAACTGGTTATATGCTACTTCAATTTGGTGTCCGCAGTGTCTTCAGGTAGCTATTGGTGGCTAAATTGGTTGCTCAGAGGTTCAGGGTGTCGCAAATGGCTTAGTAGAGATTTACAGTGAAAATGAATGAAAAGAGCGAATTGGGGTATTTTCGGCCTTTTAATTGATAATGGTCACATTTTGGTGCGGAAATTATTAAATGAACAGTGGGAAATTTTTGGTTTAGGTGGGGAGGTGTTTTTGTGCACCATCGCACCGCTTTTGGATGGCGGGCAGTATTTCTCGCAAGCACGCGATGTAACCTGGTGCCGCCACGTAACAGAATAGTGCCCAGCCAAAACCATGAATCTCGCGTGCTCTCGGGTTGTTAACGAACGGACGATGAATCCACGTGATATGGCTGTACACCATTGGATCTGAGGGTAGGATATTAGAGGGATATCGCACAGTTGAGTTGCACGAATGACGTTGGGAAAGTGGTTGGCGGGGCCCGAGGTTTAATTACAAAGAATTGCAATTAATTAATGAATAATGTCTGGTTTTAATATAAGCAGCGGGATAATAAAGGTGGGACCTTGGGTTATGTGGTAGGGGTTTTTTAACTGCACCAGGGTTGGTGGGTTAAAAGGGTATCAGGGAAATATAAAGTGGGGGATGTTAATTACATAATGCGGGGGCATAGGAAAAACTTAGGATAAATGGTTTTTGTGGGTTTTTAAGGGGAAAAGGGAAATTAATAAGGGGGAAAAGTGATATTTGTAATGGGGAATGGGTTTCACACTAGGGAAAGGGGTTTTGGGAAGAGAGGATGATTTTTGAAGGGTAATTTCTAGGGAAATGTGTGAAACCAAGGGGTAAAAGGTCAAAATGAGGGGGAAGGGTATTTATAAGTAATGAAGGGATAATGGGGGGAATTAACAAATAAGTATGTGGCGGTGTAGTGAAATGAGGGGAAATTAGTAAACAAGCTTGGTGAATATCCTTTTTTTTCTCAACTCCTCCTGCACATGAAACATAGCATTAAGCATGATAAATGTGCTTTTGACTTGGCAACCTTGTGCACTTTGCAAAACTTCTTCTACCTACACTTTATTTACCCTAACATTTTTTCTTCATTTCAATGGGTGCATTTGAGCTTGTTGACCCTTTATTTCCTTTTATTTTGATAAGCAAACTATCTAATTCTAACCTTATAACTTCCAATGGCTCAGATTAAACTGATGAACTCATTATTATTCTCTACCTAACTACTGATCTGCCAAGATTAAATAGTTTGGCTAGATCTTTATTCTCTATCTATCAACATGCAATTTAAAGCATGAATAAGTCAAGATTAAGCTATTTGACCATCATAGATTGTGGCATTTTTGATAAGCTGCACACAATCTTATTTTGCAAATTAAAGTAAAAGGAGTGGCATTTGAATTTGCACACTTTCATGATCTATTTTTATCTCTTTTTGGGGTTCATATTTTTTACTTTTTTGATCCTTTTCTTTCTTTCTGTCCTTTGATTATTCTTTTAGGACATACCCTCTTTACATTTTGTAATTGTTAATATGGAAAACATTTTGCAGAAAGAAAAAGTATTACAATATTATAAGACTGACCATAGCCAATTCAAAATTATGAATCCTTTTATTATAGGACCCTAACAATGGCTCCACATGGGGATGGCATTTCCTGGTGAAATGTTAAGAACTTTAAGATCTGTAGCCTTTGAAACTTCGACTGTGACTGGCTTGTAATTGCTCCTCTGTGATTTGCTTTATTCATACATATGATGGTAAACCTTTCAAAGCTGAGGGCCTTCTCTCCGGGCTTCAACTTTAAAATATTACCATCTAATCCAATTTGAACTCTGCCATGTTATATACAATGAACAAAGTAAAATGAACTACTGTTAATCTGTGGATAAGTAATGCTTCATCATTCTACCATTGACTGGTCCTCCTAGTAGATCTGTTCCATCTAACTATCTCAAGAAAAATGCATTGTTACCTCTGTAACCATAAATGATATAAGGGCCTTGCCATAGGAAATCAAATTTGCCATGTTTACCTTTTTCTTCTCTTCTAGAATCCCATTTAAGTACTTTTTCACCTATGTAAAAATCATCATCTTTAGTTTTCTTGTCAAAAATCTTTTTGATTTTATCCTAGATCACTTGTGATTTGACATAGACTTCTTCTCTGGTTTGCTGCAAGTGTATTGTTTGATTTATCCTCCTTTGGATGTCATTTGGTTCAACTTGCAACTCTTCAATCATTTTCATTATTGGTACTCCTAAAGAGGATGGAAAAACAACATCCATTCCATATACTAGCTGATAAGGAGATGTACCAATGGACTTTTTGGTAGTTAGTCTGTCTGCCCATAAGGCATTGACCAACTTTTTGTTCCAGGTCTTCTTGTTGTCTTCTAGCAGTTTCTTGATGATATTGACAAGGCTTTTGTTTGAGGATTCTGCAAGTCCATTACCTTGAGGGTAATAGGTAGTGGAATGGCCAAGGGTAATGTGATATCTGTTACAAAAGTATACCATTTTTTTGGATTTGAAAGCAGTTGCATTATCAGTAATGAGATTTTGGGGGCATCCAAATCTTGATAGGATGTTGTTTTCAAGGAATGAGATAATGACAGAGTATGTGGCTTGTCTAGAAGGGATGGCTTCTATCCATTTAGTAAAGTAATCAGTGGCTGTCAAAATCCACTTATGTTGGGCTGAGGAGGATGGGTGAATTTCTCCAATGAAGTCTAAACCCCATTGTTGAAATGGCACTTTTGTGGATATGGGTTTGAGAGGTAAAGGTAAGAGCTTCCTTTTTCCCTCAAATATCTGGCACTTATGACAGGAGGTCACATGTTTTTTGACATCTACAAAAAGGGTGTGCTAATAAAAACTTGCCCTTAGAATCTTATCAACAGTAGTTTTCCAATATAGGTGTCCTCCACAATCTCCTGCATGAAATTCTTGCATAACTTTGTTAGCTTCATCTTTTAATAAACAATTTAATAGAATGCCACCATTATCTTTCCAAAATAAAGCATTATCTATGATACAATATTTCATTGATTTCATTTTCAAAAATCTACCTTTAGTTCTAAATTGTAGGTTTAGTAAAACAAATATAATATCTGCATACCAAGGTGAATATGTAAAAGGTTCACTGATCTGTGGAGTCACCATCTCTTCCTGATCATCTAGGGCACCAATGAAATTTATATCTAAGGCTTGACAGTTCGATTCAACCATGAGTTTAGCTAAACCTTGGCCTTTGATAAGTTTTGTAGGCTTTATTTCTATGTCATATTCCAAAATAGTGGCAATCCATTTGCCTCTCTTTCCTTCAGGCCCATCCTGTGTCAGAATGTCCTTTACTATTGAATTTGGAACATAAGCAATGATGTGTGAATACAAGATGTATACTCTGAAATCTTTAATAGCTTTCACTAAAGCTAATGCTTGTTTTTCCATTATGTTGTACTTTAGTGTAGCATCTCTTAATTATTTGCTGAAAAATGCAATAGGTTGCTCATATCCTTGATCATTATTTTGCAACAAGATTGCTGCAATAGTATGTTCTGAAGCAAAAGAAAAAATTATAAAATCTTTTTGGAAATCAGGACTTATGAGGATTGGTGTTTTAGTAAGGGCTTCTTTGATTGCCTCAAAAGACTGTTTAGCCTCTACTGTCCACTTAAGTGCTGAATCTTTCTTTATCATATTATTTAGTTCTCTAATTAATTTTGCTAAGTTTGAAATGAATCTCCTAAGAAAATTTATTTTGCCTAAGAATGACTATAATTCTTTGATGTTTTTAGGATGAGTGATGTTCAGGATTGCCTCTATTCTGATTCCATCTTTGGATATTATGTGTCCCAAGAGTTTACCTTCTTCTAGACCAAAGAGTGTCTTTTTGGGATTTAAGGAAATATCAAATTTTCTACATTTAATAAAAACTCTTCTTAGGTGATCTAGATGTTCATTATTTAATTTTGAAAACATTGTGATGTCATCTTGGTAAATAGCCAGAAAGTCATGGATTTCTTTTGCAAAGGCTATATCCATTTCTCTTTGGAAGGTAGCCCCTGCATTCATTAGTCTAAAAGGCATCTTTAAATACATAAAAGTACCCCGGGGAGTGGTAAGTGCAGTCTTTGCTTGATCCTCTAGTTGAAATAAGATTTGGTTGTATCCAGAGAATCCATCAAGTAATGAAATCCTGGATGAGCCTACTACCCTTTGGAGAATGTGGTCCATTTTAGGGAGAGGGTAGTTATCTTTTAATGATACTTTGTTCAAGTTCCTGAAATCAACACAAAGTCTAATTTCTCTTGTTTTGTTTCTAGTAGTGACCAAATTAGAGACCCATTCTGAATATCTAATTGGTGCTATGATTTGTTCATCATACATTCTTTTTACTTCCTTTTCAATTAATGGCATAAGAACTGGATTAATTCTCCTAAGCTTCTGTTTAAAGGGTTTATGATCTTCTTTGATAGGTATCTTATGTTGAATTATGCTGGTGTCATAAGACTTAAGGTCTTCATAACTCCAGGCAAAGACATCTTGAAACTCTTTGAACAGACTTATGTATTTAATATTTTCATCTGGAGGTAAGGCTTTTGATATTTTGATAAGCTTGGGTTTTTCTTCTATTCCTATGTTACATTCTTCTATATCTGCTCTTAAAGGTTCCATCTTTGGTTTCCTAGCTACATCATTTGAATCAAACAAATCTTCTAATGGGACTAATCCCTTGGGCAAAAAGTTATCTTTAAGGTTTAAAATTTCAGGATCATCATTCATTATTTCTTCTATTTCTACCTTTTCTAAGTTATCTATTTCTACTTTAGTGAAATTAGTGGGTTTATTCAAATCTAAAGCATTTATATCTATCTCACTATCTATGTTATTATCTACTGTACAATCAGTATCTATGTTACAGTTTTGAAACTCTCCTTCAACATTCATGAAATCATAAATTTGAGAATCTTGTGAAAAAATCTGCCAATATTTCAAATTGTTAGGTATGACAGGTCTATGTCTTACTTGTGGTTGGGTTGAAAAGGTAATTTGTAGGTACTAGCAAAAGTGGCCAGACTATGAGCTTGCATGTTCTGTTTCCTAGAAATGGTAGCAAAATTAGTTTCAAGGAGGTCCTTAATCAAATCTAGGACAGTCTCTTTGTATTGGCTAAGTCTAGGATTATTCATAGAGTATTCTCCTTTGATTTTTTTTTATAATCAATTCTGAATCTCCCATGATAGAAACTCTCTTGGCTCCAAGTTTTCTAACAATTTGTAGTCCTAAGATTAAAGCTTCATATTCTGCCATGTTGTTTGTGCATTTAAAGTTTAATCTAAAGGCATGACCTTTAGAATGATTATTTTCCATGTTGTGAATCCAAACTCCTGCACCTGCTCCTAATCTATTCACAGAACCATCAAAATCCAAATGCCATAGAGACTCATGAAATATGTTTTCACTATCAGGCGATTTGTGTTTTTCTTCTACAACTGTAATTTCATTTTTTCCATTGTCTGAATTGTACAAGATAAAAGAGTCCATATCAGAATGCATGGAGTATATGGGGAAATTCTGTGGTTTTTCTGCACTACTCACCATGTATTTCATCAAGGTCTCTCTGTAAAGTTTTCTTGGCTGACCAAACACAGAGATGGTGGCATATGACATGTCTAACTATAGAGATCCCTGCAATTTTTCTCCCCGTAATCGAGATAAGAGCATTCCATACTTGGGTGGGATATCATCGACTACTATGTCCATGACAATGCTCTTTGCTGGGCTCTAAAATAGAGTCACACACAAATATTTGATCAGGCCAAGGCATTTGACTTGGCTAGAATCAAAGGAAAAGATGTCCTTGTATGGTCTGGTGATATCTAAATTTAATCTCTCCATGATTTCTTTTGGCATTAAATTATGGGATGCCCCTGAATCTAGCATAAAATTATGTAATATTTTATCATGAACATTCAAGCTAATATAGAATGGAGGGATACCCCCTTGCTGATGTGCGCCATTTACTTTTGGGCCAAACAATAACTTAGGTTGATCATCACTAAGGTTTACAACGCCTTCTCCTTCACCTATGTTTAGTGTTTGAATGATTTGTGCTTTATATGATTCATTTTTCACTAACCCTATCAAAGGAACTGATATTTTCAATTTGGAAATCTCAGTCTTAATGTTGAATGGCAATTGAGTTTTTCCTGATTGCGCGAGATATTCCTGAGCAGTTGTGGTATGTGTAGTTTTATCTTCTTTATCAGCAATTAGCAATTCAGTTTGTGTACCAGCTGTTTTGTTTTGGATTCTCTTATTTGGGATAGTTTGACTAACAGTTTCAGTTTGAGTTTCAACTGAAGTTATATCTACAATTTTAGGGTTGGAAGTCTCATGAGTTCCTCTAGGGAGAATTTGTAACACTTTGTTCACAGGAGCTTCTGTTATCCTTTGAGTTTGGGTTTGGATTAATTTCTTAGTGGGAATTTGAGTATTCTTTTTGCTTCTAACGCTGTACTGTTTGTGAACTTCATATATAACAGATTCATAACCTTGTTTGAAGTCAAAGGATTCTCCAGATTCTAATTGTAATTGTTGTAGCATGTACAATTCTTGTTCTTCCTGAGTAAGAAAAACAACATCTTAATTTTTAATTCCTAATAGATTTATTTGGGTATCCTCCTCTTCTTCATGGTTTTGTGAACCCTCAGCATAGTTTTCTTGGAAAGGAGGTCTAATTTGCTGATTTGGTATAGCATTTTTTCCAAATTTAGGATTTTCCATAAAGTTGGGGTTTCTTATTGGGGGTGGCTGTTGATTTTCCCACTGAATTTTTCTTTCCATGTTTTCTAATCTATCCATTATCCTTTCTACACTCTTTGCTAAACTATCTATTTTACCATCAGAAGTGGAGGTTTCCTCTTTAATGACAACTCTTTTCTCATTTCTCATCCTAGCTTTCTTAGCTAATAAATTGGCTTCTACACTAACATCATTACTTTGCATCTGTTCTAATGTTTTAGGGTTTCTTTCCCTCAATTGGTAAGACATATCAGTGTCAAACCCATCAGGGAATTTGATGAGTGCTAGGTCTGGTGGAGGTTTAATATTAGCAGGGATTGCATTATAGATGCTGTTGAACCTAGTACAATAATCTTGAACTGATTCATTAGGAGCTCTTCTAATGTTATCATATTCATATAGTATTTGCAGAGGGTTTTTCTTTCTTTCCCATCTATCAATAAACAATCTATGAAAAGCAGTTAAATCTGCAATATGATTAGCAGGTAAACCTTTAAACCATTTCTTAACATCCCCTGTCAATGTTTGGGCAAATAACCTCATTTGGACATCAGACTCATCAATCTCATGCAATTCAAAGTAATCAGTCATTTTATTCACATGTTGTTGGGCAGTATACTGACCAGTAGCATCAAACAAAAATATTTTGCTTTGGTAATCTTGGGGCATGGCATGTAATTGGGCTGGTAAAACCAAAGGTGCATATTTGTCTGCCATGGCTGAGGTTTTGGTTTGGCTATGGGGAAAAGTAGTTGTGCTAGAAGAAGGACTTGAGATGGGTGTAGATGAACTAGATGAACTTGAGATATTCGGTTGGAGAGGAAACTGAGGTATCAATGGTTTAGGGGAATGAACTGTGGTGGATATTATAGGTGAGGTGGTAGTAAATGAAGGTGTATTTACAGTTTTTGAAGATTCTGTAGAAAGTTCAGAGGCAACAACAGTGAGGGCAGCTAATTCAACTGATTGTTGAAGATAGGCATCATCTATATGGCTTATCAAGGTTGAGGTTAAAGCTTCTAGTTTATCAAAAGTATTCAAAACAAGTTGATCTAAATCTGGATGTATAGGCACCTTTTTGATTCAATAAATTGAATGAAATTAGGGTCTATTACAGTTTCATGAATTTCAATTTTTGATTTGGTTCTAAACAAAGAAAGCTCAAATGACAAATCAAATTGAATATCCTCTAAACTTGATAATTCTTTGGGGAGTGAATTTGCTTTAACTAACTGACTACTACTTCCTTGAGTTTCTACCTTTTTTGATTTTCTTAAAATTCTGTCAGGGTCATCAACTATTGTTGCAGGGTTTGGATCTGGATTTGCCCTGGTATAGTGTGTTCTCCTGGAAGCCAGAATTTTAATTTTTTAATTTGTTTTATGAAACTTTTTAACAACTCAAAAATGACCTTAAGGTGCAAAAGGTAAGATTTAAGATTTCCTTAAAGTTTTATTACACTAAGGACTGATCATCAATATGGTCGCCAATATGTTATCACTCCAAAATTTCTTTTGAGGAGTTGTGAAAGAAATGATAGAGGTAATCACAAACCTACTTTGGAGATTAGGATCTAGCCTTCCTAATGCTTAGAGAGGGCTCTCTCTTTATGATTTAACTTTGTTTAGTTAATTGATTTTAGGCTAGTTATGATTGTACCTAGGTTTTGATTTGGATTTGGTGGTCGAATTATTGACTTAGATGGATAGAGGGATGTCTTTTACCATTGGGCTATGGGGTCAAGTGTCAAACAAACAAGACTGGATCAAGGTCTAAAGATAGTGTTTACAGGGCAAGGTAGCTGAGTAATTTCAAATCTTAAGGATGGATGGTGAAGTGGTTTCAATCAGATCAAAGGAGAAATTAAGGATTCCTTAAACCAGATTATGAAGGAAGTGAAAGAGGTCAACCGAGATGGGAGAGAAATTAAGGATTCTCAGATCTGGATATCAGAAGAAAACATTAAAATGATTAATTGTTCAAGACAGAGTGTACTTAAACAAATTCTGAAATAAATTTCCAGTTAATTCATTCAATTTAGATAACATGCAAGTTTGTGAAACACATAAGAAAATAACAATTTGACAAAGAAAATACTTCATTGAAGTAGCTCAACACATGAATCCTGTAATGAAATCTCTTTATTACTCAATCCAGTCTGCTGACTTGAAAAAATGATACAGTGAACCCTTAGGTTTCAGATCAATACAACTCTACAAATGTCTAGCAATCCACACTCAATACTTCAAATTATGAAGTATTTATACAAAAATAGTTTACAAAATATCCCAAACTGTCTTGGGAATTAATCTAGGAAAAAGAAATATCTTCATGCAAGAAGATAGAGACATATGTTCAACTGCTGTATGTTGTCCCTATTTATTTGGTTGTGTTGTCTTTATGCTCTGATATTTTGTTGTTTATTCTCTACCTTGCTGTTGGTATTCACACTAGCTATTCTTTTTACTTTGCCCTTTCAACTGATACTCTTTACCTTGATACTCTTTCATCTGGCTGGTCTGTTTCTTTTCTTTTACTGTGCTTTTTCACTCTTACTGCATTTTTACAGTAAGTCATTTAACTTCTCCCAAATATCTGCATATGGTAATTTGATATTTACCATTTTCTTGTAAATTTCATCTGCTTCTATGTACTTGGCAAAAGTGGGTTTGTTCACAAAAAAGTGTTTTACCTCATGCTGGAGGTAAAATAGGTTCTCAAATGTATGATATCGAACCTTTCCAATAGGCATCCCCTTTATAGAAGAATTACTTGCCTGATCCTTTGCCAGCTCTCTGATTCTTTTGTTGTAGTCTACCTGAGGCATCAATTTGTCATTTATCACCAAGGGATTTGGCAAACCTTTCTGCCTCAAAACATCAAACTTTACCATGAACCTGTCTATATCTAGTTGCATGGTTTGGCATTTGTCCTCAAGGTTCATCATTAAATTCCTCTTGGTGAGGAACTTTCTCACTTCTAGTATTGTGCCTGTCCTCTCAGCTATGTCCAGCTCCTGCAACTCATATTTGTTTTTAGAGTTAAGGAAATGGATTATTCTAGTGGCTTCTTCTAGCATGTCTCCCAATTCAACCTTAATTCTCTGAATGGCTTCTGTAGCCTCTTTGACTAAGTCATTTTGTTCAAAGATGACTTGAATGGATGGCCAAATATCATTGACAGAGTCAATGATATTGGCCCATAACTGTTCTTTGGCTTGGCCAAGTGGCTCCTTTAATGTTAATTCCTTCTCCAAGTTCTTCATTCTTTCAGTCAACCTGGTTGACTTCTGAACTTCTTCCTTGTGCATAATCTGGGTAAGCTTATTATCATTCTCTAGACTTGTTATCTTTTCCTTAAGCTTGTTTATCTCTGTGGTCTGAATGGACATGTCCTCCATTGCTTTGACCAATTTGCTTGCCTCATCATTTGGTTGAGTTGTTGTTGTTGTCGAACTTGTTGCTGATGTAGATGTTGTGGCAGTTGGTAGTGTTATAGCTAGTGGAGCTATAGGAGCCAATGAAGTTGCCAAGGTGGATGGTACTGCTGTAGTGACTGTTGGAATGGCAGTGGCAGTGGTAGTCTCAAGGCTGGCTTGTTTCAGTTGTATTAAGCTGTCCAACTCCTTCTCCATCTCTTTCAACTAATCATTCAATTGGAGAATAAGGTCCATCATCTCCTCTTGCTGGGTTTGGCTTTCAAGGACCTCTTTTTTCTGTGGATGCTCTAAATGAGGCAGTTTTAATTTCTTCTTCAAAGCAGCAATATCCTCATTGTTTTTCTTTATCAATTTCTCAGCAGCCTTGACATCATTGGGATCATGTCCAAGCTCAATCACCAAGTCTTCTAGTGACTTGATTATGTTGTCCTTGTCTTGTGAGGAGGCCTTTTCCAGCTTGTACTGTGCAGTGATATTATCCAATGAACCTTGAAGTTTGTGCATAGTCATAGCTTTATTTGTCATGGTGGAATAGATCATCTCACTTGCCTGCTTATGGAACTCAATTTGGTCAATGGGGTGAACATCCTTGGCCAAAACTTCAAAATATGTTTTCTTATAGTCTGCTGATGACCTTGGCTGCTGGACTGTAGGTTGCATGAATGTCATTTGCATCTTCCTAGTCTTAATGTCAAAGGCTGACATTAACCTATTTTGATTTGCAGGTGTCTGCTTGAAGTACTAGGCATAAGTCTTAGCCTTCAATGTCTCATTCCTCAACTTAATTTCCTTGTACCTCTCCTTAATATCTTTCTCTTTATCCACAAGCCTGGTGAATGAAGAGACCTCAATGCTGAGTTGTCTCTCAATAAGTTGGGTGTTTGAGGTAGAAGGCTGGTGTGTTTCTTCTGAAGCTGTTGGGCCTTTGCTCCTTCCCACCATTGTGTCAGTGTTAGTGATTTCCACTGAGTCAATGGTATCTTCCTGTTTAGTTACAGGATTAAGCTTGGGCCTCTTCTTGTAAATGATATCAAATTGTTCCTCTATAGTGTCCATTGCTGAACTAGAACCTTCTTCCCTGGTTCTTTTTACATTCCTGTCTTCATTTTTTGGAGTCTGTAAAAGAGGAGGAATATTCATCTACTCTCCTAGGTCTGGAACCTACAGAAAGGAACTAGTATGAATATGATTTTCCACATCTACTACAATATTGTCCATGTCTATCAAAGTGTTTTCCAACCATTTAGACTGGTTGGCAAATCTCTCAATGTCTGGCCTGGGATGATGTATGAAAGGACCCAATTTGACTTTGAGCCTTAGTTTATTTATGACTCCATGAGGGTCATATTGCCACATAAAATTGTTCTTGAATTTCATCTGCTGTAGAATCTTATCTGCCTCTGGTCCAACTTCCCTATTATTACAAATAAAGGGGCCCAATTGGTTTTTCATTTTGAATTGAGTCTTCTTCTTGGTTGCCAGGAAGTTAACTTCATCAGAGTTTATAATCTGCCTAAAGTACTCTAATGCAAATAACCTCATGGGGAGGTATTTGGGCAGTTTGTAGGGAGCTAGTTGGCATCCATATATCCTTATCTTTGTGTGGTGCTGGTATAAATACCAGTCTCCCACTTTACTATTCTTTGCCAACTGTAAAACCCTTTTAATTTCCTGACTGATCTTGGGCTGATAGCTACTGGTTAGCATGTTTACAACATGATGCACAAATGAATCAATGAAGTCTTTGTAGGAAAAAATAGTGGAGTATTCTTGGATCAATGGTGTCCAATAGATGACTGATCTTGGATTTCCTTTGGTGTCCAACTTCTGAATGTTGATTGGAAACTTTTTTGACTAATAGTAGAGGAATATGTGAAACAAAACTGAAGAGTACTTGAAAACTCTCTCATTTGGTAGTTTGATGAATTGTTCATGCATTATGTCTGCTATGAATTGAGCATAGTTATACATTATAATAGGAGGCTTGCCTGGGCAAAAGATAGAAAGGAAATCCAGGACAACCTCATCCACATGTTCATCTATGGTGTACCCTAAAATGCAAGAGAGCATGGTAATGATTTGTCTGCCTCTCTCAGAAAAAATGGTGGTAGCATAAGGAGGACTATCTGTTGGAGTGTGAGACTCTTTAATGATGAAAGTTTGAATAATTTGAGCTTTCTTGGGTATGTCTAGCTTGGTGTAGAGATCAAGAAAGATTTCAATTGAAAGTGGGGTCTCATTTTGGCTTGGATGGATTTGCAGCATTTGATTAATGGATTCTGCAATAATGGTGAATAAAACTTGCTGGTCAGGGGTGACTATGGCTCTTTGACTGGGAATGTAGCAAGCTTGGCAGAAGTGGATGATTTCTGGGAAAGGGTGTACCTGTGGGAAACAATACTTGGGAAAATTTGACTCCCAAAGGTGAATGTCATCATTTTGGTTTAAAAACTTGTCTTTACTCCAGTAGTGGAGTTTCAGTAGGTAGGCAGGGGAAGTAGTATCTTTAATTTGAAAGTCTCTATCGGCTAATGCAAGGTGGTCAATATCCAGGTGAGGGGTTTGTAGAGGTCTTACATCTAGAGAAGTTTGGGAAGCCATAATTGGGTTTACTGAATTGAATTAGGCTTTCAGTGGTTTCAGGAGTGAGGCTTAGAAGCTCTGGAACAGTGGGAGGGTAATTATATTCTGTGAAAAAAGGGTTTGGGATGTACAGTAGGTTTCTTTTCAATTCATGAAGGTTTCTTAATTAATTTAATTAATTAACCATTCAATTATAACTGTGTGTTTTTCAAATTCAAGGGTCGTTTTGGTTTTTTCCAAGAATACCTATAAATTGGCGATTTGGCATGCAAACTGGGTTTTGGGGTAGCTAGAGAGGGTACTGAGGCTTGAATTGGTTATATGCTGCTTCAATTTGGTGTTTGTAGTGTCTTCAGGTTAAAATTGGTGGCTAAATTGGTTGCTCAGAGGTTCAGGGTGTCGCAAATGGCTTAGTAGAGGTTTACAGTGAAAACAAACGAAAAGAGCGAATTGGGGCTTTTTCGGCCTTTTAATCGATAACGGTCACATTTTGGCACATAAATTATTAAATGAATAGTGGGCAGTTTTCAGTTTAGGCGGGGAGGTGGTTTTTTGTGCCATTGCACTGCTTTTGGATGGCGTGCAGTTTTTCTCGCGAGCATGCGATGTAACTTGGTGCCGCCACGTAGCAGAATAGTGCCCAACCAAAACCGTGAATCTCGCGTGCTCTCGGGTTGTTAACAATCGAACGATGAATCTGCGCGATATGGCTGTACACCGTTGGATCTAAGGGTGGGAGATTGGAGGGATATCACACAGTTGAGTTGCATGGACGAAGTCAGGAAAGTGGTTGGCGGGGCCCGAGGTTTAATTACAAATAATTGTAATTAATTAATGAATAATGTCAAGATTTAATATAAGCAGCAGATTATTAAAGGTGGGACCCTGGGTTATGTGGCGGGGGTTTTTTAACTACACCAGGGTTGGTGGGTTAAAAGGGTATTGGGGAAATATAAAGTGGGGGATGTTAATTACATAATGCGGGGGCATAGGAAAAACTTAGGATAAATGGTTTTTGTGGGTTTTTAAGGGGAAAAGGGAAATTAATAAGGGGGAAAAGTGATATTTGTAATGGGGAATGGGTTTCACACTAGGGAAAGGGGTTTTGGGAAGAGAGGATGATTTCTGAAGGGTAATTTCTAAGGAAATGTGTGAAACCAAGGGCTAAAAGGTCAAAATGAGGGGGAAGAGTATTTATAAGTAATGAAGGGATAATGGGGGAAATTAACAAATAAGTATGTGGGGGTGTAGTGAAATGAGGGGAAATTAGTAAACAAGCTTGGTGAATATCCTTTCTTTTTCTCAACTCCTCCTGCACATGAAACATAGGATTAAGCATGATAAATGTGCTTTTGACTTAGAAACCTTGTGCACTTTGCAAAACTTCTTCTACCTACCCTTTATTTACCCTAACATTTTTTCTTCATTTCAATGGGTGCATTTGAGCTTGCTGACCCTTTATTTCCTTTTGTTTTGATAAGCAAACTATCTAATTCTAACCTTATAATTTCCAATGGCTCAGATTAAACTGATGAGCTCATTATTATTATCTTCCTAACTACTGATCTGCCAAGATTAAACAGTTTGGCTAGATATTTATTCTCTATCTATCAACATGTAATTTAAAGCATGAATGAATCAAGATTAAGCTATTTGACCATCATGGATTGTGGCATTTTTGACAAGTTGCATACAATCTTATATGCAAATTAAAGTAAAAGGAGTGGCATTTGAATTTGCACACTTTCATGATCTATTTTTATCTCTTTTTGGGGTTCATATTTTTCACTTTTTTGATCCTTTTCTTTCTTTTTGTCCTTTGATTATTCTTTTAGGACATACCCTCTCTACATTTTTTAATTTTTAATATGGAAAAAATTTTGCAGAAAGCAAAAGTATGTACAATATTATAAGACTAACCATATCCATTTCAAAATTATGAATCATATTATTATAGGACCCTAATAGTTACTATGATATGATTCGACCACCCGAGTCATGCTAAGGAAGTGGAATCGATGGAAACACACCATACAAACCTTCAACATCAGTAATATGACTCTTGAGAACCATCCCAACCTTTCTATTAACCAGCCCCTGAGTCCTACTGAGGTGTTAGACCTATTGACCTTTAGACACTCCCATGTTATGGTCATGACAATGTCCAGAGAGCTTTGTACGCTCCCACAACCCTACATGTCTGGTCCAGGGACTATTTCCAGCAGACTTGTGCTAGAGTCCAGGCAATTTAAGGCACTTTTCAAGCCTAGAATTTCGACCACTGCACATAACTTGTTGTAACTCCCAAAATCCATTAAACACGTGCTTCCAAGACTAATAAACCAAAAACTAACTTGAGGACTAAGCATGACCATCCCAAACCAAGACTGACATTTTGTCAAACACTTGGCATCAATGCAATCTATAGGTTTAAATAACATATCTAATCATAGGGGTCTCATACTTATCTGGGATTTGTTCTGAGGCATTGCTTCCTTATCACTTTAGCTTTAGTTTCATCCATTAGGTCATAGATACATTGTTAATTCATATACAAGTAAAAACATGATGGGATCCATACATGGACACTATCATAATACATATTCATAACCAGCATAACAGCAACAAAAATACCAAGGACATCACAGCCATATAATCCACATATAAACTAGTATAGTACTCATAGAAATACAAGGAGAAATATCCTCATATTGATGATGAAAAATCCAAACCTGGGATGGGACTTCCATGTTCCACCCAATCGTATAGTGGCTGAGTCAAATCTCTCTTCAGCCATTCACCCCCACGCCATATTCCAAGCATGAAAGTGGGGTCTCAGAGAAAATATCAATCCAAAACCATCTAGGGTTTCTAGAGGCTGTCCACCTCAACCCATCAAACATTGATTCCACCTCACGGTCGGACATCACAAAACCATCATCAGATTGGTCTCTACCCAAGCCTTCAAGGGCTCTAGAGCATTTGTTCCAACCAAGGCTTCTAGGACTAGTAACTCAACCCATAGCTGTCGTCAAGCTTCTAGAGTGTTTGTCCAACTAGGGCTTCTAGGAGTAGTAACTCAACCCACCAAGGTCTTCTAGAGTGTTTGTCCAACTGAGGCTTCCATGAATAGTAACTCAACCCAAGTTGTTCGAGAACATTTGTCTAACCAGGGTTTCCAGCAATTAATTACTCAACCCAAGCTAAAGGAAACATGAGAACCAACCAAAACAAAACAAGGAAACAAACCCACAATCTCCATGGCTATCTAGGAAATTGCAAGGCTAGGCAATCCACTGTAAATCAAGGCAACCCTCCATGCCAGTGATAGACCATGACCAATAATCCACATGCATATGCCATGCATGCCAAAAATAGTGACGAAAACATACATGCAACTCGGTGCATGCAAGCCAAATCCGTTGTAGTTGCTGATCCCGATGTTCTCTTGTGCTTTTCTACTCTTCCTTTGTCTTCTTGCTTTAAAATTCCAAGTATGCCACACTCTCCAATAGTTCTCCAAGAAAACTCTAAATGTCCAAGAGTATGAAAGAGAGAGAGAGAATATAAGAGAGCTCCACCATGTAGAAATTTTGAATAATATAACACTTATTCACAGAGATTATCCTGATTATACACTATTTGCGGAATGCATGCATAATACATAACCTCCTCTACGTTGATCATCAATTTTGCAGAATTAAGAAACAATCGCATGCGCACATTGAAACATCAATCACACATATCAACACAATATGTACTGGGGAAAGCATACAGCTGAAAACCCCCAACTATCTGTATATTATAATGATAGAGAACATGTAACAATACATAGTACAATACTCCTCACAAGTACTCAGTACTATCTCCACCTGTTACACACAAACTAGCTCAGATCTGAATCAAGTCACAGGTTCAAATCTCCTCCGCTGTTTGCCTGCCTCTACTGCGCAATCCAATGTGAGAATAGGAATGATCCAAGCTCGTTTTTCCTTGGCTTGTACTGTGCAATCCTCATTGGCAATCTCCATCATTGATTGTGCAAATCTCATGCACAGCTATAGTCACAACTGATAGTAGTCTCCACCTCTAACACCTGTCTCCACTGAACTATCCATGCATTGAGTTAACTGATGTATTCTTTAGTTGCTTTATGAGTTAATAATTAGTGAATTAATTAATAATTAATTCACATCACTCATCACTAGTGTATTTGGCAGTTAGACTAAATACAACTAGTTCAACTAAGTCAAACTGAACACAACTCCATCAACTCCTCCATCAACTCCACCAAACTCAATCACTTGAGTTCTAACTGAAGTCCATCATGCAATAGCTCAACTAACCCATAAGAAAAGTGTATTTCCTTCTACAGTTGCATGTGCCACATCCGTAACTTGAATTGTAGTGCTCCAAGAGGAGAAGATAATGTTTATAGTCCAAATATTATTAAGAGCTAATAATATTCGACTGTTCTATTTTTAGCCTGGCAGTCTAAAAATAGATTCCACCCATATGTCTAAAAATATAAGTCCATCTATTTTTACCAACATGACCAATCATCCACAAATAGCATCCTGCAACTCATAGACCATGATCCATATGTCTAAAAATAGACTTTGCGCCAAAAATAGCCTGTGGGCCCACTTAGTGAAGGCGACTCCTTTTCACTAAGTTCCATCATCTTGTTGCATTTTCAACACTCCCTCTCAACAAGATATGGATTATCTGCAACCCCTATCCTGCAACTCTGGAATGTTCTGCATGCAACACATTTGCCCGGTCCACTTGCTCCAACAACACTTGGAACAAAAACACTCCCAACTGACCACTCTGTTGGGCTAGGAACATACTATGATGCTGAAGCTCTACCTGCTGCTGACAAGTGCTCCCTCTCTGACATCTGCGCTATTGCAACATCTCCATGCATCTCGCACCATTGCACACCTCTCTGTGCCACCTAGCACTGTGCAAAACACTTGTGCCTCTCGCATTGCTGCAGCCTGCTAGCTATGCGCTGTCCTGGGATTCCCTACATTGTCGCTCTCTCTGCTGCTCCATCCGCATCTGTCTCTACCCAATCAATCAGTTCCTGCTACTCCACATCGGGGCTCCCGTAGCAAGGTCTCATCCAAGAGGTTGGGTACCTCAAGGATCCTGCCCCTCCTCCTTAGGACGATCACTCTATATCGCCCCACCTCCTACCTGGAGGTATGGCTGCATGCGATCCCTCTGCCCACCTGGCTCTAATTTTCCCCCTACTGGAGGTCTCTACATGAGTATATGTCTCTACTCGATCTCCTCTCAGCTTCCTTTGTTGTGGCTGCTCCACAACCTCCTGAAGCTGCTGCACCAAACGTGGCTCCTCCACAATTGTCTGAGACTTCTTCTGGCTCTGCATGTTGAGAGGTAATATACTCTCCCTCTCAACCACCAAGTCTCCATCAGTTGCCTCGCTGCTCAAGGCTTTGCATGCATCTTGAACCTCAAGAGCATACAGGTTCTTGACCCGTGAACCAATCTGCTTCACTTGTCTAGTGATGATGTGTCCAAGGAAAACCTTTCCCTTACTGAAGACTACATCATAGCCTTTGTCTTCCAGCATCGCGATCGACACCAAGTTTCTCTTCAGTCCTGGTACATACTTGACATCAGTCAAGGTAAGGCGAGCTCCATGCTCCCTCTGAAAATAACCGTGCCTACACTTGAGACACTATACTTCTCATCATTACCCATCGCTATGAGTATCTGGAGATCTTTATCCTCCAAAGTACTGAACAAACTCTTGTCACGGTCATGTGGAAAGAAGCTCCACTGTCAAGAAACCAATCACTTCCCACCATGGATGAAACCATGCATGCAAAGAGTGTGAAATCCAACTCAAACTGTGAAGCAAGTGCCTCACCTTCAGATCCTTCCCCGGATCCCTTCTTGTATTTCCTCCGTGGACAATTTGCAGCATAATGGCCCACCTCATGACAACGAAAGCATCGCACTTTCGATATGTCAACCTTCTTCCCATCATTGGAAGAACTGGAATCAGAAAGAGAAACCTTCTCCTTCCCCTTCTTTGCTTTAGTAGCCAAAGCGCAATTTTCGTCATCAGATGCCTTTGATGAAGATCTGTCCCTGGTATTTCGCCTGATCTCCTCTTGCACAAGATCAGACCAAAGTCTCTCCCATCCTGGCAATTTCTCCCGACCATTGACAGAGTCCTGATAGGAATGCCAACACTTCAAAAGACCGAGGAGAGCTAAGCTCACCAAGTCCTCATCATCGACAGTCACCCCCACACTTCCCATCTCATCCCAACATTGGGTGAACTTCGTGAGATACTTGGGCATACTATCTCCATTCTCACACTTAATGTTTCTGAGTTTATCCTTGAGCACCAACTTCCTCTGGTCGCTCTTGCTTTGGAATAAATCTGTCAATGCTTTCCACATAAAGTATGGAGAAGCCTTTCCATGCAGGCTGGATACAATGTGATCCTTCACGCCCTCCAACAGAATCCTTCGACACTTTTCTATCTTCTTTTGCCAAGCCTCAATGTGAGCAGCATCAGTAGGCTTTGGGACCTCAGCCTTTATGAACTTCTTCAACCCATTGTCATCTAACACCGCCTCCATCCTGTCTTTCCATGCAATATAAGTCAAGCTGCCTTCAAGGGCATACTCCAATCGCAATCCGTTGAAAGACATTTCAACTTTGACACCAAGAAAACACTGCTGCAAATTCGAATTCCACCAACTCAAAACTCAACCGCTTCTGATCTAAAATTCGAGAGAACAAAGTATTTCTCGTACAGAGATTGACTGTATGGGATTTTACCGGATATCTCACCTTCCAAAAGAAGGATGAATCCAGAGGCTACCTGGGCCGATTACAGACTCTGCCTGAAGAAATAAAATGTAATCACTTTCTAAATAGTAGATCTGATGATCAACTCTGCTCTAATACCATGTAGAAATTTTGAATAATATAACAATTATTCACAGAGATTATCCTGATTATACACTATTTGCGGAATGCATGCATAATACATAACCTCCTCTACGTTGATCATCAATTTTGCAGAATTAAGAAACAATCGCATGCGCACATTGAAACATCAATCACACATATCAACACAGTATGTACTGGGGAAAGCATACAGCTGAAAACCCCCAACTATCTGTATATTATAATGATAGAGAACATGTAACAATACATAGTACAATACTCCTCACAAGTACTCAGTAATATCTCCACCTGTTACACACAAACTAGCTTAGATCTGAATCAAGTCACAGGTTCAAATCTCCTTCACTGTTTGCCTGCCTCTACTGCGCAATCCAATGTGAGAATAGGAATGATCCAAGCTCATTTTTTTTCTTGGCTTGTACTGCACAATCCTCATTGGCAATCTCCATCATTGATTGTGCAAATCTCATGCACAACTATAGTCACGACTGATAGTAGTCTCCACCTCTAACACCTGTCTCCATTGAACTGTCCATGCACTGAGTTAATTGATGTATTCTTTAGTTGCTTTATGAGTTAATAATTAGTGAATTAATTAATAATTAATTCAAATCACTCATCACTAGTGTATTTGGCAGTTAGACTAAATACAACTAGTTCAACTAAGTCAAACTGAACACAACTCCATTAACTCCTCAATCAACTCCACCAAACTCAATCACTTGAGTTCTAAATGAAGTCCATCATGCAATAGCTCAACTAACCCATAAGAAAAGTGTATTTCCTTCTGGCAGTTGCGTGTGCCACATCCGTAGCTCGAACTGAAGTGCTCCAGGAGGATAAGATAATGTTTATAGTCCAAATATTATTAAGAGCTAATAATATTCAACTGTTCTATTTTTAGCCTGGCAGTCTAAAAATAGACTCCGCCCATATGTCTAAAAATAGAAGTCCATCTATTTTTACCAACATGACCAATCATCCACAAATAGCATCCTGCAACTCATAAAAATAGACATAGTCTAAAAATAGACTTTGCGCCAAAAATAGCCTGCAGGCCCACTTAGTGAAGGCAACTCCTTTTCACTAAGCTCCATTATCTTGTTGCATTTTCAACACACCAAAGCTTGTCAAAATCTTACCAACTGATCCTCATAAGCCTTTTTATCAATGAGGTCTCTATTTTCTTCATTTTCCTTCGTTTTCCTCCTTACATGCAAATTGTGACCTTTCACCTTCCTTTTCTCCTAATGTCGTTTATTTTCATAAATAAATGTGCCAAAAATGCCATTTTTCCTTTCTAAGGCCTTTTTCATTGCCTTTGCCAATTTCCTTAGCCATAATAAACCGAATGAACATCCACTAGGATTTTTTCCCAACATTTAGCTTGGAATAAGTGTCCCATCAACTGTGGTCTTATAAATTTTTACATGGATTTTTAACCAGGGTTGTTACAGAACCCTCCCCCTTGGGGGAACACCATCCTCGGTGTTCAATGACACCTAGAACCAACAAGACTCCTGATGATCCGAATTGGATCCTCAAACAATTCCATCATTGGTAAGAATGAATGACAGACTTCAAGAAATCTTATAGTTATCAGAAATAACCTCTGAATAATGGCAATTTGCAGCCAACATGGAGCAACGAGGACCTTCAGTCAAAGCACTAATTGCGTATCGCTGGGCAAAACCCCTCAAGAAGGAAAAGCCCGGAGCGCTCGATCACAAGGGAAACCAGAAAACTGTGGAAAAGAGCTAAAACTGACAAGGCGGGTCCCACGCTCAAAACCAGTGGAATATCGGAGGCATTTCGGGCGGTAAGCGGATTTGGTCGAGGACCCAACGATTCCATACACTGAGTGACGTGTGTTCAGCGGGGAGAGAGAGAAACTGCTTACATCGCGGACTAATGGTCGAGCAACTCAACCGTGCGATATAAGCGAAGACTGTAGGATCTGGGGGCTCCAGATCAATGGCGGAGGTTCAACCCGATGGATGACCAGACCCGGGGGAGAAATAAACTATGGCGCATAAGATTTGAAGTCCGATTTGACCAATGAATCGACAGAAGGATCTGTTTCATAGGCATCTGGGAAATAACGAAAAAACGACCGTTTAGGAAGAACTGACACTCAGTTTGCAAAGAGACAGGTGGCCACCTCTCTGCGAAGTGTTACGCAGCAATGATGATGCAGGGCAGAGGAGTCCCAGTGGACAGAGGCAGGCGATCTAGAGAGTCGGGAAGCTGAAACGAACAGTCGAAGGAACGAACTAGCTTTAAAGCCACGAGCTAACAGAGACAGGACAGACAGTGAGGCAGAGAAGCAATGAAGAAGCCGAAGGCCGAGAGACACAGAAAGAGAGGAAAAATTGCAGAGGACAGAGAAGCCGAGCTGACCATTAGAGTAAGGGCAACATCGAGCAGACAGAGACCAATTGAGGTCGAAATTTGGTAAGGGGAGTCTGTGAACTCTAAGGACTTGGGAATTCCAAGTGCCATCCTACTGATCATCCTCTGTCAAGTGAGACTCAGATTGAGCTCCTTATTGTAAGAATCTGCTTTAAAAACATAATAAAAAGGCCACCACTGAAGGCTGTACTAGGATACGTAGCCCAGGAGGATTGAGTGAACTCCTTATTAAATTTTGTTGTGTTTATGTTTGCTTACAGTGATCTCTTACTGTTTCAAGTGTCTGTGTATTTCGCAATCTTATTGATCCGTTGCACAAGATAACATAGACATACACACCAGCACATGAGTCTGTAATACCTTCATTAATTTCCTAAGGTCACCTAGGGGTGATTTCAAATCACCTGAAAACAAAACATTCTACCCATGGAGCTTTATAACACAACTCGTTGCAGTATTTACAATGACCATATGCTAAAACATGAAAAACATATTGTTTACTGGAGCTTTATAACATAGCCCATTACGATATTTACAATAATAACCACATATACACACATACATGTTTGCTTCACCCAATAAATAATCATATTGTTTATGGAGCTTTATAAATCTAGCTTGATATAATATTTACAATAATACACACATATACACATATGCACATTTTCTCAACCGACAAATAAAAGAATACAATGCCTTCATATGCAACAAGGGAATCCAGAGGCTCACACCTCCACCTCAAAGTAATACCAGGATTCACCTCCTTCCTAGGAAGTCCAGAATCTACTGCCAAAGTCAAACCTACATCCAATCTCCAGCACTACAATCCTGCGCCACTTGTCCTCTTAGTGAACAGTTACCGACTTATTGTTCCAGAGCACACTCCAAAAGTGCATCTGATTCCATCTGGCAATGCTAATGACCAAAAAAAATCCATCCCCGATCTTCCCTTCTCTGCTACACAGTCCCTCGGGCAATCCAGTCACCCCCTTCCATGCAGTCACACACCTTCCAGTTCCGTTGGCACCCCCATCTCGAGCAGTCCATCCCTTGGCAAGGCTTCCTCATATCGAAAGATACAAAAAATAAGGCATATCCCTACCTCAAAACCATCATACCAGTCATATCATGCTCATGGAAATCAATGGACACTATTGGGTACCAGTGTCCCACAATGGCCATGCTCCTGAATACTTTACCAACATACTGCTGCATTTTCCAATTCCTTTTGTTGTTGTAAATTCTTGCAATTAATTTCAACCACCCAACTGAGCATGTTCATGCATTCCTGTACCAAGCACATAATTTCCATTAGATTTAAAATAAATTGAAATAAATTCACATCATACCTCATTGGTAGCTCGTCAACAAGGTACACTTGTAATCATTTTTACTTCCTGTCACAACAAGTCAAACTAGCATCTTTGACCAAATCAACATGTATACAAATATCACATCAGGTTAGCTCAAAACACAACCATCATAGGTCAAAATCATGAATCACACACATACACCACCATGCAATACATGCATCTACACCTGACACAAAACACATACACCTACACCCAATGTACAACACAACACAATACATGTGCCTACACCCAGTGTACACCACCACACAATACATACACCTACACCCAGTGTACAACACAACACATATGTACACCTACACCTGATGTACAACACAACACATACGTACACCTACACCCGATGTACAACACAATACATCCATCTATACTCGATGTACAATGCCACACAATACATGTACCTACACCTGGCGTACAACACAACACAATACATCTATACCCGATGTACAACACCACACAATACATATACGTACACAGAGTACAACATAACGAATACATATGTCACAATACCATGACTACACAATGCACATACATAGTACCGCATGCCTGCAACATAGCATGTATGACATGCACACAATGCCACATGTACACCAGTACCATATGTACAACACGTACACAGTACCACCTGTACAATGCACCACCTGCACATCATCACATGTACACGACACCACTTGCACAACGTGTACACAACGCCACCTTACAACGTGTACACAATACCAAATGCATGACATGCACATGACACCACATGTACACAACATCAAATGCACGACATGTACACAACACCACATGCACACAACACCACATGTACAACATGAACATGGCACCACATGTTCACATCACCACTTGTACAATCATGCACACAACACCATATGTACAATATGCACACAACACCATATGTACATAGCACTACATATACAACATGTACATAGCACCCCATGTACACACCATTGCATGTCCAACATGCACATAATACCATATGCACACAACACCGCATATCCATCATGTACATAACACCATTTATACCCAACATTGCATATGAAACATTCGCACAATACTATCTGTACCACCTTGTACATAACATTGCATAAACATGTATAGACACTATATATGCACAACACTGCATGCACACAACATCATAGATGCAACATGTACAACATATACAACATATGCACAACAGTAGTACCACACATCCAAAACCACATTGTCTCTACCAAGAAACCTTGCTTCCAGTGTCTTATCCATGCTTGTCCTAGCATGCTACATACCACACTGCTTTCATTTCGCTGATGTATCCCTCGATATAGCCTATCCATAACATAGACATAATATAATCACATAATATCAACTCATAACCACATGATACTGACCTCATAGATTTGTCAGGGCTACTCCTCCCAATTGATTCCTCATAAGACCAGGAACCTCTTCATGCCATTCACCCGCATAAGCAATCATTCCTCCACAAAATTGATCCTTGATGACCCTGTCAGACAACGATATGCACACACACACACACGTATATAAACATCAACATAAAATAATAATGTTCTAGTCAGTCAACGACATACATACATACATATGTACATGTAAACATTAACATAAAATAATCATGACCCATGATCACCCTGTCAAACATGACATACATACATACGTACATGTATACACATATAGACATCGGCATAACCATGATCACAATGTAATTACGAGATATCATAAGGTCAAGGTTAAGAGAACTCCCTTTATGTGTGCAACGCATGTGCCACATCGAGAACAATAGTTCCCAACATAGCTAAGGCATATGAGGCCTCAAATCCATTTACTTCACCTTTCTTGTTACCTTTCCCATGACTATCCTGCCATCGTCCATTTACACTAATGGACCCAACCAGTCCAATTGGTTGTCATACTCTTGCCTTCAACTGCCCTTATACATGCACCGAGTTTCATCGATGTATTACCTTACCTTTTGGGTACCACACAACTGTCCCAAGCTCCATTAACTTCCTCCTTCCCAACCAATTCCCAAAACTTAAAACATAAAAGGCAAGACAAGAAACAAACAAGAAAAAAACCATGAAAACCAATAGCAATACGACATCACAAACAAAGTGGAGAGGCCTTGCACTAGACATAAACAAAGCTGCAAATCAAGTGCAAAAAAAGCAAAAAGAATCGAAATCACAAGTCTCTCAACAAACATCATGATTCAATCCCCATGGTTCCCAGTGCTTTTAAGGGAAAGCTCAACCTAAGCCTTCTTTAAGATTTCATGGCAACCTCTCTTTGCCATGCAATCCCTTGCATCATATTGCCATAAACACATAATTGTCAGTGCATAAATAATCATAACAATACACCAGTTACCTTACCTTGTTGTGCCAAGCATGTTTCTTGCAACTGAACAAATCCACGCCATCTCTCAAGGGAATCCAATCCTTTTACAGATATAGCTGTAACTAGACACCAGTTGTTATACCTGTCAAATACATGTACATGAATATAGAACATACCAACATAATGTCAGACGAAATCAAGTTTAAGAAGACTTCCTTTATGCAAAGCACTCATCCATTTGGAATTAGGGTTTCCAAACATAGCCAAAGGAATTCTTTCCTAATTCCTTTCTTTCACCCTTTTACCTTGTTGCAATCGAGGATTACTATGTACTATCACATCACCCAACTGTTAGTTATATAAACACATAAATTGTTACCCTTTCATGCTAATACCAAGCATGTTTCCTGCAACTGTTCACACATATCGATCACATATTCCAAGATCAAGGAATCATATCTACTATTTTGAAATCAACCTTTACCAAGACTAACAATCATGTCATACTCAACAATCAACCCACATTCATCAGTCATAATACATAATGCTACAACTATCACCTACTTACACTCAAGTACATATCAGTTGTCTCAACACATATGTGTTAGTACAACCGTATTAAAACAAAATCATTCCTTCACGCAATCTTACATACACATAGTCATATTATGCAATTCATCAAGAATTCAACCAACTTGCAAACATACCATGTTAAATTAATCAACTAGAAGACATAATCACACATTCAAGAACAAATTAGACGACATAAGCAAGCTCATACCTTAATGTATCTCAGGGGAGGTTATCTTATCTGCACAATCAATCTAGTTAGCATGATATAACTTCACAACATATCAATTCAAACATAAATTAGGTCATGGTATCCATAATAGTCACTATCTAACATGTTAACATCATAAACTCTTAAACATTTGTTGTTCATGTATAACAATCACATATGCAAAGTCAATCTAGATTAGTAGAACACCATATCACAAATATGTCGACTCATACCTTAATATCGTAACCATAACCATATGCATAGGCCAATCCAGGTTAACACAATACATATAACATCAATATCTTAAATGTGATAAACCCAATCATCAGGGTACTAGCATATAACAACAACAAGTTACATATCATGCTCGTCAACAACATATAACCTAATCGTCAATCTAACTATCATATAACAACAACAAGTTAACCTATAACATGCTCATCAACAACATATAACATAATCATCAAGTTATATAACCCAAAACAATAATAGAAATGCATACAACCACATGTTACTATCATTCTTGACTATCCGACGCATGTGCATATGACTACACTAATCAACTAACATCTATCATGTATGTAACCATAATCATCAATATAATGAAAGGAATACACACAACCATAATTCATATAACAATCCTTAGCCTACATACATGCATTCCCAACATACAAACCTATATGACGACATGCTCTTGCCTCAAGGTCCAATGCTGCAACTTCACTTTGATGGTTTGCACCTTCTGCTCTATCTCAGCCAACACATTAGCATCATAACATACCAATATCATCATGATGACCTTATTTCATACAGTGATCTCATGCACAACAACCCTCACCATGACAATGCATGCATAACAACATATAGACACTGACATACATAACAAATGCATAGACAACCATACACTCATGACGACACATTCCACAACAACACCATCAACCTTCACATGGCGATGTCACTACAACCATGATCAACACCATGCAAAAGCAACAAGCACATGGAATACAAGGATAAGGAACACTTATGCAACTGACATGAATCCATGAACAACACACAACCCATCTAGTCCGAGGGGTGAACCATGCTCTGATACCACTCTGTAACACGCTCTTCCCACATCTACCCAAGTAACCGACCAATTAGGGTAAACATGTGACATGAAGCTACTATGATATGATTGGACCTCCTAAGTCACGTTAAGGAAGTGGAACCAATGGAAACACACCATACAAACCTTCAACATTAGCAATATGACTCCTAAGAATCATCTCAACCTTTCTGTTAACCAACCTCTGAGTCCTACTAAGGTTTTAGACCTCTTGACCTTTGGACACTTCCATGATATGGGCATGCCAGTATCCAGAGAGATTTGGATGCTCCCACAAGCCTACATGCATGCATACAGGGACTATTTCCAACAGACCCGTGACAGAGTTCGAGGAATTTAAGGCACTTTCAAGCCTAGAATTATGACCACTGCCTAGAACTTGCTATAACTTCCAGAATCAATTAAACACATGATGAGAAGACTAATACACCAAAAACTAACTCCAGGACTAGGCCTGACCATCACCAACTGGGGTTGACATTCTGTCAAACACTTGGCGTCAATGAAATCTATAGGTTTAAATAACATATCTTAAGCATAGGGGTCTCATACTTATCTGGGATTCGCTGTGAGGCATTGTTTCCTTAACACTTTAGTAGCAATTTCATCCATTAGGTCATAGATAAATTTTTCATTCATATACAAATAAAAACATGATGGGAGCCATACATAGCCATTGTCATAATGTAGATTTTCCTGTAGATTCACAACTCATGTAATGTACTAAAACACAAGATAAGAATATACTCTACTCTTTAAACAATGGAAACCAATAGATCAATGAAAATAATAATCGACAAGAGGAAGATAATCAAAGACACATAACACAATTGTTTCTCTAGGGAAATTCATTTCTCAAAACCCCATCTATCTATTGCATTAACCAAAAATTTGAGTGATAATACAAAGCTTGTTCTCACAAGAACAATTCCTAGACAAGTATGATCAACTCTCTACCTCACAAGCCCACATTGGCCAACACTTAGCCAATTTCTGCTGCCTGCTGAACCCCTATTTCCTTGTGAAATTCTTGAGAGAAATAGATCATATTTAATTGGGAATTTCGTCTTCCATAACAACGCAATCCAAATATAGGTCCTCTTCTGATTGCATGCATGTTTTGTACAACTTAGATCATTCTACACCTAATAGTACTATGTCCCTGCACTCTAGTCTCAAATAGGTCTTTCTCCGAACTGACATGCATGAGTTTCTCAAGAGGGAATCTTCAGTTAGCTATAGTAGCACTGAGGATGCACCAGTGCACCAACTCATTACTAGACCTCTACTAGTTCCACAGCCATTTAGAACTAGTTTAACTGTCTCTAATTCAATCAAACTGGGTTATCTAATTACAACTCAAATAAAATCATCCTGGACCCCTAAAATTTAGGGAGAACATATACATGACTATAGAAAGACTTCCAACTCGAAATTCCTAAGCTAATTAAGTTAATTAAACTTAATTAACTATTTACAATTTTCTATGAGAATAGAATTCGATTTTAATTCACAGTTTAATTCAAGGACAAATTAAACTGGAATTTATTGTTGCCATTTCTCAACACTCCCTCTCAACAAGAAAGGGATTATCAACTACCCCAATCTTGTCTTTGTGAAACTCAAATTTACATCTTGACAATGCATTTGTCAAAATGTCAGCATCTTGCTCCTCTGTGGGAATGTACTCCAACAACATAATCCGCCTCAATACACAATCTCGAAGATGATGATATCAGAGGCAACAGCAGTGAGGGCAGCTAATTCAATTGATTGTTGAAGATAGGCATCATCTATATGGATTATCAAGGTTGAGGTTAAAGCTTCTAGTTTATCAAAAGTATTCAAAACAAGTTGATCTAAATCTGTATGTATAGACACCTTTTTTGATTCAATAAATTGAATGAAATTAGGGTCTATTACAGTTTCATGAATTGAATTTTCTGATTTGGTTCTAAACAAAGAAAGCTCAAATTAAAAATCAAACTGAATGTACTCTAAACTTGATAATTCTTTGGGGAGTGAATTTGCTTTAACTAACTAACTACTACTTCCTTGAGTTTCTACCTTTTTTGATTTTTCTTAAAATTCTGTCAGGGTCATCAACTATTGTTGTAGGGTTTGGATCTGGATTTGCCTTGGTATAGTGTGTTCTCCTGGAAGACATAATTTTATTTTTTTGATTTGTTTTATGAAATTTTTTAACAACTCAAAAATGACCTTAAGGTGCAAAAGGTAAGATTTAAGATTTCCTTAAAGTTTTATTACACTGAGGGTTGATCCCCAGTATGGTCACCAATATGTTATCACTCCAAAATTTCTTTTGAGGAGTTGTGAAAGAAATGATAGAGGTAACCACAAACCTACTTTGGATGCTCCCACAAGCCTACATGCATGTGTCCAGGGACTATTTCCAGTAGACCTGTGCCAGAGTTTGAGGAATTTAAGGCACTTTCAAGCCTAGAATTATGACCACTGCCCAGAACTTGCTATAACTTCTAGAATCAATTAAACACATGATGAGAAGACTAATAAACCAAAAGCTAACTCCAGGACTAGGCTTGACCATCGCTAACCGGGGCTGACATTCTATCAAACACTTGGCATCAATGAAATCTAGAGGTTTAAATAATAGATCTTAAGCATAGGGGTCTCATACTTATCTGGGTTTTGCTGGGAGGCATTGTTTCCTTAACACTTTAGTAGCAATTTCATCCATTAGGTCATAGATAAACTTTTCATTCATATACAAGTAAAAACATGATGGGAGCCATAAATAACCATTGTCTTAATGTAGATTTTCCTGTAGATTCTCAACTCATGTAATGTACTAAAACACAAGATAAGAATCTACTCTACTCTTTAAACAACGAAAACCAATAGATCAATGAAAACAATAATTGACAAGAGGAAGATAATCAAAGACATATAACATAATTGTTTCTCTAGGGAAATTCATTCTCAAAACCCGATTTATCTATTGCATTAATAAAAAATCTGAGTGATAATACAAAGCTTGTTCTCACAAGAACAATTCTTGGACAAGTATGATTAACTCTCTGCCTCACAAGCCCACACTGGCCAACACTTAGCCAATTTCTGCTGCCTGCTGAGCCTCTATTTCCTTGCGTAATTCTTGAGAGGAATAGCTCATATTTATGATCTGAAAATCACTGGTGAGTGATCTCAGTTAATTAATGCAGGTATTACAGACTCATGTGCTGGTGTGTGTGTCTATTATCTTAGGCAACAGATCAATAAGATTGCAAAATAAATAGACACTGGAAAACAGTAAGAGAAACACAACAAGCAAATGCAAAACACAACAATTTAATAAGGAGTTCACACAACTACCATTTTTGTGCCATGCACGGTCCCCATGGGCCAACGGCCAGTGCGCTTTGATCAAAGGTCCTCATTGCTCCGTGCTGGCTACAATTTTCCATTATACAGAGGTTATTTTTGATAGCTCGTTGTCTACAAGATTTTGGAATCTGACATAATTTAAAATAGTGATAGAACTCTGATAATTTTCAAGGATCCAATTTGGATCATGGCCTTCCCACTGAAAAAGCTTTTGGACCACCAAAAGCACCAAAAGTTGGTTTTCAAGCATCGACTAAGTGAGGATACAATTGTCTCACTTGTCCAATCTCTATCCATTTTGCATTGCTTGGCTTTGAACCCTTGAGCCCAACTCTGAGGTACTCAACATCTCCCCTGCACAACGTTCTCACCTTCTTGTCCAGAACTGTGTCTTCTTGCAATTCATTAAGATATTCATGTAGCAGGTCATCAATAGAAGGCAATTGACTCTCTTCTTCGGGATCCTCAATTAGTGAAGGTTCAAATAGTCTCAAGTTGTCTGCATTGATGCTGATTAGATGTGCATGTAAGCTAGTAGATTAAGGCGAAAAGCATTCTCACCAATTTTCTCAAGTATCTTGAAAGGTCCATACCTGATAGGCTTTAGCTTTTTACCTTCACCTTGCATCCTGTCCTTGCTGATATATAGCTAGACTTGATCACAAACTTGGAAGCTATGCTCCATCCGATGCTTGTCATGCCTTGCCTTGTATTTGGCCTGGCTCTTTTCCAGCTGTTCCTGTACTGCTTGGTGAATCTCTTGGATTTGTTCAATGAACCTAGTTGCCTTGTCCACATTGCTGTGTCTGTTACAGGGAAAAGTGTCTATTTAGAACTTCTCTATCCCACTAAGGTGTGACAGCTACCTTAGAAACAAACAGGGAAAAGCTACTTTTGTATTTCCTTTATGAATTATATATAGAGAGGAATAGAAAGAACCAACCTGTGTCTTGCACTAATCCTTTGATTCGATCCCTCTCTTCTTTGATAGTCTCCAGCTACCTGCTCCCTTGCATGCCCAGCTTCACAAAGTACCTGTAAGATCACAGAAGCATAGCACTATACAAAGACATGGATCTATATTCATAAACAACTTAGGATTAGATTTAAATTGACCATACAAATGTAACAAGCATCAATGATACAAAAGCATGGAGGAGAACTCAAATAGCTTTTATTGATAAACAAGAAAAGATCCAGGTGGAGTTACAACCAGTGGTTCCGACCCAACATCAACCTCCCAGCAAAGAAGCCCCTCTTCACCTCAAACAAAGCATAGATCACCCAACAATCTGATGTTTGTCTCTAGAAACCAACAACAATTCCTTACAATATGCAAAATTCCAGCCTCTGGATCTCTGGGATGAGGGATCCATATATAGATATCTGTAAGGGGGATGAGTCAGCTTGTGATTTGATTAGTGTCTTCTCTCTGACAGTTCTTGCTTCCACTTGGAGACTGAGGGCCTCTTACTCATCCTTGGTCGAATTCAGTGAGGCAAGTGTCATAGGGGAAGATTCTGGAAGCTTCCATTGCCTCTCCACCTCGCGGAATGACACTGCCATTTGTCATTTCTCGCCCATCGCACCCCATAGAAGGGACTTTTGAAATGCAACGCACTCTCACAGTGTATTTAGGTGAGATGCAACGCACTTAGCCAACGGAGCAGCTGCAATGATCCTGTTTTGACCAATTCTGAGCAGTTTCTGGTGGAGAACTTCTGGGAGAAGCTGTAATCTGTTGACCTTGTTCCTTTAGGGGTTAGAACAACACTTTTAGGGACTTAGGAGCCCTTGGTTTATGGACATTTCATGCTTGGGGTTGTAGGGCACAAAAATGTCTATAACAGTTGCCCCCTAAAGTATGAGGCCGTTAACCTTTTGGTGTCGGGTGAAATGCTTTATTATGAGGATCCGAAGTTCTTTCAATTCTGGGAGGAGACCTATAATAAAATACAATACAATACATTATCTTCATAATATTTTCATGATCTAGCTGAGGTGGGCATTCCCATGCTCAGCTTTATAAATTCATTTTCATGTACATAGGACAGACAATCGTCTGAGTGTAGACTGATGATTCTGATAGAGCCATCATCCTTTTGGTAGGATGATTATCTGTGCTGCAATGATGTACACTTAATGTTTTTATTTCCCTGAATATATATCGCAGCCCGGATGGATGAAACTAGATCTGGGGTCTTCAATCTCGTCTGATCTTCACTCGAAGTACAAGTCGATCCATGTGAGAAATGTTCTGAAGTCGAACATGGAAAGACATCACTTGATTACCAGTCAATGATGTAAACTATTAACAAGTGCGAGAGGAATCACCAATAATGATAATGACCCTCAAGGTACTGCAGTACAATTCACGTGGTGTGAATAAAGGACTTGGCGTCGAACACCACGCAAAATCTTTCGGTCGAAGGCCATTGATGTATACCTGTCGCCGGAAGTGAGAAACTTGCCATTGAGGCATGCAAGCTTCAAAGTACTGAATGGGGTGTTCCTAAATCAACTTCTTGGATAATGAGCTGATGTCGACAAGAAGTGATCCGTCACAGGAGGGCCTTAATGAATCCCACATCAATGACACGGAACGGAGCAAATGATTTCAATGGAGGTGAAAACGATCTGGTGATATAAGGTTCAGGGTGGCGGTCATGAAAGAATGGAGTATAATGTATGGTAGTGGGTGAGACACAGGTGAATCATCTGAATGACTTCTCTTGAACATATCGGCGACACTGATGTGATGGATTGGTAGCATTAACCCCAAATGTGGATGGTATGGCGTGACCATGGTGATGTGACCGGTGAATGAAACAACCCAACCCGACTCGGACACGGAGTGGAAGTGTCATGTTCAAGAGCGACATGCTACCAACAAAGTTTCTTTGAGTTTTCTTCCCAATTTTTCCCCAGTCATTGCTGATTAGTACCTCTTTATTTTTGTCAAGCTTGAGGAGGATAACATATGCTTGTTCTATAATTTGCCCTTCGGGCAAACCCATCACTATGTTTTAACGAGCCTAGCGATAGTGAAACTCGTTCTCGTCTAAAGACAAGTTTGTCGCTATTAATCTTTTTAACGAGTTTAACGACAAAGATAACTCGGTCCTTTTCAATTTTAGAGAGTCTGAAAAGGAACGTAAAGGTAACTCCAAAATTCCTTTTTCGTCATCTAATCCCTTAAGTCCGAAAAAGTATAAAACAATACAGAAGGGATGGATTTTCGATACTTTTAACGAGCCGAACAAAACAAGCGCTCGATATTTTTGTGTAATAATCCCTCAGGTCCAAAAAGATTAAAATCTAGAGGAGGGATAGCACTTCCTGTCCCTTTAACGAGCTGGAGAGGCCAATGGCTCGGCAATCTTTTCATATTTTACGAGTCAGTTGAAAAGAGCTTAAAGGAGACTCGTCTTTTGAGGAACGAATGATAAAACGGGTAGCAGCTGATTCCAGGTAAGGTTTGGAATTTTCCAATCACGACAGTGTCACAAGGATGGCTAGTGAAATCACTCTTCGCAGCTGTTCCTCAAAATGGGTAAACAATCAAATGGAGGTGAATGATCGGCCAATGAAAAAGTGGAGGTGATGGTGCAAACACGACCAAGGCTTTAACGGCTGAAGTACTACATTCACGATGGTTATTTACCGGGAATAGTTCATTTTTTAACGAGATTAAATGCGGGTGGAAACATTTGCTCATGTCTTATGTTTATTTTTTAACGAGCTTGAACTATGTGCTAAACTGCTCGATGCGGGTTTATTTTTTAACGAGCTTGAACCCTGCAGTAACACTGCTCGTGGAGGGTTTATTTTTTAACGAGCTTGAACCCTGTGGTAACACTGCTCATGATAAGTTTGCATGCCCCCAACATAATAACGCAAATCGAGGTGCATGCCCCCCAAGCTTCATTGCATTCAACTCGGTGGTTGGAATGAAGGTTTACCATTGAGATTTGGAAAGGGGATTTGTTTCATTTTTTAATGAGGTTGACATAGTAAAAGAACTATCCTCATAATCCACTGTATTTACAGTATTTGACAGGAAATCAAAAACTAAAGGATGATTAAGGTCATTGGAATAATCTTCGCTGTCATCCGGAAGATGGGAGCGATGGTGGTAATCTTCCGATGGCGCCTCTCCAATCATCATCGATTGAATGATTCCTTCGTCTGTAGAATGTACATGCATATTCGAGTTTAGGCTTCTGTGATCCATATCAAGTTAGAGAAAGAATTTTGGCGAAAATCACATGGAATCTCATTTGTCGACGCGTTTCAAACCAACCAGTGTGGTTCATCGTCAGGACAAGTTGAAGAAACAGATCCAGCTTAGCATGTTAAATAGACCGAGCAGAGCCTCCAACGGCTAGATTGACCAACCGTAAATATTGACCAATGGACCGGGATCAAAACATTTCTAATAAAAAGGAGATAAGTTATATAGGAGACCAATAAATCATTTAAATTGGTGATAATAGTTTATTAATAAATAGTTAAAAATTATAGGTTAAATATTTTAAAAGGAAAATTAGATGCAGAGGACCGCTTCTATGACCTATCTATCCAAACACTTGATGAGCGTTGATTTGGGTTTGCCCGCCAAGCCAAGAAAATTGATTGCTACAATATTTCTATTAGGGCGATGATCCATGCTGACAAAATGTTTAGGAATCTTCTGAACCCATTAGATATAGAAGATTTCATATTGCGGGTTTCCACTGTGGCCACTTCCGCCAGGTTCCTCGGAGGCGGTAGGGCAAAAGTACCCATTAAGGCAGGGTCTTTTAGGAGACCTACTTCGATATTTTGAAGCGAATGATTGCTTCCATGGATCATTGGAATGCTTCCCGTAACTTGTGAACTGTTGGGGAGAAATGTTTGTTGGTCGACGATTGTAATTCCTCCTTGAAAGGGAAATGAAATCTTCCTGAAGTAGGTTGACACAACTGCGGCCATGGCATATATCCAGGGCCTTCCCAGTAGAATGTTGTAATCGAGGTTTTCGTCGATTACTTCAACATCAATTTCTACTGTTTTGCCCCCCAGTTCAACTTGCAAGTCAGTTAAAATCCCGTATGGAGTGTATGATTGTCCATCAAATGCTTTTAACGTTGTTGATGATCTCAACAAGGGTGGTGAGCCTAAATTTTTCCAGCAACTCATCGACATGATACATGTAGATTCCCCCTCATCAATAATTGTTCGATGAACAATTTTGTTGAGGGCTTTCACTTGAATAAGGAAAGCTAGTTGAGCTGGTAACTGAGGGTCATATCCTTTATGATCAAAGGCCACAAGATTGGAATCCATTGGGCCAATCCCACCTATTGCTGATAATAAAGCTTGCTTTTGGGAGGGGCGATTCTGTGGTACCTCAAGTGTCGACATAGCGGACGGCGATTGAGCCAGGTCCTCTATTATATTATAATTCTGTGCTACTTTTGCATGAGGATTAAATGTCGATTTGTGTACTACTCCCTTTGGTGACTTTATCATTGGTTCAGGAATGATGGGTGGCACAACTTCGATCAAAGTTGTTGTCGAACTACTAGGTTGTTCATTAGCCTTATTATTCGACAACTGTGGATTCCCGTAATCTTTATTCCTTGTCAAAGCATCACTTTGCTGCTTTGAGATAGACAACATAAGCACTTGGGATCGGGATGCATTTTGATTAGCAACCAGTTTGGTTCCCGGGTTTGGAAACAGATCAGTCAATACTGCTGAGGTTTTTGAACTCTTAAAGAGTTTCTTAACTTCAGCTTTATGTGGACAATCTCTCGTCCGATGATCCTCATCGTATATATGACACCCCACAGGGGGTTTACTTTGCCCAGAAGGGTTTGCGGAAGGTTTTTCAGGAGATGACTCATCTCGTTTCTTCTTCTTCCCTTTCTTTTTCTTCTTACCCCCTGGTTGCTTCAGTCATTTGCCCTTGTCGGTCAACACGACATTTACTTCCGAGGCGAGAAGTTGTTCATTTGCATTTTGACTAGAAATCTTACGGGCCTTTTTAGACGTAGCCTTTGTCGATTTCATGTCTATCGCGCCAATCACGCCGTCGCCGGCATGAGAGTCATTGTTTGATTTAGGAGGAGGGGGAACTAAGAATTCCGGTCTAGGGGCGTCAGGTATTTTATCGTAGAGCGTGCCAGACTGAGTGTAAATCAAGTCCAAATATTGCGCACGAGCGATAGCTTGCTCTTCTGTGATGACCCCCCCTTTTGCCACATCTTCTGTGATGGAAGGTAGTAATGACTTGATAGACCATTCAGCTAATAGCTGATTGGGAACATACGTTTTTACCATTCTACGACGACGTCGCCATTCATGTATATGATCAGATATGTGAGTGGCCGTCATTTGTTTGAAGTTGGTAAGGAGTTCCGTTCCCGTTTCGTACCTTATCGGTAATTGAAAATGGGTTAAAAAGGTTGTGACTAGGGTACTGAAGTTGTCGAATGAAGCTCTAGGCAATTCGATGTACCATTTTACTGCCGGACCAGTTAACGTCCTCTGAAAAAGGCGAAGCCTAATCAAATCATCGTTTAGGGTGTTTGATGAACACCACAGATGAAAGGTCATCACATGATTCGATGGATATTCACCCGGATTTCCATTAAATTTAGGAATATCTGACAGAAGTTTATGCGGAATCGCCGACCACCAAGGGGCATAAGAGATTGGATCATTCGTCAGCTGGTTTAGATCTGGTAATTCTAGAGTTGCTACAAAGGGCAACTGTTGATTCAGGTTAGGCGAAGCATACCCAGGATAAGATGGAATCGCTTGAGCAGTGGGTCTTTGCATACCACCATAATGTATTTGATGCTGGCAACTTTAACAAGGTTGATGGGCATAACCATTATAATATGGTTGTTGATAACTGCTTTGGAAATGCGGTTGCCCATTACTTACAAAGACTTGTTGCTCAGGTCCTTGATATGATTGCTTGAATTGCGGTTGTTGAGATTGAATCAGCCATGGTTGTTGGACCATTTGTTGTTGCCAAATACTGGATGATTGACCAAGATGAGGAGTCATAGTACTTGTTTGAGCCTGAGTCGCTCCAGATAAGGAGGCACTAACCTAAGGTTGTGATTGAGTCGTTGAGACAAGAGGCTGTTATGTTGCAACCTGAGAAACTTGGGGTTGACATACAACAGGTAGCGCTTGTACTTGCGACGTAGTCACCATAGCAGGTATAGTGGGAATATTCGACATAGGGTGGACTGGTTGCATTGAATATACAACCCTTGGTTGCTGAGGCAGTATTGGTACTCAACCGCTGGATGTAATTCCAGTTTGACCTGAATTTTGTTGTAAACTCCCATATGGTTGTTCTCTGGGAGGGAACAATGAAAAGGCATACTGCCCTCCATATGGTGGAAATCCAGTACTTAAAGGGTAGATTGGCCTTTGAAGACACATTGGATCAATTTGTTGAGTTTCAACATAAGAAATACCAGATGATAATCCGGATGAAGAAATAGGAACTGACCATGTCGTCGAAACAGTCCCTGATTGGACTCCAGCTTGTTGTTGATAACTTGCCAGGACAGATGGTATACTGTTGAACATCATTGGAGTAGCAGCAGGAGGTTCTGCTGCTACTGTGTCGGATGACACAGTCCTAGATGTCGACGGTTGTTCAGACATATCTAGTCTATCCAAAAGATTTCCTAGCGATTCTACAAGAACTTGCGATGAAGGGAGACTAATTTCGAAGACCAACGAGGGAAAGGTGATGATTATTCCGTTTAAAATAAATTTTAGACGCTTTGACACAACTTGTTTTTTCAGTTTTTAAGAGTCGAGAAAAAACAAAAGATGACTCTAGTCGCCTTCGATTTTTAATGAGCCTGAAGTGACAAGTGCTCAGATGGACCTTTTCTGTTAAGGAGTCTGAAAAGGAACGAAAGGGACTGCTCTGGAGATCTAGGTAGAGGGAGTACCAAACCAATCACAAAACTGCAGAATACTTTTTACGGTACGGCAGTCAATCTTCCCGAATTCTGTGTTCAGTGCATTGCGATCGATAGGGCGGCAGACATGGCTTCCTATGGATAAAGGATTTAAGCCTATAGGGGTCTCCCAAAATATACTCGACGGTACGTGGGAGCACAAGTCCGTATTGGCACTTATTGTCTCAAAGTGGAGGAATCACCCAACCATCAGTGAGGACAACAGTTACCAGGCTTTACGACGCCGAAATACGTCTCTAGCCTAGACCTCTAAATGTTGTGCGTTAAGTTCCAAAGCGTTGTTAGATTCATTGAATTTATTTTAAGTTGATCTTGTTTATGAAGTTTTGCTTTCGGGTTCACCACGAGATGTAGATGTAATTCCTAAAATGCAATCTAAAGATGATAAACAAACTTTTTATCTCTTTTGTGCAATGAAAATCCTAGGTACTAGGGAAAAGAAAGACATAATCTTTTCACAAAGAGCAAAGAGTACACTGTAAATGCACTTTCCTAAATCAAGCCAAACAGACTGTCTATATGCAAATGCACATGCATGTATTTGTTTTCGACTTTCTTAGTATTGATGCTAAAAAGAAAGTTGATGTACAAATCTGAATTTCTTTTCAAGCGACAAATACAAACAAGCTCTTTTTCAAAATAAAAAATAGAGATGATTACGACACCTTACGATTTTGAAATGAACACTCGTTCTTGACACTAGAAAATTACAAATTCAAACCAAAGGCAATAGTAACAGGATAATCGACCATCAACAACAATCAAACTTTCTCCTATGATCGAAATCGACACTTGCGACAGATTCAAATCAAAGGACGACAGTACGACTATGCTACTTTTGCAAAGGAAAATTGTAAACGACTCAACAAAGACACAAAAACATCTACAGTTCTTTTGTACAAAGGAGGCAGAATAACAGCAAGGAAAAGGGGTTTCAAACAGACATATACTGATCACAGGCAGCAAAATTCAGGGATAGAACTGGAAAGAATGAAGCACAGGAACCACAACTGCACAGAGCTAGTCTGATCAGCGCACCTGTAACACAGAGAATCTGAAATGCAGCGCAGGTTGTCCCTTCGGGAAGTGCGCTGAAATTCAGAATCTCTGAACAGTACCTGCACTGGGCCAGAAACGATACTCTGTACGGGTTCCGGGTCACAGTTTGCAGTTCAGTCCTTGGTTTTTGGCCGAGTAAAAAGCAATCAGTAATGCAACAATCAGGGGTAGATTTAGGGAGGATCTAAGAGCTATCACAAGGGCAATCAGATAGTTTGTGAATCAACTGTTTAAATCATAAACAGATCCAGTGAATGGATTGAAGCAGCAGCTATCTACTTTGCATTTGTTATGGAAAATGCAGTTCGAATGCTACTTATAAGTTTATGAAACAAACAACAAAGAATGATAAACAAACAAACTAATTATCTCCCCAGTGGAGTCGCCATTTTGTTAGAGGGAAAAGTGTCTATTTAGAACTGCTCTATCCCACTAAGGTGTGACAGCTACCTTATAAACAAACAGAGAAAAGCTACTGTTGTATTTCCTTTATGAATTATAGATAGAGAGGAATAGAAAGAGCCAACCTGTGTCTTGCGCTAATCCTTTGATTCGATCCCTCTCTTCTTTGATAGTCTCCAGCTACCTGCTCCCTTGCACGCCTAGCTTCACAAAGTACCTGTAAGATCATAGAAGCATAGCACTATACAAAGACATGGATCTATATTCATAAACAACTTAGGATCAGATTTAAATTGGCCATACAAATGTAACAAGCATCAATGATACAAAAGCATGGAGGAGAACTCAAATAGCTTTTATTGATAAACAAGAAAAGATCCAGGAGGAGTTACAACCAGTGGTTCCGACCCAGCATCAACCTCCCAGCAAAGAAGCCCCTCTTCACCTCAAACAAAGCATAGATCACCCAACAATCTGATGTTTGTCTCTAGAAACCAACATCAATTCCTTACAATATGCAAAATTCCAGCCTCTGGATCTCTGGGATGAGGGATCCATATATAGATATCTGTAAGGGGGATGAGTCAGCTTGTGATTTGATTAGTGTCTTCTCTCTGACAGTTCTTGCTTCCACTTGGAGACTGAGGGCCTCTTACTCATCCTTGGTCGAATTCAGTGAGGCAAGTGTCACAGGGGAAGATTCTGGAAGCTTCCATTGCCTCTCCACCTCGCGGAATGACACTGCCATTTGTCATTTCTCGCCCATCACACCCCACAGAAGGGACTTTTGAAATGCAATGCACTCTCACAGTGTATTTAGGTGAGATGCAACACACTTAGCCAATGGAGCAGCTGCAATGATCCTGTTTTGACCAATTCTGAGCAGTTTCTGGTGGAGAACTTCTGGGAGAAGCTGTAATCTGTTGACCTTGTTCCTTTAGGGGTTAGAACAAAACTTTTAGGGACTTAGGAGCCCTTGGTTTGTGGACATTTCATGCTTGGGGTTGTAGGGCACAAAAATGTCTATAATAGTGTCCCTCAACTGTTGTGTTCTTACCAAAGACAAAATCCAAAGGTGACCTGGGTGTAAAACCAAAACAGGTCTCAAAAGGAGATCTCTGTGTAGAAGAATGTTTGGCTCAGTTGTAAGCATGCTGCACATAACACAAATTTTCATCCCAAAGCTTAGGATGCTTACTACAATATCCCCTGAGTAACTGATCACTATCCTGTTGACTACTTTTGTCTGGCCATCTATTTGTGGATGGAAAGTTGTGCTTTTCTTCAGTTTCGTGTCCATCAGTTCCCACAGACTTGACCAAAACTTTCCCACAAATCGGGTGTCTCAATCAGATATAATGGAAGTGGGTAATCCAAAATGAACCCATACATGTTGAAACAACAGTTTTGCAGTTTTTTCAGCTGTAATCTGTTTATTACAAGGTATCAAAATACACATTTTGCTGAACCTATCCACAACAACATACAGATAATCATGACCTTTCTTAGATTTAGGCAGTCCTCCAACAAAATCCATCGAAACACTTTCCCAAGGATGAGAAGGAACTGGTAATGGAGTGTACAAGCCTAGTTTTCTATTGCTGGGCTTGCTTTTAGCACACATGGTACACCCTCTTACATATCTAGAAACTGTCTCATTCATTCTTGGCCAATAACAAAATCTTTGTAGCTGTGCAACTGTTTTACTTACCCCAAAGTGACCTGATATTAGAGAAGTGTGTGCTTCTCGAATTATCTTTACTCTTTGAGTTTGTGGAATGCAAAACTTCCCACAATGATATAAGAGTCAGTCCTTAATATGATAATCCAATTCTTCTACTCGTTTGCCTTGACTTAAAGTTGCATATACATCCTTAAAGTTTATATCTTGAGCATATTGTTCAATGTAGCTCTCATGTAACACATAATTATGCTTAAGTATAGTAGTTGCATTTATAATGGGTCTAGATAACATATCTGCAACTTTATTGTGTATGCCCTTTTTATATCTGATGACTAAATGAGACTGTTGTAGAAAACCCATCCATCTATAGTGTCTTGATTGTTGCAACTTAGTTTGGGAGTGTAGATATTGAAGTGGTTGATGATCAGTATGTATTACTGTCTCTTTGCTCATTAAGTAGTGTTTCCACTTTTTCACACTTTGTACTAAAGCATACAATTCTTTATCATATGTAGGATAGTTAACTACTGTAGAATTAAATGTCTCAGAATGATAACATATGGGTTTACCGTGCTGTATCAACACTGCTCCCATGGCATAGTCACTGGCATTCGTTTGGATCTCAAAGGGTCTTTGAAGATCACGCAGTGCTAGTATTGGTGCTGTACTGATCTTTTATTTCAAGGTGTCGAAGGCTTTCTGCTATTTGCCTCCCCATTGAAACACCTTGTTCAATCCTGTTAAAGCATGTAAGGGAGCTGCAATTAAGGAAAAGTTAGAAATGAACTTTCTCCAATATTGTGCTGCTCCTAAGAAGCTCCTAATTTCTGTAGTAGATTTGGTTTTAGGCCAGTTTACAATGACTGCCACCTTAGAGGGATCTATCTTCAATTCACCACCCCCTACTATATGTCCCAAATAATTCAAAGATGTTTTGCCCAATTCACATTTTGAGAGTTTAACATAGAGTTTTTCTCTTTTCAAAACATCTAGTGTCTGCTTAACATGCTTTAAATGTTCTTCCCATGTTTTTTCTAAATATCAGAATGTCATCCAGGTACCCAATAAAAAAATCATCAAGAAAAGGTATGAGTACATCATTCATTATTCTCATGAAAATAGCAGGAGCATTAGTTAAGCCAAAAGGCATAACCAACCACTCATACAATCCCTGCTTTGTTTTGAAAGTAGTCTTCCATGCATCTTGTTCTGCAACTTTGACTTGATGATATCCACTATGCAAGTCTAACTTGGAAAAATAAATAGCTTCTTTCAATTGATCTAATAGATCATCTATGCGAGGAAGGGGATAACGATTTTTGATTGTTATCTTATTTAGTGCTCGATAATCAATGCACATTCTCCACGAGCCATCTTTCTTTCTTACCAAAACGACTGGAGATCCACATGGTGATGTGCTAGGTCTGATGAACCCCTTCTTGAGCTACTCCTGCACTTGCTTGATTTCTGCATTCTCTAAAGCTGACAACCTGTGCATTCCAATGTTAGGTAATGGAGCATCTTGCTGCAAATTAATATCATGCACTATTTCCTTCTTGGGTGGCAGACCTTTAGGTTCTTGAAACAAGATATCATACTCTGAAACAACTTTTTCTAAATCAACTTGTTGTTTAGCATCACAACCCTCAAATACATTGGTATTATCAGGTTTCTTTTCCTTTACAACCATCAGTAAATTTTTTTTGCATCGTTTCATCTGCCCTGAGTTTATGAGAGTGTAATTATTCTTGAGCTTATGAGCTCTTACAAAGTATTCGATTCCATCTTTAACATACTTGTTCTCAGCTCTATAGAAAAATGCTTTTCTGTCATACAAGTAAGGACTTCCTAAAACAATTCCACATATATCCAAAGGAATTATGTCTAACTCAACCTCATCTACAAATGCTGACCCAAAAGAAAACTTGAGTTTGCATTGTCTAGTCACTTGTAGTTGTGATTTATCATTTAACCATCCTAATGGGTATGGTTTCTTGTGAGGTGTAGTTAGTAATCCCAAATTCTTTACAATTTCTTCATAAATTAAATTTACTTGTGAGCCACTATCAAACAAAGTATTAATCTTTTGATGTTTGGAAATAACTCGAATATCGAAAAGCTCATGTCTTTTTCTCTCATTTTCTTCATCAATAGTAGATTGTGCAAAATTACTAGTAGATGCTTCAGAATTCTTACCTTTTATACCTGTGGCTGTAATGTTTGTTTCATCTCCTGAGTCTGACCCCAAATATTTTTGAATAGCTGCAGTAGTCTTCTTCTTCTTGCCCTCTAACTTCTTAGGTCTCAACTCTAGATGCAGAATCCAACAGTGCTCATCATCATGGCCACCCTTCTTACAGTGAGTGCATGAAGACATTCTTTTCTGTGTAGTATTGGCCTTCCTTGCTTTCCATTTCTATTTTCTTTTCTCCTTATTCTTGCTTGCAGTGGGTTGGGATGATCCCCCAACTTCTGGATTTCCATTCTTTCCTCTAGCTTCTAGATGCGTAGCTTGAACAGATACCTCATCTATACTAGTGGGATTAAACATGAGGACAGTGTGCCTCATGTAGCTGTGTAGACCATCGATGTACTTCAACAAAGTCTCAAGTGAGTCTAATGAGATTCCTAGAATCAATGCTCTCTTCCTAAATTCTTGGGTGTAACCTTGTACACTTTGCCCTTTCAACTGTCGAAGAGTTTGCTAGCTCATCATGGCTTGCTGCATGTAGGCCAGTGGATAGAACTGCTTTTTGATTGCAGAAACAAATTCACTCCAGATAGAAATAGTCTTACCATGTCTCTTCATGTCAGCTTGGGTCTTGCCTTCCCACCAAACTAAGGTAGTGCCTCCAAGGAACAGGATAGCCAGTTGAATCTTGCTCTTGTCTGAATCAATACTCTGCACTCTGCGATAAACATCAATTTGTCTAATCCAATTGTACAACTTTTCTGCATTCAACTCTCCATCATATATTGGTAAATCAAATTTAACATCTAGTTTAATCAAAGATGTCTTCTTTTATGTTTAGGGCTATTAGGAGGTGTGAGAAAGCTTTCTTCTTTCCCTTTGCATTTTGAGTGGTCATGGAGGAGAGACTCTTCTTCTCCTTTATCTTGTTTGGAGCCTAATGAATCTTCATCCTTGTGTTTTCTAAAATCCTTATACATTTTCTCTGCCATGGACCTTATGGCCAGGAAAATATCTATAAATTGAGGGTCTGGCCCCATAGAACCTTCCTTTGACATTGTCTTCTGAGGATAGACTCTCCCAATTTCAGGATTAGTTTCGGCCAACTCTCCTTCTCCTAATTTGAGCTTTGATCTAGTTAGCATTCAACAACTAAATCCAGTACAAGCTTGTCTAACCTTAATAACCTAGGAGCTTTGATACCACTTGATTTGAAAATCACTGGTGAGTGATCTCAGTTAATTAATGCAGGTATTACAGACTCATGTGCTAGTGTGTGTGTCTATTATCTTAGGCAAAAGATCGATAAGATTGCAAAATAAACAGACACTGGAAAACAGTAAGAGAAACACAACAATGCAAAACACAACAATTTAATAAGGAGTTCACCCAACTACCATTTTTGCACCATGCACGGTCCCCATGAGCTAACGGCTAGCGTGCTTTGACCGAAGGTCCTCGTTGCTCTGTGCTGGCTACAATTTTCCATTATACAGAGCTTATTTTTGATAGCTTGTTGTCTACAAGATTTTGGATTCTGACATAATTTGAAACAGTCATAGAACTCTGATAATTTTCAAGGATCCAATTCGGATCATGGAGGTAGTTGGGAGGCTCAAACCCAGAAACAAAGGTTGTTTCTGATGCGCGATTAGTGCTTTGTTGGGCAAAACCCCTCGAGAAGGAAAAGCCCCGAGCGCTCGGTCACAAGGGAAACCGGAAAACCGTGGGAAAAGCGCTAAAACAGAAGGTGGGTCTCGTGCTCCAAAACCAGCGGAATATCAGAGGCATTTTGGGTGGTAAGCGGATTTGTTAGAGGACCAAGCGATTCCATACACCGAGTGACGCATGTCCGGTAGATGAGAGAGAAAACTGCTCTCATCGCGGGCTAACATTTGAGCAAGTCAACCATGTGATAAAAGCGATAACCGTAGGATCTGGAGGCCCCAGATCTAATGACGGAGATTGCACCTGATGGGAGACCGGATTTGGAGGGAGAAATAAGCTACGACGCATAAAGGTTTGAAGTCTGATTTGACCGCTGAGCTGGCGGATGAATCATTTCACAAAGTAACCGAAATAATGACCGTTCGAGGAAGAGCTGGTGCTCAGTTTGTGAGGGGACAAGTGACCACCTCTCTGTGAAACGTTACAGAATGGCGATGACACAGAAGCAGGGAATTCCAAGCGGACAGTGGAAAGTGATCCGAAGAGACGGAAGAGGAAGCGAACAGTCAAGGGACGGATTGAATTTAAGCCATGAACAAACAAAGAGCAAAGTAAGGAGATAGAAGAGACATAATAGAGAGTGAAGCAAGAAGTAGAGAACAGAAGTTGATCTTACTTGCAAAGCTAAGGCAACATCGAGCAGACAGAACCGAGAAGGCTTGAGAGGTTCAAGCAATCCCTGTGAGGATATCTGTCAGGAACTGAGGACCAAATTGGACTCATCCCATTAAGACTAGTTGAGGTCAAGACTTGGTAAGGGGGAGTCTGTGTATTCTAGTGGCGTGGGGAATCCAAGTACCACCCTACTAAGCATCATCTGCTACAGGAGACTCACATTGAGCTCCTCATTGTAAAAAATCTGCTTAAAGACACAATAAAAGAAGGCCACCACTAAAAGTTGGACCAGGAGATGTAGCCCAGGAGGATTGGGTGAACTCCTTATTAAATTGTTGTGTTTTGCATTTGCTTGCTGTGTTTCTCTTACTGTTTTCTAGTGTCTGTTTATTTTGCAATCTTATCGATCTGTTGCCTAAGATAATAGACACACACACTAGCTAATGAGTCTGTAATACATACATTAATTAACTGAGATCACTCACCAGTGATTTTCAGATCAATTTAATTGGGAATTCCTTCTTCCATAACAACGCAATCCAAATATAGGTCCTCTTATGATTGCATACATGTTTTGTACAACTCGGATCATTCTACAACTGATAGTACTATGTCCCTGCACTCTAGTCTCAACTAGGTCTTTCTCTGAACTGACATGCATGAGTTTCTCAAGAGGGAATCTTCAGTTAGCTGTAGTAGCACTGAGGATGCACCAATGCACCAACTCATTAATAGACCTCTACTAGTTCCACAAACATTTAGAACTAGTTTAACTGTCTCTAATTCAATCAAACTAGCTTATCTAATTACAACTCAAATAAACTCATCCTGGACCCCTAAAATTTAGGGAGAACATATACATGACTACAGAAAGACTTCCAACTTGAAATTCCTAAGCTAATTAAGTTAATTAAACTTAATAAATATTTACAATTTGCTATGAGAATAGAATTCGATTTTAATTCATAGTTTAATTCAAGGACAAATTAAATTGGAATTTATTGTTGCAATTTCTCAACACTCCCTCTCAACAAGAAAGGGATTATCAACTACCCCAATCTTTTCATTGTGAAACTTGAATTTACATCTTGACAATGCCTTTGTCAAAATGTCAGCATCTTTCTCCTCTGTGGGAATGTATTCCAACAACATAATCCGCCTCAATACACAATCTCGAAGATGATGATATCAGATATCAATATGCTTGGACCAACCATGAAAAACTGAATTTTCAGAGAGTTTGATATAACTTTGATTATCACAGTAAATCATAGTTGGATCCATCTGCTGACCAAACAAAGCAACCAGAATCTTCCTCATCCAGATGGCCCCACAAGTTGTTTGACTTGCAGCCATATACTCTGCCTTTGTCAAACTGAGTGCAACCAATCTCTGTTTCCTGTTGTACCAAGAAACTAATGCTGACCCAAAACCGAAGATCCCTCCTAATGTTCTCTTCCTGTCAGATGTACTCCCTGCCCTATCTACATCGGTGAAGCCTTGAAGATTCACTCCCTTTGTCTGTCTGTACCAAAATCCATATTGAGTAGTGCCCTTGAGGTATTTCAACACATGCTTTGCCACCTTCCAATAAATTTGGTAGGCCTAACCATCGCTTGACTAAGTTGGTTAACTGCATAGCACATATCCGATCATGTTTTCACCAAATACACGAGTGAACCCATAAGCTACCTGTAAACAATAACTTCCACTACTTCCCCTGAAGTAACAACCTCCTTCCTATAATTACCTGCTAGAGGAGTCTCCATGGGTTTGCTTCTCTCCATGCGGAACCTCCTTAATATCTCGTTGGCATACTTTCCCTGAGACACAGACAATTCCCCATCACCCTGCCATACTTCTATGCCCATAAATTAATGCACGAGCCCCATGTCCTTCATCTTAAACTCTCTTGTAAGATCCTCCTTGCAAGACTTGATTAGATGATCATCACCTGTCAAAATTAAATCATTGACATATGACATAATGATCAACAATTTACCCTCCACCACTATGTGGTACAAGTTCGCATCCACTTCACTCTTTGTGAAGCCCAACCCAATGAAGTAGCTATCGATATTGGTTTACCAAGCATGGGGTGCTTGCTTCAACCCATACAATGCCCTCTTGAGCCGACACACATGTGACTCATGATCAAAGGTCTCAAAATCTTTAGGCTACTCTATGTACACCTCTTCCTCAATCGTGCCATTAAGTAAGGTTGTATTTACATCCATCTGATGTATCTTCTAACCCATCTGTGTTGATGGTGCCAATATAGATCTGATTGATGAGTACCTTGCAATAGGAGAAAAGGTCTCATCATAGTCAATCCCCTCTACCTGTGAAAAGCCATGGGCCACAAACCTGACCTTATGCTTCTCCACACTACCATATGTAGCTTGCTTTACCTTGTAAAGCCATCGGGAGCTCACCAATGACTTTTCCTCCGGTCTCAAGATCAAATCCCAAACAATATACAAACTGTGGAGTCATACTCCTCCACCACGGCATCAACCCAAACCAGTTTCTGCACTGCCTCCTCAGAGGAAGATGGCTTTGTATTAACACATCCACTCACAAGATCCATGTATCCAGTGTACCTCTCAGGTGACCTCCTCTGCCTGCGCTGAGATGTGGGTGCTCCCAAATTCTCCTGTGCATCATGCAATAACATGTCAGCCTCTCTGGTGCGCTTTCTCCCATCTCTGGAAGACTCTGCTTGAGTGGATGTCTCCACTCCCAGATCCTCTGCATGTGGTTGCTCCACATCAATATGAGGCTCCTCAACATTAGGAGCTAAAATCTCCTCAAATGCATGTAGCTCAATCTCCCTCTCAAGGGAAACTCACATGGCCTTCTCCTCATCGAATCTGACATCCCTGTGAACCACTTTCATCCTGCTAGTCAGAAAGTATGCCCAATAGTTGTGAGGTGTTTTAGTGTACCCCACAAATATCCCCAACTCTGCTATCAGCTCCAGCTTCTTCCATGCATCTTTGGTCACATGGAAATATACCGATGACCCAAAAATCTAGAAGTGACCAACATCTGACCTCTTAGCGGAATAAGCCTCCTTTGGTGTCTTCATCCCAAGTATTTGATGCGGGCTACGGTTCTACAAATAAACCATGGTGTTGCACGCCTCAGCCCACAAGTTTAGTGGTAGACCCTGATCATGCAACATCGCTTGTGCTGCTCCTACAATGCTTATGTTCTTCCTCTTGTCCACCCCATTCTGCTGTGGGTTATGGGGTGTCGTCAACTTCTATTTAATCCCTTTTGTTGCACAAAAGTTCTTAAAAACCCATTTGAGACATACTCACCACCGTTATCACTCCTCAAAGCTTTAACCTTCTTTCCAGACTCTTTCTTGACCAATTCTTTAAATTCACAGAACTTTGTGAAAGTTTGATCCTTCTTCTGCATGAAAAATATCCAACATTTATGAGAAAAATCATCAACAAATATAACATAATACCTATGTTTGGCCATGGATTCTGTTGAGAATGTTCCACACACATCTGAATGGACTCTCTCTATAATTGCCTCTACTCGACTGTCTCTATCATGAAAGGAAGCCTTGTTTTTTTCCCAAAGTACACCATTTACATGTATCAACTTGCTATAGCGTACCTTTGGGAAGACCAGTAGAGATCTGATGCATGAATTTCAAAGTCCCATGATGCAAGTGGCCCAATTGCCTGTGTCACAACTCACCAACATCTCGGATCTGTAGCTTATCTGCTTTCATGCTCAAAGTATCACAATCCTTTACCTCCAGCTTATAGATATTCTTAACTTGAACCCCTATCTTCTTTACTTGACCCATGGCTACATGTTGAAGGAACACCTTTCCTTTCGATAAAATCACATCATAGCCTCTATCCTCAAGAATGGTGACCAATACTAATTTCTTCTTCAACCTGGGCACATACATAACATCTCTCAAGGTGAGAGGAGCACCTTGCTCCCTCTGAAAAGTAACCATGCCCAATCCAGTAGCACTATACCTCCCGTCGTCACCCATCTCGATATGCATCTGGAGATCCTTCTCCTCCAGGTCACTGAACAAATCCTTGTCACCAGTCATGTGGAATGAAGCTCCACTGTCAAGGTATAATACACTACCCATCATTGATGACACCATACATGCAATGAGAGTAAAGTCCAATTCGAATTGAGAGGCCAAAGTTTCATCTGCTGCTCCTCCCGAGGACTTCTTCTTGGACTTCTTGAGTGGACAATTTGTAGAAAAATGGCCCAGCTCGTGACAATGAAAGCACTTAACTTTTGTCATGTATTTCTTCTTACCTCCATGGCAAGAATCTGATTTGGAATGGGATGCCTTCCCTTTCCCTTTCCTTGCCTTACTCGCTAAGGAAAAATTTTCCTCATCATCAGTCTTTGATGAGGAACCATCTATGGTGTTCCTTCTAATCTCCTCCTGCATCAAATCTGACCACAGTCATTCCCAATCTGGCAGCTTCTCCCTCCCATTAATAGAGTCCTAATAGCTATTCCAACTCTTGGGAAGGCCTAGGAGATCTAGGCTCACCATATCATCCTCAGCAATGGTTATTCCAACACTTCCAAGCTCATCACGACAGTGAGTGAACTTGGTCAAGTATTTTGGAATGGTCTCGCCTTTCTCCATCTTGATTTTTCAAAGTTTTTCTTTTAGTGCCAACTTCCTATGGTCACTGTTGTTCTGGAATAGGTCCGTCAATGCTTTCCACATAGCATACAGAGTTTCCTTCCCATGGAGACTTAAGACAATGTGGTCTCGAACTCCCTCAAGGATTATCTACCTCGCCTTCGCCACACACTTCTTCCATTCGACCAGATTTTGTGCATCCGATGCTGTTGGCTTAGGAATGTCTTGATCAATGAATTCCTTGAGGCCATTATCCTCTAGAACAACCTCCATCTTATCCTTCCAGGCTATATAATTTGAGTTGCCTTCCAAGGCATACTCGAGCCTCAAATTGTAGAAATCCATTTGCCAATCTTGAAGTATGTATTGCAAATTCAAATTTCACCTATAACCCAAAAATCAAAACTTTGAAATCTCCTCTAGTATACTATCTTCAGCTCTGATACCATGTAGATTTTCCTGTAGATTCACAGCTCATGTAATGTACTAAAACACAAGACAAGAATCTACTCTACTCTTTAAACACTGGAAACTGATAGATCGATGCAAACAATAATCGGCAAGAGGGAGATAATCAAAGAAACATAACACAAATGTTTCTCTCGGGAAAGCCACTGCTCAAAACCATAAATATCTATTGCATTAATCATAAATATGAGTGATAATACAAATCTTGTTCTCACAAGAACAATTCATGCACAAGTATGATCAACTCTCTGCCTCACAAGCTCGCATTGACCAACACTTAGCCAATTTATGTTGCCTTCTGAGCCCCTATTTCCTTGCACAATTCCTTAGAGGAATAGCCCATATTTAATTTGGAATTCCTTCTTCCATAACTATACAGTCTAAATCTAGGTCCTCTTCTGATTGCATGCATGATTTGTACAAGTCAGATAATTCTACAACTGATAGTACGCTGTCCTTGCACTCTAGTCTCAACTGGGTGTTTCTCTGAACTGACATGCATGAATTTCTCATGAGGGAATCTTTAGTTAACTGGAGTAACACTGAGGATGCACCAGTGCACCAACTCACTACTAGACCTCTACTAGTTCCACAAATAGTTAGAACTAGTTTAATTGTCTATAACTTAGTCAAACTGAGTTATCTAATTACAACTAAAATAAACTCATCCTGGACCCCTAAAATTTAGGGAGAACATATACATGACTACACGAAGACTTCCAACTTGAAATTCCTAAGCTAATTAAACTTAATTAACTATTTACAAGTTGCTATGAGAATAGAATTCGAATTTAATTCACAGTTTAATTCAAGGACAAATTAAACTAGAATTTCTTGTTTCCATTTCTCAACACATAATACATATTCACAACTAGCATAGTAGCAACATAAATACCAAGGAAATCATAGCCATATGATCCACATATAAACCAATATAGTACTCATAAAAACACAAGGAGAAATATCCTCACATTGACGATGCAAAATCCAAACCCGGTATGGGACTTCCACGTTCCACTTGATCGTAGAATGGTTGAGTGAAATCTCTCTTCAGGCATCCACCCCCGCACCATATTCCAAGCATGAAAGTGTGATCTCATAGAACACATCAATTAGAAACCATCTAGGGCTTCCAGAGGTCATCCACCTCAACCCATCAAATAGTGATTCCACCTCACGGTTGGACATCACAAAACCATCATCAGATTGCTCTCTACCCAAGCCTTCAAGGGCTCCAAATCGTTTGTTCCAACCAACGCTTCCAAGACTGGTAATGTAACACACAACTGTCACCAGGCTTCTAGAGCATTTGTCCAACCCAGGATTCCAGGACTAGTAACTCAACCCACCAAGGGCTTCCAGAGCATTTTTCCAACCAAGGCTTCCAAGACTAGTAACTCAACCCACCAAGGGCTTCCAGAGCGTTTGTCCAACCAAGGCTTCTAGGACTAGTAATTCAACCCAAGTTGTTATAGGGCTTCTAAAAGATTTTTCCAACCAAGAACTCATAACTCAACCCAAGCTAAAGGAAACATGAGAACCAACCAAAAAAAAAAAGGAAATAAACCCACAATCTCCATGGCTATCCAAGAAATGGAAAGGCTAGGAAATCCACTGTCAATCTAGGCAATCCTCCATGCCATTGACAAATCACGACCAATAATCCACATGCATATGTCATGCATGCTAAAACTAGCAAGGAAAACATACATGCAAATCGGTACCTGCAAGCCAAATCTGATGTTGCTACTGATCCCGATGTACTCTTGCACTTTCCTACTCTTCCTTTGCCTTCTTGCTCCAAAACTCCAAGTATTCCACACTCTCCAAGAGTGCTCCAAGAAAACTCTAAGTGTCAAAGAGTATGAGAGAGAGAGAGAGAATATAAGAGAGCTCCACCAAAACCTGTCAAAATCTTACCAATTGATCCTCATATGCCTTTGTATCAATTAAGCCTCTATTTTCTTCATTTTCCTCCTCACATGCAACATGTGACCTTTCACCTTCATTTCTCCTAATTTCCTTTATTTTCATAACTAAATGTGCCAAAAATTCCATTTTGCCTTTGCCAATTTCCTTAGCCATAATAAACCAAATGAACACCCACTAGGTTATTTTTCCCAACAGTCAGCTTGGAATAAGTGTCCCATCAACCGTGGTATTCTGTATTTTTACATGGATTTTTAACCATGGATGTTATAAGTGATGATGATGATGAGTTACTTCCTAGTATTGGAATTACCTCCCTCACTAAGACTGAGTGTTTATTTTTTAGTAGCTTGGGAGGTACTCCAAGCCCTAGGGTTCAGGGTTTGGAGGGTGGAACACCACAAGAGTCACTTGTTGGCTTGGAAACCTGGGTTTGGGTTTTGCACCCATTGTGATTTAGGCCAAAACCATGAGACATTTGAGCATGAGAAAATTTGAGGTGATAGAGGATGGCATGGAAAATCCAACGCTTCGAAAATCACTCAAATTGGAGCTCTAGAAATTAATATATGAATTTTTGAATGTCACTGTTGGGTTTTTCACATGTATGGTTAAGTCGGCCTAATTATTAGAATGCTAATGAAAATTTTACAAGCCCATGTGGACGTCCAAATGAATCCCACATTAAATGGTATGTATATGAGGTGTGTGTGAGATCATTTCATACATCCAAGTGTAAACAAAGTCAAGGATTCCTCTTTAAAATTGAGTTCATAACCACTCTCCTCCCACATCTACCCAAGTAATTGACCAACCAGGGTAAAAATGCAACAAGAGAGGCCACTATGAAGGGATTCAACCTCCTTGGTGAACTTAAGGAAATGGAATCAGTGAAACACATCAACCATACCTTCCACATCAACAACAACACCTTCAAGAGACATCTCAACCACTCAAGCATCCTGCCCCTGGGTCCCACTATTCTTTTAGACCTATTGACCTCTGGAAGCTCTCATGCTATGGGAATGCCAACATCTAGGGACCTTTGGACGCTCTCACAGGCCTGCATACCTGCATATAGGGACTTTTCCCAGTAGACCTGTGCTAGTGTCCGTGAAATTTAAGGCACTTTCCTAGCCCATATTTCCAGCCACTGCCTAGAACTTGTTATAACTTACATAATCCATCAAAGACATGATGAAAAGACTAATAAAGCAATAATCAACCTCAGGACTAGGCTTGACCATCCCTAATCGGGACTGACATCCTATCAAACACTTGGGATCAATGCAACCTACAGGTCTAGGATACAAGACAGAGCATGAATGACTGAAAACTCTTATGAAACATGACAAGAATGATAACCACCTTCTCCCTTGAACCGTTATGACATCAATTAGGTCTTGCATCCATCATTTCAACAATTACAAGTAAATACATGAAACAACCATGACATGAACTTGTCAATTAACCATGCTTATAACCATCATAAAACCATGGAAATAAGAGGGATATAAAAACCATTAAATCCACATAAAAACAAGTACAAAAGAAAGAGAACTTAGCTTTCATTAATCATAGGCAAATCCAAATAGGTTCAAGACTTCCACGTACCACATGACAGTAGACATGGATGAACCAATTCTTTCTTTCATCCAGTCACCCCCGTGCCATATTCCAAGCATGAATGTGGGATGTCATGGATAAACCAATCCAAAAAAAACCAATGGAATTGAGAGGTTAAACCACCTCTACTCTCACCAAACTGTGATCACACCAAACTGTTGCCCCAATCACAAAACCAAACCGAACTTGGAATGCCATCTGGAATCCATCACTATCCTTGAGGAATTTTCCATCTCCTTGTCTCTCAGGTTTTACGCAAGTCAATCCTGGATCATTAGGCCCTAAACCAAGACTAACCTCTCAAACTTTACTGCAATCCAAACTCGGATCACTAGGCCCTAAACTGAGACTCCTCACTCATGATTTACTGTGTATCCCGCCAAAATCTTTCAAGGGATTCCTAGGCCTTTGGGAATGAACCTTGAGACCACCTCCACCTCATATTTCGAAATCCATCTAGCAAATCCAAAGCTCATAATCGATATAAACATCCCAACACACCATGACATTCAGAAAAGGAAAGGCTAGGCTGAAAACCATTGTCATAACCCAACAAAACGATGCAACCGACAACAAGAGAACCATACACCAACATGCAAAGCCATACATGTCAAAACTAGCTAGGAAATCACAGATGCAATATGTTACCTGCAAGTATTCTTACTGAAGCTGCTTGATCTTGCTTTTCCTTCCTTGATCCTTGCTTTCCTTCCTTTCCTTTCCTTGTCCTTCCCTTGCTTGCTTTTCCCTTCCTTTCTCCAAAACTTGAGCAAGAGTTTGAGCCAAGAACTTGCCAATTGATCCTCATAAGCCTTTTTATCAATTAGGCCTCTATTTTCTTCACTTTCCATTATTCTCCTTCAATTTCCTCCTAACATGCAACCCATGACCTTTCACCTTACTTTTCTCCTATTTACCTTTATTTTCATAAATAATGTGCCAAAAATGTCTTTAGCCTTTTTAATGCCTTTGCATTTTCCAACTTTCTTAGCCATAATAAATTGAATGAACACACAAACCAGGATTTACTACCCAACATTCAACTTAGAATATGTGTCCCTGATTCATGGTCTTATTTTTTTTCTTTATTTACTTTTGTTACAAGGAATTTTCACTAGGGTTGTTATAGAACCCTCCGCCTTAGGGAACACCCTCCTCGGTGTTAAACCACACAAAGATCTCAACAAAACCATTGAAAAGAAAACATACTACCCATGGAGCTTTATAACTTAGCTTGTTGCAATATTTACAATGAATGACCATCTAATAAAATGTGACAAACATACTGTTTACTGGAGCTTTATAACACAACTCATTATGGTATTTACAATAACCACATATACACATATGCACATTTTCTAAGCCAACAAATAAAAGGATACAATGCCCATATCAATCAACAAGGGAATCTAGAGGCTCACACCTCCACCCTCAAAGTAGTACCAGGATTCACCTCCTTCTCAGGAAGTCCAGAATCCACTACCACAGTCAAAACTACATCCAATGTACAACACTATAATCCTACACTACATGTCCCCTTAGTGAATAGTTACTGACTCATTGTTCTTGGGTGCACTCCTAATGTGCATTTTATTCCATCTAGAAATGTTAATGAACAAACCAGATATATCCCCGACCTTCCCTTCTATGCTACACAGTCCCTCGGGCAATCCAATCACCCCCTTCAGTGCAGTCACTGACCTTCCAAGTTCCCCAACATCCCCTATCCTAGGCAATCCATCCCTTGGAAAGGCTTCCTCGCATCGAAAATTCAAACAACCAAAGCATAAAACTACCTCAAACCATCATATCCATCATAGCATGCTCATGACAATCAATAGACACTATTGGGTACCAATGTACCACAATGGCCCTACTCCTGAAGTGCTTTACCAACATATTATTGTGTGTTTCAATTCCTTTTATCGTTGCTGCTAATGCTTGTAGTTGATTTCAACCACCCAACCGGGCATGTTCATGCATTCCTGTTCCAAGCACATAATTTCCATTAGATTCAAAATAAATTGAAATAAATTCTCATCATACCTCATTGGTAGCTCATCAATAAGGTACACATGCAATTTTGTTTACTTCCTATCACAACAAGTCAAACTAGAATCTTTGATCAAATCATCATGTATAAACATATCACATTAGGTTAGCTTAAAATGCAACCATCATAGACCAAAATCATAAATTGCATGTAACTGTCATAAACCAAAATCATAGATCACATGTAATCATCATATACCAGAATCATAATTCACATGCATAGTAAAAGTAAAATAAAATACTGATACTTATCCTTTAATCAATCCTTAGCTTCTACCTTTGTCCTTATTTCGTATGCACTCTAGATCGGTTACCACACTCGACAAACACCCAGTGCCTTCTCCTCAACCATGTGAACATACACATAGTGTGCATCACACACATACAACCACACACGACGTACAACACCATGCAATACATGCACCTACACTTGACATACCAAACATACATCTACACCCAGTGTACAACACAACACATGCATCTATACACGATGTATGACACCACACAATACATGTACCACACAGAGTACAACACAATAAATACACGTCACAATATCATGACTACACAATGCACGTACATAGTACCGCATGACCACATGTATGAGATGCATGCAATACCACACGTACACTAGTACCATTTGTACAACATGCACACAGTACCACCTGTACACCGCACCACCGGCACAACATGTCCACAACATCAAATGTACACGACACCATCTGAACAACGTGTACACGACGTCACATGTACACTACACCACCTATACAATGTGTACACAATACCAAATGCACGACATGTACACAATGCCACATGTACAGAACATCACATGCACGACATGTACAGAACACCAGATGCACACAATGCCACATGTACACAACACCACTTGCTCACAACACCACTTGTACAATCATGCACACAACACCATATGTACATAGCACCATATGTAGACCATGTACATAATGCCATATGTACATAGCACTGCATATACAACATGTACATAACACCCTATGTAGACAACACTACATATCCAACATGCACACATCACCATATGCACACAACACTGCATATCCATCATGCACACATTACGATATGTACACAACATTGCATATCTAACATGTACATCACACCATCTATACCCAACATTGCATATGCAACATTCACACAACATTATCTGTACCACCTTGTACATAATCATTGCATAAACAACATGTACACACACTATATATACACAACATCGCATGCACACAACATCAAAAATGCAACATATACAACATATGCACAATAGTAGTACCACACATCCAAAACCTCATTGTCTCTACCAAGCAACCTTGCTTCTAGTGTTTCTCTTCCATCCATGCTTATCCTAGCATGTCGCAAACACATTGTTTTCATTCTGTTGATGTATCCTTCAATGTTACCTGTCATAACATAAAAATAGGCATAATACAAGCATACGATATCAATTCATATCCACATGATACTGAAATCATATATTTGTCATGACTACTCTTCCCACTTGATTCCTCATAAAATAGGAACTTCTTCATTACATTCACTGTCATAAGCAATCATTCCTCCACAAGAATGATCCCTAGTGACCTTGTCAGACAGTGACATAGATACATAGATACATACATATATATAACATTAGCACAAAATAGTCTTGATATCATCAGAAAATGACATACCTACATACATACATGTATACATATATACATCGACACAATCATGATCACAACATAATTACCAGATATCATAAGGTCAAGGTTAAGAGAACTTCCTTTATTCGTGCAACGCATGTACAACATCGAGAACAACAATTCCCACGTAGCTAAGGCATTTGACACCTCAAATATATTTACTTTACCTTTCTTGATTACTTTTCTCGTGATTATCCCGTCATCGTCCATTTACACCAATGGACCCAACCAATCCAACTAGATGTTATACACTTTCCTTCAACTGCCCTTATACATGCATTGAGCTTCATCCAAGCCTTACATCATCTGTTGGGTTGTATTAAACTCTCCCCAAACTCCACTAAATTTCCTCTTTCCCAACCAATTATCAAGACTCAAAACTCAAAAGGAAAGCACAACAAACAAATAAGAAGAAAACCATGAAAACCAATAAAAATGTGACACTGCAAACAAATTGACATGATCATGCACTAGACATAACAAAATTGCAAATCAAGTGCAAGAAAATCACAAAAGACCAAATGCAAAAGACTAACCATAGACACCATGAATCAATCCCCATGGTTCCCAGTGCTTCCAAGGGAAAGCTCAACTTGAGCCTTCTTTGAGATTTCATGGCAATCTACTTTTCCATGGAATCCCTTGCATCATACTACCATAAACACATAATTATTAGTGCTTAAATAAACATAACAATACATCAGTTACCTTGTCTTTTTGTTCCAAGCACATTTCCTTGTGACTAAACATGTCCATGCCATCTCTCAAGGGACTCCAATTCCCTTGACAGATCCACCTATAACTAGAAATTAGTTGATGTACTTGCCAAATACACGTTCATAATTATAGCACATATCCGCATAATGTCAGACAAAATCAAGGTTAAGAAGATTTCTTGTATGCAAAGCACTGATTCATTTGGAACTAGGGTTTCCAAACATAGCCAAAGGAATTCTTTTCCAATTCCTTTATTTTACCATTTTTACCTTATTGCAATCAAGGCTTACTATGTACTATCACATCACCCAACTGTTAGTTATATAAACATACTAACTATTACCTTATCACGCTAATACCAAGCATGTTTCCTGTAACTGTTTACACATGTCAACCACATGTTCCAAATATCAAGACAATCATATCTATCAATTTGAAATAAACCTTTACCAATACTAACAATTATGTCATAATCCATAGTCAACTCATAGTCATTAGACATAATGCTACAATTGTCACCTTCTACACTCAAGTGCATATCAACTGTTTCAACACATATGTGTTAGTACAATCATCTTAAAACAAGATCATTTGAACACATACTCATATTATGCAATTCAACAAACATTCAACCAACTTGCAAACATACCATGTTAAATAAATCAACTAGATGACATAATAGACACCAAACATTCAAACACCAAATATATGACATAAGAAAACTCATACCTTAATGTATCTCAGGGGAGGCTATCTTGTCTGCACAATCAATCCAGATTAGCATGATATAACTTTATGACATATCAACTAAACATAAATAAGGTCATGATATCCATAATAGTCACTAGCTAACATGTTCACATCATAAAATCATAAACAATTATCATTCATACATAATAATGACATCTGCACAGTCAGTCTAGATTAGTATGAAATAATATCACATCATATTAACTCATACCTGAATGTCATAACCCTAACCATTTGCATAGACCAATCCAACTTAGTACGATACATATAACATCAAGGTCTTAATGTAATAGCCCCAATCATAAAGTTTAATAACATATAACAAAAACAAGTTATATATCATGTTCATCAACAACATGTATCATAATCATCAAATTATTGAACATAAAACAACACTAGATGTTGTAGTGTTTTCTTCTCAAATATGTACGAAAAGAACCCACTTAAGACTGTGGATGACAAACAATCTCAATAATATAAATGATTGCTAAACATTGTAGATTTGCAGCAACTGATAGAAACAAAACCTGCCAAAGTCCTGATCTATGCCACAATCATAGTTAAACAACAAAAAGAAACAATAATAACTCCAATCATCCAATGGAAACCAGATATACAAAGAATAGTTTTTATTATAACACCTGTGAAGGGAACAAATAAATATTACCAGTCCCCCTCTATGGGATGGGTTCTTGGCTATCCTCAAACATATTCAGCTTGTGTAGAGTCTCTCTCCTCTATAATGTGTAAACCCAACAAAAATATGGTGTGCGACAATGAAAATAATCAGAATTACAACAGTGAGTGCAACAATGAAAATAATCAAAGGTGAATAATGAATGGAAAACCCTTCTATTTATAGCAAAATATTGAGTTATCCTCGAATAATGAACAATAATAAAATATTATTAACCCCATTCTTGGAATATTTTATTATATTTGGTTAGGAGGGAAAAAATATTTAAACTTTTATTTAGAAATAATAAATAAATAAATGATTTATTTATCATCTCAAGGAATTGGTTAAGGAATAATAAACAAATAATGATTTATTTAATTATTCCTAAGGGATTTAGTCAAATTTGACAAAGAATAATAATCAATTTGTGATTAATTAATTACTCTTTAGAAAAAAATAAGATAAGTAATGATTTATCTGTTTATTTTTCATAATTGGGTCAAATATGACAACGAATAATAATTGAACAATGGTTTAATTAATTATTCCTAGAAGAAAATCAAATAAATAGTGATTTATTTAATTATTCTTCATGGGTTTGATTATAAATTACTTAACAAAGGTGGTTTATTAAGTAATTTCTCACAACGAAAGCAATTTTTCTATGGTAAAATTGGCTTTACATGGTGTACTTTGATCCATCTAGTAAATTAGGCTTGATGACCAATTTTTTGGTGATAACACTAGCAATGCATACAACCACATGTCACTGACATTCATGACTATCTGACACATGTGCATATGACTACACTAATCAACTGGCATCTATCATGTATGTAACCATAACATCAATAGAATGAAAGACATACACAACCATAATGCACATAACAATCCTTAACCTACATACCTAATTTCCCAACATACAAACCTGTATGATGAAATACTCTTGCTTTGATGTCTAATGTTGCAAATTCACTTTAATAATCTACATCTCCTTCTCTATCTCAACCAACACATTAGCATCATAATGACCTAATTGCATACAATGACCTCATGAATGACAATGTTCACCATGAAAATGCATGCCTAACAACATATAGACACTGACATTCATAACAAATGCATATACAACCATACACTCATGACGACACATCTCACAACAACACCATCAAATTTCACATGGAGACATCACTAAAACCATGATCAACACCATGCAAATGCAACAAGCACATGGACTACAAGCACAAGGAACACCTATGCAACTGACATGAATGCATGACCAACACATTCACCCAAGGAGAGTGCAACCACACTTTGATACCAATTTGTAAATCCCTCCTCCCACATCTACCCAAGTAATCGACCAACCAGAGTAAACATATGATGAGAGAGGCCACTATGAAGGGATTCAACCTCCTTGGTGACCTTAAGGAAATGGAATCTACAAAACACATTAACTATACCTTCCACATGAACAACAACACCCCTAGGAGACATCTCAACCACTCAGGCATCCTTCCCCTAGGCCCCACTAATCTTTTAGACCTCTTGACCTCTGGACACTCTCATGTTATGGGCATGTCAGTGTCTAGGGACCTTTGGACGCTCTCGCAAGCCTGCATGCCTATGTCTAGGGACTTTTCCTAGCATACCCATGCCAGCGTCCACGGAATTTAAGGAACTTTTCTAACCCAGAATTCCGGCCACTACCCAGAACTTGTTGTAACTTCCAGAATCCATCAAAGTCCCAATGACAATTAATAAACCAAAAATCAACCTCAGGACTAGGCCTGACCATCCCCAACTAGGACTTACATTCTGTCAAACACTTGGCATCAATGCAACCTACATGTATAAGATACAAGTCAGAGCATGAATGACTGAAAAATCTTATGAAACATGACAAAAAGGATCACTGAAACCACCCTCCTACCACATCTACCCAAGCAACTGGCCAGCTGAGGTAAACAACGACGAGAGGCCACTATGATATGATTCAACCTCCTAAGTCACATTTATGAAGTGGAACCGACGAAAACACACCATACAGACATTCAACATCTGCAATAGGACCCTTAGGAACCAATCCAATCTTTTTTCCAACCAACCCCTAAGTCCCACTAAGATTTTAGACCACTTGACCTCTAGATGCTCTCATGCTATGGGCATGCCAGTGTCCAGGGACCTTTGGAAGGTCTCACAGGCATGCAAGCCAAATTCTAGGGACTTTTTTGCACAGTGTTGTGCCAGTGTCCTCAGGACTTGAGCCACTTTTTCAGGCCCAAAGCCCAGGTCACTGCCCATAATAGAATGACATCTTTAGAACAGTAAGTTAATACGGAAATGATACTGAAAAATAAATTACATGAATAAGACCTTGACTGGACCCCTATTAGCCATGACAAGCATTTAGTCAAACATATCACGAATATGTAATCTACAGGTGTAAATAAAAAATCTGAGCATAGGTGTCTCATACTTAGCTGAGAATCATTAAGAAGTGTTGATGCCTCAACACATCAACTGCCATTTCATCCATTAGTTCATAGTTAAATTGTTCATTCAGTTACCAGTAAAAACATGATGAGAGACATACATAGCTTTTGTCATAAATCATATATATAACCAACATAATTACAACATAATTACCAATGAAATCACAACCATATAAACCACATATAAACTAGTATAATACTCATAGAAATACAAGGAGAAACAACCTCATATTGATGATGCAAAATCCAAACCCAGGGATTCCACATTCCACTCGATCGTAGAATGGCTGAGCCAAATCTCTCTTCATTGATTCAACCTAGGCCATATTCCAAGCATGAATGTGGAATCTCATAGAACACATCAATCCAAAACCATCCAGGGCTTCCAAAGGCCATCCATCTCAACCCATCAAACAATGATTCCACCTCATGGTCAGAAATCAAAAAACCATCATTAGATTGGTCTCCATCCAAGCCTTCCAAGGCTTCTGGAGCATTTGTTCCAACCAAGGCTTCTAGGACTAGTAACTCAACCCATAACTTCCACAGGGCTTCCAAAGTGTTTGTCCAACCAAGGCTTCCAGGACTAGTAACTCAACCCACCAAGGGATTCCAAAGCATTTTTCCAACCTAGGCTTCCAGGACTAGTAACTCAACCCATGTTGTTATAGGGCTTTCAGAGCATTTGTCCAACCAGGGCTTCTAGGAACTAATAAATCAACCCAAGCTAAGGAAACATGAGAACCAACCAAAAAAAAATAATGAAATAAACCCACAATCTCCATGTCTATCCAGGAAATGGCAAGGCTAGGCAATCCATTATCAATCTAGGCAATCGTCCATGCCAGTGACAGATCATGACCAATAATCCACATGCATATGCCATGCATGCCAAAACTAGTGAGGAAAACATACATGCAACTCGGTACCTGCAAGCAAATCCCACTGTAGTTGCTGATCCTGATGTCCTCTTGTGCTTTCCTGCTCTTTTGTTGCCTTCTCACTCCAAAATTCCAAGTATGCCACATCCTCCAAGAGTGCTCTAAGAAAAATCTAAGTATATAAGAGTATGAGAGAGAGAGAATAGTGAGAGAGCTCCAAAACTGAACTCACAAAAGGTTACCAACTGATCTTCAAAAGCCTTCTTATCAATTAGGCCTCTATTTTCTTCATTTTCCATTATTTTCCTTCATTTTCCTCCTCACATGCAACCTGTAACCTTTCACCTCCTTTTTCTCCTAATTTCCATTATTTTCATAAATAAATGTTCCAAAAATGCCATTTTGCCTTTCCAAAGCCTTAGCCATTGCCTTTGCCAATTTCCTTAGCCATTAACCAATCACAAGTGATCCCCATCACTAGGATTTTGCCCAACATACAACTTGGAATAAGTGTCCCATCAATCGTGGTTGTTATTTTTCCTTTATTAACTTTTATTACATGGAATTTTCACCAGGGCTGTTACAATCACCACTTTCTCCCTTGAACTATTATGACATCAATTAGGTCATGCATCCATCATTTCAATGATTACAAGTAAATATATGAAATAACCATGACATGAACCAATCAATTAACCATGCATATAACCAACATAAAACCATGGAAATAATAGAGATATAACAACCATTAAATCTATAGAATTTCCCACTGTAGATCAACAGATTATGCAATATACTAAAGAAAAATACTTGATCTACTTCTACAAAAAAACTTGCGGAAGTTTAATTGATTTTGAGCAAGATCAAATAGAACACATATAACAGAGAATGAGAAAGCAATCACACATGAACACAGAAGAATACTCTAGGGAAAGCCTCAGCTAAAAACCCCATTATCTATATTATTATACAAGTGGAAATATGTCTGGATTACACAAAGCTTTAGCTCACAAGCTATCTAGCTCTCAGTACAATCCCTTTGCTTCTCGTAGACAGTCAAAGGCTTCTCACAAACCTTCTCCTTTGCCCTCCAAGCCTCCTATTTCCTTGCGCAGTTTTCCTTGGGGTCTAGTGCTGCCACCTGTGTGAATTGGCCTCTTCACACACTCACTAACCTCTGATCTAACTGTGCAATCCTGAAGGAGATAATTCCTTTTGCATGGATGAGTTTCCTATATGGGAAAAAATCCTCCAACTGATCTCAACTAGGTCTCTGACTGAACTGACATGCATGAGTTATTTATGAGAGAATATTTAGTTATCTGAAGTGCAACAGTTACATGCATGCATGCATTAACTAACTAAACTCACAATTAATTATACACACTGTTGGAACTAATCTAACTGGACTTAACTCAGTTAACTGAGCTAACTAATTACAGCTCAAAGTACAACTCATCTTGATCTCCTTAATCAAGGGATAACTTCCTCAATCAAAGGGGAAACTGTTACATGTCTTCACATAGACTTCATGTTTGAATTTCTCCAACTAATTAACTCAAGATGAATTAATTAATTATTTTTCAAACAGCTGCTAAGATCAAATTCGAATTTTAATTCTCAATTTTAGTTTAGGGACTAACTAAAATTGGAATCCATCCCGAAATTCTATTTATAGCAATTCTATTTTTAGCATTTCCATTTTTCATTCCTTGTTGCTATGTCCAACACTGGTACCCGAACTGCTATTTATAGCAGTGCTATTTTTAGCATTTTTTGTTGCCATTTTCAACACTCCCTCTCAACAAGAAAAGTATTCAACTTGAACTTGATCTTGAGCCTATGGAATGTTCTGCATGCAACACTTCTCCCAAGTGTGGATGCTCCAGCAACTCTAGAAACAAAAAAACTCCCAACTAGCCTCTTTGTTGGGCTAGAAACATAATCTGATGCTGAAGCTCCCTCTACCGCTGAGAAGTGCTCCCTCTCTAACCTCTGAGCTGCTGCAACACTCCATGCATCTCGCACCATTGTACACCTCTCTTTGCCATCTTGCACTGGTGCAACACTCCTATGCCTCTCGCATTGCTGCAACTTGCTAGCTCTGCATAGGTTTGGGACTCCTGCACTGTAGCTCTCTCTGCCACTCCATCCACATCTGTCTCTACCCACTCATCCAGTCCTGCTACTCCTCATCGGGGCTCTCGTAGCAAGGTCTAATCCAAGAGGTTGGGTACCTCAATAATCCTACCTCTATTTCAGTGTTCTTGGGACAATCACTTCACATCATCCCACCTCACACTTGGAGGTATGGATGCACATGATCTTTCTGCCCACTTGGCTCAAAATTTCCCCCTACTGGAGGTCTCTGCATGAGTGGATGCCTCCACTCGGTCTCCTCTCGGCTTCTCTAGTTGTGGCTACTCCACAACCTCCTGAAGCTGCATCACCAATTGAGGCTCCTCCATAATTATTTGAGACTTATTCTGGTGCTACATGTTGAGAGGTAATGTACTCTCCCTATCAACCACCAAGTCTCTAACAGTTGCCTTGCTCCTCAAGGCTTTGCATGCATCTTGTACCTCAAGTGCATACAGGTTCTTGGCTAGCACACCAATATGTTTCATCTTTCCCGCTATCATGAAATTTTCTAGAAAAAGAGATGATTTTAAATCAACGATATCTCCCTCCTCCGAACTCCGATTCAGTTGATTTTTTTTTTTTTGAATTTGGGTCCTTTTCCACAAGGAATCCAGATCTGCTATTTGTTTCTGAAAATTTTGCACAAAAATTTTCAAATCTGTTATGAAAACTCGTGGCCCATTTTTTTTTTTTTTTTTTATACTTCGAATTCTCTTCTTTGTATACTATTCTCTGCTTTGATCACCTTTGCTTTGATAAACTCAGCTCCGATACCATGTAGAATTTCCCACTGTAGATCAAAAGATTATGCAATATACTAAAGAAAAATACTTGATCTACTTTTACAAACAAACTTGCGGAAGCTTAATCGATTTTGAGTAAGATCAAATAGAACACATATAACAGAGAATGAGAAAGCAATCACACATGAACACAAAAGAATACTCTGGGGAAAGCCTCAGCTAAAAACCCCACTATCTGTATTATCATACAAGTGGAAATATGTCTGGATTACACAAAGCTTTAGCTCACAAGCTATCCAGCTCTCAGGACAATCCCTCTGTTGCTCATAGACAGTCAAAGGCTTCTCACAAACCTTCTCCTCTGTCCTCCAAGCCTCCTATTTCCTTGCGTAGTTTTCCTTGGGGTCCAGTGCTGCCACCTATGTGAATTGGCCTCTTCGCACAGTCACTAACCTCTGATCTAACTGCGCAATCCTGAAGGAGATAATTCCTTTTGCATGGATGAGTTTCCTATATAGGAAAAAATCCTCCAACTGATGGTACACTGTCCCTTCCTCTGATCTGAACTGGGTCTCTGACTAAATTGACATGCATGAGTTATTTATGAGAGAATATTAAGTTATATGAAGTGCAGCATTTACATGCATGCATGCATTAACTAATTGAACTCACAACTAATTCCACACACTATTGGAACTAATCTAACTGGACTTAACTCAGTTAACTGAGCTAACTAATTACAGCTCAAAGTACAACTCATCTTGATCTCCTTAATCAAGGGATAACTTCCTCAATCAAAGGGGAAATTGTTACATGTCTTCACATAGACTTCATGTTTGAATTTCTCCAACTAATTAACTCAAGATGAATTAATTAATTATTTTTCAAACAACTGCTAAGATCAATTTCGAATTTTAATTCTCAATTTTAGTTCAAGTACTAACTAAAATTGGAATCCATCCTGAAATGCTATTTATAGCAATGCTATTTTTAGAACTTCCATTTTTCATTCCTTGTTGCCATGTTCAACACTGGTACCCGAACTGCTATTTATAGTAGTTCCATTTTTAGCACTTCTATTTTTAGCTTTTCTTGTTGCCATTTTGAACAAAATCCACATATAAACAAGTACAAAAGCAAGAGAACTTAGCTTTCATTAATCATCGGCAAATCCGACCAGGTTCTAGACTTCCATGTACCACCCGACCGTAAACATGGTTGAACCAACTATTTCTTTCAGCCAGTCACCCCCGTGCCATATTCCAAGCATGAATGTGGGATCTCATGGATAAAGCTATACAAAAACAACCAAGGGAATCTAGAGGTTAAACCACCTCTACCCTCACCAAACCGTGATCACACCAAACCAGTGCCCGATCATAAAACCAAACCGAACTTGGAATTCCATCCGGAATCCATCACTATCCTTGAGGAATTTTCCATCTCCTTGTCTCGTAGGATTTAACGCAATCCATTCCCATATCACTGGGCCCTAAACCGAGACTAGTCTCTAAAGATTTACCACAATCCAAACCCATATCACTAGGCCCTAAACCGAGACTCCTCCCTTAGGATTTACCGTGTATCTCGCCAAAACCAGTCAAGGGATTCCTAGGCCTTTGGGAATGAACCTTGAGACCACCTCCACCTCATATTTTGAAATCCATCTAGCAAATCCAAAGCTCACAATTGATATAAACATCCCAACACACCATGGCATCCAGAAAAGGCAAGGCTAGGCTGAAAACCACTGTCATAACCCAGCAAAACCATGCCACCAATAAAAAGAGAACCATACAACAACATGTAAAGCTATGCATGTCAAAACCAGTTAGGAAATCACACATGCAATATGTTACCTGCAAGTATTCATGTTGAAGTTGCTTGATCCTACTTTTCGTTCCTTGATCCTTTCTTTCATTCCTTTCCTTTCCTTGTCCCTCCCTTGCTTGTTTTTCCCTTCTTTGCTCCAAAACCTAAGAAAAAGTTTGAGCCAAGAGCTTACCAACTAATCCTCATAAGCATTTTTATCAATGAGGCCTCTATTTTCTTCATTTTCCATTATTTTCCTTCAATTTCCTCCTCACATGCAACCTGTGACCTTTCACCTTACTTTTCTCCTATTTTCCTTTATTTTCATAAATAATGTGCCAAAAATTCCTTTTGCCTTTTTAATGCCTTTTCCTTTGCCAATTTCCTTAGCCATAATAAACCGAATGAACACCCAAACCAGGATGTCCTACCCAACATTCAAATTGGAATATGTGTCCCTTACCCATGGTCTTATTTTTTGCCTTTATTTACTTTTGTTACATGAAATTTTCACCAAGGTTGTTACAGAGTCGCAGGCTAAGGAGAAAAAAAACAAGGAAGGAAGGAGCCATTTGGGTAAATTCATGGTTGGTTTGTCCCTGCAGTGAAGGTTGAGTACACTTGGGAGTAGGCCGAGTGGGTTAAGAGGAGTATTGGGTGATGAATGTGCATGTTTGAGCTATGTTTTTCAATAGGTATAGAGCCGCAGGCTGTTCTGAAGCAACAAAAAAGATTCAACCCTTGTTTGAGGAGGTTGAGAGGTACAACGACCTCATATGAGCAAGCCGCAGTGAAGGGTTGATACAACACAATATTTGGTACCACCTTTGCAACATAATGCAGGAGATTGCAGTTTTTTTGGGATTGTGGAAAATCCCTAACTAAAACTGTTATCTCAGAGATAGAATGCACAAAACCCGTGGTCAAGAAAGGGTGCGATGAGTCCCCTCTTATTGACAATTTCTGCTATGTGGATGACAGATTTATGAGTAGCCTGTGAGTTTCATGTGTTGAGGCTGACTTGGGCAGTTGAAGACCTCAACTAGGAGCAAATCTTGTAGTGATTGGATTGGGTGCCATTGGACTAGTGGAGGGAAGCATGTTTGCTACCCAAAGTAGCCCGTGACTAGCAGTCATAAAGAGAGTGTGACCATTGAATTTTGGGTGAAGTTGTTGAGCCTATATGTATCTCTTGGATGGATGGAAGAGGCTATTAGAAGGTAGATTAGAGCTCAGATATTGACCATCCTAGAGAGCAGATTGAATTAGCCTGTGTTTTTTGTAGCAGAAGTGACTTGCAGCAGTGATAGGTGGCAGCCCTACTGGAGACTCTATGTGTGTCCTTTGATGGACTAAGGGACAGCTAGGGAGTAGAACGAAAGCAAAGGACCGACAAGACGAGATATGGCATAGAGACTTCAACGAGATTGTCATTATATCTTGTATCCCTTGTAAGGGATCCCTAGATTGTTGTATTACTCAGCTGGTTTAACATAATGAAGATTGGGTTGTTGTACATATTCATACAATACTTTGTAAAAAGTTGTATATACTTGTGCATGTATGATTTACTGCTTTATATTGTTCAGCTGTGCAAAGTAGTTCTTAGTTAGATTTTTGGTTTGGTAGCTTAAGGGATTCTAAGACTCTATCCTAGACCCAATATCGTGGAAATTCAACAAGGAAACTGTTGATGGGCCAAAATGTACCACCAATGACTAAGGGGTCTCCCCAATGTGAAGTCCCAATTAGACCTCACACCATTTGGGATAGGAGCCCCATCTGGTATGTGGGCCCGACTATCACCATGAATGTTTTTTGCTCTTGGTTATCAAATTAGAAGGTGCCAGAGTGGGGGGGGAGGGGGGAATGAAGTGCTCGAGCAACGAAACAAAACCAGACCAAGATTGAAAAATTGCAGAAAGAGGTTTAAACAAATCACAACAACAATAAGAAGAAATGAATGATGAGGGTGATTAGTTAGCTAAAACCCCCTCGGACATAATAAACAAGAACATGTCGGAGGTCAATTGTGAAGTAGTTCACAACAGGTCATCGACATAGCAAGGAACAAGTAAACACAGATTCTAAAGCACAAACATACATGAAACTACTATGTATTAGTACATAACATCTGACGTATATGAAAGCACTCATACAAATATGGTGAGGTACCAGACAGCTAATACAACCACCATGAGTTAGCATGGGAATTAGTGCAAAGGGAAGAGAAAACATCTTATTAATATTGCTGCAACTTCAAATACATATCATGAAACTAGTCAATACCCAGTAGTGGAACATGGACTGTTCATACCATCGCTCGGTGTCAAAACCCTAGCCCTACTGCAAACCCACTCTCCTAGCTACCAAGAGTTGAGTGGCCTTAGCTCTCAAGCATCAATCAACTATCTCTATTGGCCTCAACTCAAGTGCTAAAGTCCTTTCAAGTGAGGGATGAGGGCACATTTATAGAGGTCAGGTGACCATCCACCTACCATGACCTTTGGCCTTCCCTCATGCCCTTTCGGCTACCTTCATGCCTCTTGAGCTTCCTCACTACTCTCTCATGCCTACTGCCTACTACAGGCTTAATTTCTCTCAGCTTAACTGCTGGCATCATAGGAGAACATTTACATATTGATAGAAGAGAAAATGTGAGGAGAATAAAAGAGGGTTGCTAGAAACCCTAATGTTGTTGCGCAGCCAAGATGAGCTACTAAACAGAGTTGTGATGCATTTGTTGTGTTGAATGTTGATTTGCCTACTATTGTTCCTGCCATCATGGGTGACACAATGCTTCGAGCATCTACATGGATCCATCTAGCTTGTTTGTCGACACCCTTAATCGCATGGTTTCTTACAAAAACCCTAGCTTTCTCCATGCAAACCTTCCACCTGCAAACAAATGACATTGGTCATACATACTTTTCAACAAAGAATGATTTAAAGCATAAGTACTTGCTTGAAAGAAAACACTAATTGGGACCCTATATAGTCCCCTTCCATGTAATGGTGTTGTCGAAACAAGTGGCCTTTGCGGAGTTTTTTCTAAGCTTCCTCGATCATGTCATCATCCATAGATCTGTTATTATCCTTAGAACAAGTGTTCAATGCCATCTTATAGTCTTGTAATGTCAAAAGGCATAGTGCTTTTAAAACTAGATGATGTTTTGCCATGTCTCTAGAAACTATAGTAACAAACTCTTTCACAACATCAACCCTGCAGCACATACAACCATTGATTAATCATCAATATAAGTTTACTTTAATAAAACAAGTAGCAAATATTATAAATAATAATAGGCAAAAATGTATGGCCCTGAGATACTATTATCAAGATGGCTCGACCTTCCAACATTCTTTGTATCACCCCTTTAATATGTTTTTTGGGATGTATCCCAACGCATTGTTTGATACTGTATGTTTGTCGATGTATAATCCAACCCTTTCATTATCTTGCATTATGAAGAAAACATATTTGATGGGCAAGGAGCTAGATATGTTTTCCTTGGGTCGCAAATCTGGTGAGGTCGCACAGTCACCATTTAATGGAGGTCACGATTCCGATGGCCTGTCATGCCTGCGATTCTGCAACTTCTTGTAGGAGACATTTAAAGGTCGATCGCATAGTCGCAGCCTAAGAGGAGTCGCATCAACCTTTATTTTCTTCAGGAGCGATTTTGTGACCTGGCGACTGGGAGAGGTCGCAGAGTCGCTTTTGAGGGAAGTCGCATTTTCTAGTAGCTTTCATTGAGGCTCAAAGCGCGACCTCGTGACCTGTGCAGGAGTGCGACTTACTGGTGGTCGCGTAGTCGGATGGCAGGGTTGGCAGCATTCTCTGTAATCCAGCCTCTGTGCAGCAAAATAGTGGTCTTTGCCTCTCATAGTTTAAGTCAACAAAGCAATATAGCTGCCGCAGGTATTGACTACACGACCCTTCAGCTTATGCTCAAGGCGCTGCTCCTGCATGGGCATCTAAATACCTCGGTCAGGCTTGAAACGTTCTCCTCGACATTCGCCTCTGATGGCACCTTAAACACCCTACGCTCTCCATCCCCTTGGTCATCTATGCCCCCAGCTGGCTTTCTATTCCGATTTATCGTGGCGACCAAATGTTCAAGAGGCTCCTTTGTTTCTGATGGAGGAGGGATTAGAACAGGATCGACGCATTCGGTATAACATATCCTGTCGGAACAGGACAATTATGAAATACCAAAAAAATCGGATTGCATCATAGCTTTTTCCAGATTCGGTGGCATCAATATAAGCTTGTACCATTATGAAATATCGAAAAATCAGATTGCATAATAGCTTTTACTGTCTTTATGTGGCATCCACTCCTGCTTTCCTCACGGTATAATTAGCTAATACATTTGAGTCCTGGAAACAATTTGTATGACGCGCTTTCCTCCAGGTCTAATTAAGTTCATTAATCATTCCTATTATTTCTTTTACACAGAGTGCCCAACATTTACTTAACTCTCAACGGTGTGTATGGTTTTCAAGGGACTATATTGATTGTAGGCATCCTCCTGATCATCGGAACATCTTGTATTCGAAGAAATCCACCAAACCTTAATCTCATGATCCATGCTCCCGTTGTACACGTGGCATCCACTCACAACATCTACAGATGCAACAATGGATTTAACGGGCCCGCTGTGACCTTCTAACACTACCAAACACTGATGCGCGTTTTCCTCTCCTCTTTTCCACACTCTGATTGTATTATCCGTAGATCCACTGAATAAAAATTCTGCAACACTCGCCAAGCATAAAATTGCGCGCTTGTGGCCTCTTAAGGCATCAAACACGTTCATATGCTGCGTGCTACCCTCTCTTTGCCAGACAATGATGGAACGATCACAAGCTCCAGAGTAGAGAATGGAGTCGTTGGGGCTGAGAGCCAATGCATTGATGGCAGATTTGTGCCTCTCAAGTGTAATTATTAGTGATCAATCATTTATTATAAATATTAATATTAATTCAATTTTTCTAGGATTAATACTTTTTAACATTAACTATAATCAAGATAATATCATTAATTCTAATTATTATAATACTAATTATTTTTATTATTATTTTTTAGTATATTAATAATAATTAATAATAGGATTAATAATACTAATTATTTTTATTATTAATTAGTATATTAATAATAATTAAAAAAAATAAATTAAATTAAATTGAATTAAAAAATTAAAATTAATTAATCTGAGACAACCGACCTTCAAAAAATTTTGACAGCCGACATCCTTCTTTTTTTCTCTCCTCATTTCTATTTATCCCTCAAATTTGCTCTTCTTCTATCCAGCATTCAAGTTGTCCTGATGATGGATCCCGGTTGGGATTTGAAACGTTGGCAGAAAATGGTTCTTACTGTGGATTCTCCGGTAACTAAGTCGAAAATAATAAACCACAGAGGTCTTAAATCCAACTAGAGAATGTTTTCTCTCCCCCGAGGCCTTTGCCCAGATTTTGATTCTGGAATCCACAGATCCGCATCCATTTATGAGGCCGCTCAATATGGCCTTATGAGTAGAAATGTTTGATTATAAATGAGATGAAAAGGTATTTCTTATAATAGCATTCGAAACGTGCTTAGTAACCTCTCCAGAAAATACTTTGGCAAAGAGCACCTAGGAAGCACATTTGCTGGACTAGCATCATTAGGATCTAGTATCGATAAGAACTAGCTCCCTTCTTTTAAGTGGGGATGTTCAGCAAATAATTGATCTGAGCTTATCAAATTGCGTTGGAAGCTCTTGAAAAGCATGGAAAGCGAGATTTCATGGTTGAGAGAAAAAGTTGCCTATGAGAACAAACAAAGAAGGAACAATTTCCACAGACTCATATCCATTTGAAACTGTGGTTAGCTTTTCCATGATCTGCACTCTCAACCCACACATCAGAAAGAATGACAAACATGTCATTCAATGCCTTTTGTTCTAGATCAGTGAATCTGATAGTTTCCTCTGTTGACAGATTCCCACCCCCAAAGAAATCAAGACTTGCTGTTACTGAAAGAGATACCTCCTGATTCTCTAATGGCGAAAAACCACATGAATGAACCTGTGATGACCGTGTAATACCCCTTATGCTTCATGCCTCATTTTGGATTGTTTGTTGGATTTTTATGGTTTTTTGAGTGAAAAGATCTCCCATACGACTTTTGGGTGCATTGTGATGGCTCAAACCCCAAAACATAATCCATTTATAATTTTCAAACATCCACCATGCCATGTAATTAAGGAATTCTGGCATCAGAGCGTCTAAGTGTTGTCATGCCAAGGGACCACTTATGAAAATGTAACGTAGTTCGTGGTACCTTCAAGGCATCCTGAAAAAGTAGATGAGATGAAAAATAAGCTATTATGCCATAGTGACACTTTTGTGTGAACAATAAATGAATAAAACACTAATTCATTTAAGGAGCCTGAACAATAAATGATCTCGACTTAAGATGTCATTTTATATTGGTTGATGAAAACATGCTTAAGTTTGGAGGCCAACTCAACCTTCCAGTGCTGTCATGGATTTATTAATTACAATCGATTTTGATAACACATGATGCCCGAGGGGTGATGCGCTCATAGAGCAAGTTTCTTGAAACGTTAGTGATAGTTGGACTATAGGTTACCACGATCTAGGGTTTTGAATATCCATTGGAACAAAAGCCTTGAAAAATTCTTAATGTGCATGCCGAGATGAGGAATCAATCATGAACCGAGGGTCCTATGACACGCAACAATTTCTCCCATGATGACTGACAATGTCGATGGGGACACACTCTCAATGGGATGCGAATTAGGTCAAAACTGAGGGGGATCACCTTTTCCCATTTAGGGTTTCGCCCAAACCTCAAAACTGTCCATTGTTTGAAAAGCCAAATTGCATGTACATTTGCTCAGATGGGCTCCAAAACTGTGAGACTCTTGATGCATTAATAAAGCCATCAACCTTTAAAACCCTAATGCAGTCCTAAGGCGTATGGATAGGCGAATTCACGGGGAGAGAAACCGGTTGGGGGCCCTATCAAAACCCTAAAATCTTGGGGCGAGTGGTGGGGTACCCAAAATTTTGAATATGCCCCAAAATTTGGGTGGTGTTGTAGTGGCTACAATAGGTACCTAGAGGTAGTGGTCAAATACTAGGATCCTCCCTAGATACACTACATTCCACCCCCCTTCACATGTTTCATCCTTGAAACATGGGAAGACTTCATACAATATGATTGGCTAAGTCATGTAACCAATTGGTACCAAGCACACGCATCCATCCATCCTAGCAAAATGTGAACAAGGGGTCCAACTACTTCCTTGTCACTTCAATCTTATTTCTTGTTAGTCCTTTGGTGCCTAGGGATTATTAATATACTCGGTTATCTCGATGCAATTTTGTTAGGCTTCCATGTGCTTCCATATTGGTTGTCTTTCTGGACCCAAGTTGTCCATAAGTTTGTTGATGCTCACACCCTTTCCTTGATGATCATTTTTTCTCTAGGTGGTGTAGATGGCTATATACAAAAACCTTAGCTATTAATTCTTCTTGCTATGACTATTCAACATAAGGTTCCTTTGAGTCATTCAGCTTCATAGTTTTTTTTTTTTTCCATTTTATGCCCTTCCAAGGGCTTTTCTTCATGTTCATTTGTAGCTTCTTATTCTTATTCAAGGTTGGACTTTTAATTTGATGTGTCAATAGATACTTCAATTACTTTCTCCAAGAATAACATCCATATCATCCATATCTGAAGCATAAAATTTGAATGAAACACATATTTATCCATGATAAGCTTCAAAACATTAAAAAATTGAAAAAATTTACCCTCAATTTGTGTGCTTTGAATGTGCTCTTTAGGAACCTATAATATTTTAGTCAAGTCATTAGTGATGAAACTATATTTTCATTGCTAAATACATCCATGAAGCTATATTATGGAGTTTCCACATGAAAATAAACTCGTAATGCTCTCTTTATCCTTCTTCTTGGCATGAGACCAAACATGATCTTTGTAGCAACTACAAAATATGCCATCGATCTCTATCACTCCATGAATAACTCCTTTGCTAAAAAAATCTCTATCATTCACTCAGGTAAGGACATATGTGCTTTGTCTAATCAAATCTCACACTTTTTGACCTCTACAATGATCCACAAAATAATGTTTATAATTTATTTTCCCTCACGTTTAGATTGACCACTAATATCACTTCAATGCATTCATAATTTTATAGACCATATCGATCCACCACTATCACAACCAGATCAACATGTCATTAATGCCACAACCAAAAAAATTAATGTGTTCTCACAAGGTTAGTGACCAAAGCAACACAAACTGGATTACAACTTTGATGACCAATTCAAACCTTCAATTACAGTTATTACCTTGGGAAATTACCATAGAAAAAGCTCGTAGTTGTACCTAAAGGTAGTTGAGATGATCGCCTAAATCGAGTTGCTCCTGCGTTGTGCACTCCCTCTGAATCCGCCTCCCAGCTCTCTGCCTATGGCCCTTTTGGAGTCTAATCTGCAGGGGGCTCGCCTTAATGCTGCGCCCACTTCAGATGATGCTTCCATGGCTTTCAACAACCTTATCTTCTCTCTGGGTCCTCCTCGTGAGTGACCGATTGTTTCAAATTTTATTAAGAAGCTGCAAGACATCCCTAAAATAGTGCTTCCTCCCTTGCTTTCTAGGAAAGCTTCTCTTTCGTTATTTGAAAATGGTATGGTCAGACAATTCACTGATCTTTGGCCCTCACCTAAAACAATGCAAATATGGGTTGAAAGGAACTGGTCCACTTCCATTCAAGGCAAAATCTCCATTCAATTTTGTGGAAGAGGTTTTTTCACTTTTTATTTTTAATCTAGAGACGACTGTAACACCCTCCTCCCACATCTACCCAAGCAACTGGATATCTGAGGTAAACATGCGACAAGAGGCCACTATGATGTGATTCGACCTCCTAAGTCACATTAAGGAAGTGGAACTGACAGAAACACACCATACAAACATTAATCATTAGCTATAGGACCCTCAGGAACCAATCTAATACTTTAAACAACTTGCCTTAGGGTCCCACTGAGCTTTTGGACAATTTAAGGCTCAATCACTCCCATGCTATAGGCATGAGTGTGACCAACAACACAAATTCACTCTCACATGCTTTGTTTCCATCGATCAGAAACCAAAACTGTCAGTGCTATGCTAATGACTTCGGGATTTGAGCCACATTTTCAGGCCCAAAGCCTAAGTCATTGCCTAGAATTGAACCATCTCTTCAAATCAGTAAAATAACATGGAAATGATAGTACTAAAGAAAATACTTGTTCAAGACCTTGACTGGACCCCTACTTGCCATGACATGCATTTCGTCAAATGTATTGAAAATGTGTAATCTACAGGTGTAATTAACAATTCTGAGCATAGGGATCTCATACTTAGCTGAGAATCACTAACAACCATTGATGCCTCAACACATCAACTGCCATTCCATCCATTAGGTCCTAGATACATTGATCATTCAATTACAAATAAAAACATGATGAGAGACACATATGGATGTTGTCATAAAACACATACATAACCAACATAATAGCAACACAAATACTCATGAAAGTTCAGCCATATAGACCACATACAATCCATCAAAATGATCATAGAAATACAAGGAGAAATAACCTTTCATTAATGATGAAAAATCCAACCCGGGATGGGACTTCCATGTTCCACCTGACTGTAGAATGGTTGAGTCAAATCTCTCTTCAGGCATTCACCTCGTGCCATATTCCAAGCATGAATGTGGAATTTCATAAAACACATCAATCAAAACTCATCCAGGGATTCCTAAGGCCACCCACCTCAACCCACCAAACAATGATTCCACCTCACGGTCGGACATCACAAAACACTCTTCAAATTGGTCTCCATCCAAGCCTTCCAGGGCTTCCAGAGCATTTGTTCCAACCAAGGATTCCAGGACTAGTAACTCAACCCACAGTTGCCTCTGGGCTTCTAGAGCATTTGTCCAACTAAGGCTTCCAGGAATAGTAACTCAACCCACCAAGGGCTTCTAGAGCGTTTGTCCAACCAAGACTTCCAAGACTAGTAACTCAACCCAAACTGTTACAGGGCTTCCAAAGCATTTGTCCAACCAGGGCTTCTAGGAATTAATAACTCAACCCAAGATAAGGAAACATGAGAACCAACCAAAAACAAACAATGAAAATAAACCGAAAATCACCATGGCTATTCAGGAAATGACAAGGTTAGGCATTCCACTGTCAATCAAGGCAATTCTCCATGCCAATGATAGATCACAACCAAGAAACCACATGCATGTGCCATGCATGCCAAAACTAGTGAAGGAACCATACATGAAACTTGGTACGTGAAAGAAAATTTGATGTAGCTACTGATCCCGATGCCTTCTTATGCTTTCCTGCTCTTCCTTTGCCTTCTTGCTCCAAAAATCCAAGTATGCCACACCCACTAAGAGTGCTCCAAGAAAACTCGAAGTCTGCAAGAGTATGAGAGAGAGAGAGATAGAATAATGAGAGAGCTCCAAAATTGAGCTGACAAAAGGTTACCAACTAATCCTCTGCAACCTTTTATGAATGAGTGATCCCCCAACATCTGAAAAATTGAAATTCTAGAAGAAAAGAGGAGAATACACAATAACAAAACCACAAAGAAACTTTTTTTATTAAAACATATAATAACTACAAAGGCTACATTGTGGTGGACATTCTGTCCTTTTACAAAATGCACTTGTTACTTATGGCCTTTTTTTGTCATAATACCACAGGTAAATTCCATTGGTGGGTAAATACCATGGGTGAATGAATACCATGGGTTGATGTGACTTACAATACCGTGGGTAAATTCCATGAGTGGATAAATACCATGGGAGGATGAATGCCACTTACAATACCATGGGTGGATTCCACTTACACTATCATGGGTAAAATTCCATAGGTGGATAAATATCATGGGTTGATGAATACCATGGGTGGATACCACTTACAATACCATGGGTAAATTCTATGGGGGAATGAATACTATGGGTGGATGAATACCATGGGTGGATGTCATTTTCCATTCAGATCATTCCTCCATCCTTAAGAATCAATGGTCCCCATTGTGTGAAGTTCCCTCTTGAGAAGCCTTTGTTGAATATGAAGAGCCACTAAAGAGAAGGGTTTTGTGTGGTTAACCCATAACCGTCATGAACGAAGATCTGATGATAGAAATACCCTGTAATGCTTGTGACCAACTGTGATACTGACGGTGTGCGACCTAGCAAATGGAATTCGATGAAGTGTGGGTTTGTGCATGACCCATAACCATGAGAAATGAAGATATGAGGATAGAGATACCCTGTAATTCTTATGACCAATTGTGATACTGATAGTGTGCGACCTAGCAAATAGACTTTGATGACAAGGATTTTGTATGGTTGACCCATAACCGTAATGTTGATTGTTGATCAAGTACCAAGTACCTACATAGACTGGGGTGGGAGGGCACATATCCAAAGAACCCAAGCCAGATGTTACTATGTTGAAACTAATGAATGTGAAGTAGGTGCCTACTAAAGCGGGGTGGGAGGGCACATCTCCAAAGGGAACCGACTCCAAATTCTGCTCCAGATTTAAAATGGATATAACTCGATAAATATAACTTAGATTCTTTATTATAACCTGTTTTTGGAAAGAGAATGACCATTTTTAATCTTCCCATGTGTTTGAAATCCCTATCTGGACACTCTGGAAACTCATATTCACACTGAAACTGTTTCATCGTCACAAAAATTCTAAAAAATAGCTAATTTTAAATCAGCGATATCTCCCTCATCCAAACTCCGATTTGACCAATTTTTTTTTTGAAATTGGGTGATTTTTCAAGGGGAGCTCAGATATACAATAAGTTTTCTAAAATTATGTATGAAACATGTAAAATATGATAGGATATCCGCCATCCATGAATTGTTGTCAGAAAAATTTCTGCAACATATTTGATTTTAGATCAATGATATCTCCCTCATTTGTACTCCGATTCGGCCAATTTGTTTTTTTGAATTTGGGTATTTTTTTGCAAGGAATCCAGATCTATTATTTGTTTTGTATACTACACCAAAAGTTTCAAATCTAATATGCAAACTTGCCACCCAAAAAAAATTCCTGCAAAAAAATATAAAATGAAAAATTCTTCCCGATTTGCCCAAGAAAGTGCTCTGTGGAGGTCGTAGCACGTGCATGAGGATTGTTGAAGATTTCTGTAAAAAAATGAAATTGAAATATGCATCAAACCCTCATTCTCATGGAGTCGTAACCTAGCTCTAATACCACTGATCCAGATCTTGGAGGCCCCCAAGATCTGAAAAGTAGAAATGTCAGAAGAAAAGAGGAGAATACATAATAGCAAAACCGCAAAGATTTTTTTTTTATTAAAATAGATAATAAATGTAAAGGCTACATTGCGGTGGACAATCTGTCCTTTTACAAAATGTGACTTGTTACTTATGGCCTTTTTTTGTCACAATACCACAAGCAAATTCCATGGGTGGGTAAATACCATGGGTAAATTCCATGAGTGGATAAATACCATGGGAGGATGATTGCCACTTACAATACCATGGGAAAATACCATGGGTGGATACCACTTACAATATCATGGGTAAATTCCATGGGTGGATACCACTTACAATATCATGGGTAAATTCCATGGGTGGATAAATACCATGGATGGATGAATACCATGGGTGAATGAATACTATGGGTGGATTAATACCATGGATGGATGCCATTTTCCATTCGGATCAATGAGGCCTCTATTTTCTTCATTTTTCATTATTTTCCTTCAATTTACTCCTCACATGCAACTTGTGACCTTTCACCTCCTTTTTCTCCTAATTTCCATTATTTTCATAAATAAATGTGCCAAAAATTCCATTTTACCTTTCCAAAGCCTTAGTCATTGCCTTTGCCAATTTCCTTAGCCATAAACAATCACAAGTGATCCCCATCACTAGGATTCTTCCCAACATTCAGCTTGGAATAAGTGTCCCATCATCCGTGGTTATTATTTTGTCTTTATTTACTTTTATTACATGGAATTTTCACCAGGGTTGTTACAGAACCCTCCCCCTTGGGGGAACACCATCTTCGGTGTTCAACAACACCTATAACCACAAAACTACTGTAAGAAAAATATATATTTCCGATGGATCTTTATAACTTAGCTCGATGAAGTATTTACAATGATCAACTTGTTGAAAAGAAACCAACATAACAACATAATAACATGACATCATAACAACATATCACATTGTGGAGCTTTATAACACAGTTCGTGGCGGTATTTACATCCATATACATATGTACATAAATCAAAATCATTAAAACATATACCAAAGCATATGCCAAAATCACACCAAAACACCAAACCAAAACTGCTTTTCCTCAACCGACAAACAAGGAAGGATACACAGCCCACATCTGATCCACCATCTCCCATGTAGCATCATCGGGCCCAAAGTGCTTCCACTACACCTTAACTTGCTCAATTTATCGGTTCTGGAGCATGAGCACCTTTTTCTGCAATATACATTGAGGCTTTGGCTGAATTTCTCCATCTAGTTCCACTTGCAATACAGACCAACCAATCACATGATCAACATCCTTAACATACTTCTTAAGCAAAGATACATGGAAAAAATCATGGACTTTCATTGTCAGAGGTAGTGCAAGTCGATAGTCTACTAGCCGAATCCTCTCAACGACACTTAAGGGTCCATAAAACTGTGGTGCCAGCTTGGCACAAGATCCAATCCACAAGGAGCTCTTCTTCGGTTTGATGCACAAGTACACTTGTTCCCCAACCTAGAACTCCTTGAACAACCTGTTCCTATCTACATAACTCTTCTGCCTATCCTGTGTTGCCTTTAGATTCTTCTTTATCACCTACATTTCCTGTTCCATGTTTTCCAACATATCTGGTCCAATCAACACCTTATTAACTAGATCACTTTAACTGATGGGAGTGTTGCAACTCTGTCCATACAATGCCTCAAAAGGACTCATCCTCAATGACTCCTTATAGCCGTTGTTGTACATGAACTCTACCAAAGGGAGATACTCTTCCCACTTCTGCTGCTGATGCATCACATATATCCTCAACATGTCCTCCAATATTAACATAGTTACCGATCAAACGGGAACTATTACCTCAAAACCAGTATTTGAGCCCAAAAATCCCAAAAAAACATGAAAAAACAACCCAAAAATAAAAAGTGTTGATTTTGCATCACCATATTTCTTTTCAGAGTAAATTCTAAATATTTTTTAAAAATAACAATAAAAAACGATAAAAGCCATTTTGTTTGGTGCAAAAAACACTTTCAAATTGAAAAGTGTTGATACCAGAATAACGGCTTTTTTTTTTTTTTTTTTTAAATTTCAGGGTACATTTTCAACTTCTTTTTAATAATGACGTTAAAAATAAAATATCATGGCTCTGAAAAACTTTAAATTTCCAGCGATTTCCAAGCATGACATTAACAATAAAATATCATGTCCTTGAAAAGCCTTAAAATTCCAACGATTTTTAAGCATGACATTAAATTTAAAATATCACTTATTTGAAAAACCTTAAAATTCCAACAATTTTCAAGCATGGTGCTAAGAAAAAATATTTATAATTCTTTTCAACCATAACATTAAAGATAAAATATCATGACTTAGAAAAATATTAAAATCTTGAAAAATTTCAGCCATGGAATTAAAACCAAAGATTATGACTACAAAACAATCTTAAGTTTTCAAAATATTTTGAGCATGACATTATGGAAAAATTTTATGACTAAAAAAACTTTAAAAATGAACACTTGAATGAAAGAATTATTATACCAAGAATATTTTTTTTGAAATGCTAAATGTATAGCAATTTTAAAATCTTAGCCTAAGACAACTTGATACATTGCAAAAATAAAATAAAAATCAACTATCAAATTGACAAGCAGTGTAGGTGAGCTCAACCCATTGTAATGAAAACTAAAAACCAACTACGAAACTAACACATTGTGGGGCATACTCGACTCATTACAATGAAAAAATTAAAATCAACTATCAAATTGCACATAATGGGACCGGGTTGCTAGACAAGCATTAAAACGGACCCTACAGTCTATATATATATATATATATATATATAAACAAAAATTCAAATATTGAAAAAAAACAATAAAAAAAACACAAAAATACAAAAGAAAACAAAGATTCAAATATTAAAAAACATAAAAATAAAAATAAAAATTAATAACAAGTAATAAAACATAAAAAAAATGACAAAAATCAAATATAAAAAATATATAGTAATGACATAAAAAATACTATAAAATGTAAAAAAAATTAACCATACCATGTAAAATTTAAAAAAGAAAAGAAAAAAAGTAAAATAAAAGAGTAAAATAAAATAAAAACCAAATAAAATAAAAAAATAAAAATAAAAAAATAAAAATAAAATACAACATTGAAAAAAATTAAAAAATTATAAAAATAAATAAGTTTCCCCGGCCACTCGAGGCCTAGGGTGGTGTTGACATGGTGGATTTTTACTATACCAACAAGGGGAACTAACCCGATCACAAACACCAATTAGGTCTGCTTTCGTTTGGGATGGCTAGCTCCAACAAGTTTTAAGGGATCCCGTAAACTGTTAAAGGTGTTGAGAGATTGCTTCCTTGAGGAAGACTTCAATTGGATCAACATAAGAAACAACTAACCTACATGTATGAAATCCTATCTACACCACTTCTCACTACTTAAGCTAGTCCTAACTATCCTAATCTATCCTGCAGGAGAATAACAAAAAGAGGTTAAACATCATATATAGATTCCAAGTCCAAATGAATCAATTACTGGTTCAATAAGATCAAGGCTGTGTTAAATCCTAATTGCAATCCAATTACTTATACAGGAATATACATTCCTTTCCTTACAAATAACACTTGCAATTGATGTTTAACAAAGTCTCGAATCAATAACCTTTCATGAATTAACAATGCTATTGAATTATATTCAAATGACCAGGAATAACAATGAACTGCTTGTTATCAATATGCACAAAGCAAATCACATTTATCTTTATGCCAGCAACAACACACTGATTCTAAACATATGAGAGAAAAGGAACATAAATCTGAAGCAACATGCTCCTTCTTGAACCAAACAGACTTCTTTATTCACAATAAATCCAAGTTGTTCTCTCCAAACAAAAAGCCCCCATCTCATCTCTGGAGGTAATACTTATGCAGCCGGGAATGACTTTCGGTCTTCCCCTAACCTTTCATCTCCCCTTCTTCCTTTCAATACACGAATCAGAATATACAGGTTTAGAATAGTCAATGTAACCGCTGCCATGTAGTAGGCATATATGCTAGAGCACTTCGTTTCTTGGGGGAATGAACAGATGTTGATTAAAGAGGATAACTATGTGTCATCTCTTCATGATGAAACTCAGGACAACTTCTCTTTCGGAATATACAAGCAATGCGTGGAAACCAACTGAGAGCGCCAAAGGCTGACTCTTTAAACAGAACACACCCGCATACATGAATTCTCTAGATCCGCTTATGCGTCTTTTACTCCTCGCCTGCAGAGATAATTCGTATTAGCTATGATTATGAGAAATATGCCAAACATGCTTCTAAACAAACCTTGCATTCAACCACCATTTCTATTAATCTCACAATGCAAAGCAATCATGATTATTAAGCCATTGAACCTGTTATAACCTCTATTCCTGTTGCCCATAATATTCATTATTATTCAAGAATCCCTTGACAATGCTTCAATAGGCAGACCATTCACTTTACCTGATTTTCTTTTAAAAATCGGGACCACAACATTTTATCGAATACACAGGAAAACACGGGAAAACCCGCGGCCGGGCCGTAAGGCTGGACTTCAAATCTTATATACCCGAGCCTATAATTATTGGCAGGTCCATCGTATCGCAAATCGCTTTATGTATAAACAATGAACTCTGCCGATTGCGATAAGCGATTGGGGAGGTGGACCGAAATACATATGAGCCATGGTTAATAATCCTTTCGGGTCCACCGTATAAGACTCTCCTTTGAAAACCGAGACTGGAACATTTTATCGAAAATACAAGGGAATACATGGGAAAACCCGTGGTTGACCATAAGGCTGAACTTGAAAAATTATGGACACAGGCATATAATTATCGTCGAGTCTGCCATATCGCTCCTTTGCATATTGCATAACCCCGTGGGTCCGCCGTATCGCATTGCAATGTTTCAATAGCGGGTGAATGGGCGGGTCCGCCGTATCGCATCACAATGTTTCAATAGCGGGTGAATGGGCCTTGGGTTTCATTGAGGCCTGATTGTGATATGCGATGGGGCTCCGGAACCGAAATATATACATGCTGCACTTAATAGTCTCGATGGGTCCGCAATGTATGACTTCCCTTTGAAAAACCCAGACCCCAGCGTATTATCGAAAAACATGGGAAAACACGGGAAAACCCCATGGCCAAGCCATAGGGCCGGACTTCAAATATTATACCCCTCCCTCTATAATCATCGTCGGGTCCGGTAGATAATGGTGTGCCTTATATATAAGCCCTGGGACCCCGCCGATTGCGATATGTGATGGGGGGCCTGGACCTGAAATATATGTATAAGGTGGCTGATAATGCCGTCGGGTCCAGTGCCTCATGGTGCTCGTTGTGTGGCAATGTTGATTGCGATAAATGGAAAAAAGGGTAAGTTATGCATGTTCGCGAAGCATTCCATTGTAAAGGGTTATAATGGGAATAAGGAAGCGATGGAAGGTTTCATGGGTTGAATTCAAATACAACCATGATAGAGAGTGGGGGGTTGGTTATGTGCATGGGCATAGAGCACCATGAAGGTTTATGGGGATTGAAAAGTCCTGATGAAGGAAATGGATGAAGGGCTAGAGAGGGTTATGGATGAATCATACGACAGAGAGCTAAAATCCCTGAGATAAAACAGATCATTCAGGGAGGTGAAAGATCAAACTTCTAGGGGACCCATTCAAAATTGCTACCAGGGCAGGTTTTAATAGGGTGGTGGTTGTGGCCACAACAAGTGGCAAGGGGACGATTCATGACAAAAAATAAATTAAATATCATAAAATATAAAAAAGAAATTAAAATAACAAAAAAAACCATAAAAATGTAAAAAAAAAAATCAGAATTAGCTTGTAAAAATGAAAAATTTAAATAAAAAATAAGACAAAAATTAAATATAAAAATATAAAAAAACAAAAAAATAAAAAAAATATATAATTTAAGAAAAAATAAATAAAAATTAAAAAACCATTTTTTTTAAAGTTAAAAATAAAAAATAAAAAATAAAAACATCATTTAAAAAAAGGGTTAAATAATTACAAAAAAAAATTAAATAAAGGAAAATTAAAAATAAAATTAAAAATAAAAAAATTCAAAACAATTAAAAAAAAATTTAAATTAAAAAAATTACAATATTTAAGTTAAAAAAATTATATTAAAAAATTTAAATTATTAAAAAAAAAATTAAATTAACAAACAAAATTGAAAAAAAAACATTAAAAAGTAACGTAAAAAAATAAAAATTCAAAACAATTATTAAAATAAATAAATAAAAATTAAAATTAAAAAACAATTAAAAAATATTTAAATTAAAAAAAAAAAAAACAATAAAAAAATATTAATAAAAAAATTCCCCCCTCTCCCCTCCCTCTATCCCCCGTCCCCCCACTTCCTCCCTCTCCATCTCCACCCGCTCGCTCCTTGCCACCCCGACCCCCCGACCCCCCTCCTCCCCTCTCCCTTCCCTCTCCTCCCCCTCCTCTCCCCCAACCCTCCCCTTACCCCCTCCCGCCCTCGACTCTCCCCTCTCTCCTCCCCAACACCCCCTGTCACGCCCCTACACCTGCGGTAGTCTTTCAACCGCTTATAGCGAGGTGCGGCACCACCGAACACTTTCTTTTCACCAATACTTATGTTCATGGACTATGCCTTAACATTCGATACTTAGTTTTATTTTTCTTCACCAAGTATTATTATTAGCCTTTATACTAATGAACACCCATACACATTCATTATCCACAACAATTATAAATATACAACACAATTGCAACAATATAAAGGGAGGGGCAACTCCTTGAACAATGAGTCTGCCCGAATTCAATATATTATACAACTTTACAAATTTTACAAGTATACTTGGGAAACCCCAAGTTTCATACTTAGCCAAATTTCCACTCGGCAACACCTTCGTGCAGCCTCAACCGCATTCACCGTTTCACCACACAAGTTCCTTGCCCGAGTTGGGTGGGCGCGCCCTCACACGGACCGCCAACCAAAACTCCTCAACCAAGCTTGTGTTACCCGGTAGGCGGGTGCCTTCGTGCACCCTCCACCCGCACTTACAACCGACGGGCGGGGGCCTACACGCACCCTCCACCCGAGTTATCAATCGGCGGGCGGGCGCTCTCACGCACCTTCACCCGAGACTTCAACCGGTGGGCGGGCGCCTACACACACCCTCCACCCACGTTTACCTCCGAACGGCGGGCGGGCGCCTTCGTGTGACCCACGACCCGTGCCTCGACTCGTCACCAAGACTTCATGCCAACCTCGTGTAGAGCTGCCCGATGAGCGGGCGCATCACCTGCGCCTTGCTGCGGCTCCTCTCTACCCTTCACACTTCTCTTCGATGATGTTTGAATGATCAAGTTCGATTTGATGCCTTTGCTCCAACTTACGCCCTCCATATATATGGGCAGTTGGGCGAGTCATGCCACCCGGCCGACGAGTTGCCCTCATACTTGCACTTCGTTCGCCTTCATTTGGTTGGCTCGCCCATCACACGGGACCACCAACCCATCCTTCGCCCGATTCTTCAAGTCTATGAGGTCGTCCTGTGGGTGATGCAAACTCGTCCCCATAGTATAAACTCGCCTTAGCCAAGACTCCCACGCGCATTTCACCACACGCTCGCTCGTATGCCTCGACTGCAGCTTGCCTCTTCGCATCGCATGACCACAGGTCCTTACATCCTCCTCCACCTGAATTCATTGTCGTCCTCAACAATAAGTCATCCCGGTAACCATCCTGCCACCAAGATCATCATCTCAACTGTCTCATCCTCGGTCCATGATATCAACCAGTCCATACACTGCAAACATCCCTGCAACATATGTAAAACAACTGTCTCCATCATGTGTCATCCCATCCTGTGAACTATCGTCAGATACTCCAACATAATGCCAACATCTCTCTGCACACTTCCGGACCTCATGATTCGAACTAGTCGGGTGATCAGTCCAACTGTCACGCTCAAACCATAAGAATGCACATCCTTATGCCTACACCAGTCTTTCTCAGACTCTGCCACATCCTGGACTCACCAAGAATCTCTCCCATGCTCAGGTCCATGGAAACTCCATCCCATCTGCAACATGCCATGATGCTAATTCCAAACCCTTCCTGCACCATCTATCATACCTGCTCAACCTATTTTAAGGACTCACTGCCATGAGTAGCTAACAATGAGCCCCATCTTCTATGTCATCTAAGAAGATGTAGAGGGAGTAGAGCCTGAAGGCTCACCCTCACTAATAAGCTCAATCCATCTGTCAGGATCCTCTATCTCCATCCTCTGCAGATATGTCACCCAATCCTCCTCATGGACATTCGATCTCACATAAACATCCTCATCATCATCATCCTCAACCTCCTCTAGCCTTCTTGACAAATCCAAGATACTATCAGATAGTGTCCTGATAACCAATGACTGCTCGGTAAGCTTTGCCTCAACAGTAGACAACCGCTTACATACATCATCCAATCGCTTCTCATCCTCCATTTGCATCACTGCCAATTTACAATCAGGCCTTGTCACACCAATGGTTGGAACACCAATGGGTACATCTTCCCTTCCATCGTAAATGTACAACTTCTTCAAATGTGGAACAATCATAGCATCATATTGTTTCAAGAATTCCATCCCTAGCACAGCCTCATAGTCATCAATCCACACTATAGTGAAGTCGACTTTCCCGGTCCACTCACCTAGTGTTGTGTCCACCCTTTCAGCTACACCAAGTACAGAATTAGGAGGAGAATTCACCGTCTTCATTTGTGCCTTCACTGGTACAAATTTCAGCCCAATCCTTCTCGCAACATCTTCACTCATGAAGTTATGAGTAGCTCCACTATCTACCATAGTGAGTACCTCCATACCTCCAATCTTCATCCGAACATACTCCAAGTTGTTCCTTTCAGGATCTCTCTGAGAGACCACTTCCGTAGCAGCAGCAGCTCCAAGAATCTGCATCATCCCCATAGAAGGTTCTTCTTTCTTCGTATTAGATTGTGCAATAGCGACCACTTTCAGTCTAGATGGACAATTATTCACCGTATGTGGTTCAGCACAAATCCAACACTTCAATGGTTTCTTCGTCTTCATCTTCTCATCTGATTTCGAAGCATCATCTTTCTTCTTCTCTTTCGGCTTATCAAACTTCTTCTTTTCATCAGAAGCTTCATCATAATGCTCCACCAATCGATCCACAGCAGCAAAAGCTTCTTCAAGTGTCTTTATCTTCTGCCTCTTCACTTCATTGCATGCCCAAGGTTTCAATCCAATAATGAAGTTGAACACCTTGTCCCTCTCCACCATGTCAGGAAGTTCCAGAACCGCACTTGCAAACTCCCGTTGATATGTCTGTAGGTTCCCTGTCTACTTAATAAATTTAATCTTCATCCTTGCTTCCCACGTTTCATCCTGAGGACTGAAATGAGCCTGCAAAGCTTTCTTCATATCATCCCAAGAAGTAATGTCATCAACACTACCATTAGCAATCTGATCCATTCTCCTTCTCCACCACATCTTAGCATCTTTCGTCAAGAATTGAGCAGCCACTTTCACCTTTGTCTCATCATCGGATAGACCCAAGCGCTCCAAGTATTGCTCCATATCCCAAAGAAATTTACCAAGAGTCTTCGTGCTTCTTGTACCATCATAAGATTCTAGTTCCTTGACTTTCACATGAGACACTCCTCCACTTGAGTTATGTCTCACAGCCTTCTTCAACACTGTGATCTCATCTCTTGCATCGTCAAGAGATTTCTGCAAGTTCAAGATCTCTACCAGACCTCGATCCCTCACTTCTCCAATCTCCTTGACTTCATCTTCAAGTTGTGTACACTTAAGATCAGTGTACTCATGCCGAGTTCGGAGTTCATCAAGCTCTTCCCTCATCTGCACATTAGCCTCTAGTTCCTTCGTGACCAGAGTCATCTTTGTAGTCCAGTAAGATTCCAATTCCTCCATTCTCTCTAGTATCCTTTCTATAAAGGCCTCAGTCACATTATGGCTAGATTCACTCGATACAACATGAGTTTCACCTGCCATCTCTGCTTCCTCTTTCCTTCTTTGTGATCTAGTATAGACCATCCACCAACTTCACCAGTTTCCTGCAAACCGAACCAGTTCTTGTTTCACTTGTATGTGAAACCAACTTCCTTCACCTGCAAGTACCTGTTTCCACTGTTACTTCGTCACCAGCTCCAACCATGAGCTCAAATACCAACTGCACTTATAGTGTAGTTGTGTAGCAGCTTCAACCTTCAATGCTCGAATCAGCTGCTCTGATACTTCCTGTCACACCCCTACACCTGCGGTAGTCTTTCAACCGCTTATAGCGAGGTGCGGCACCACTTAACACTTTCTTTTCACCAATACTTATGTTCATGGACTACGCCTTAACATTCGATACTTAGTTTTATTTTTCTTCACCAAGTATTATTATTAGACTTTATACTAATGAACACCCATACACATTCATTATCCACAGCAATTATAAATATACAACACAATTGCAACAGTATAAAGGGAGGGGCAACTCCCTGAATAATGAGTTTGCCCAAATTCAATATATTATACAACTTTACAAATTTTACAAGTATACTTAGGAAACCCCAAGTTTCATACTTAGCCAAATTTCCACTCGGCAACACCTTCGTGAAGCCTCAACCGTGTTCACCGTTTCACCACACAAGTTCCCTGCCCGAGTTGGGCGGGCGTGCCCTCACACGGACCGCCAACCAAAACTCCTCAACCGAGCTCGTGTTACCCAATGGGTGGGTGCCTTTGTGCACCCTCCACCCTCACTTACAACTGACGGGCAGGCGCCTACATGCATCCTCCACCCGAGTTATCAACCAACGGGCGGGCGCTCCCATGCACCTTCACCCGAGACTTCAACCAGCGGGTGGGCTCCTACACCCACCCTACACCCGCGTTTTCCTCTGAACAACAGGCGGGCGCCTTCGTGCGACCCACGACCCATGCCTCGACCCGTCACCAAGACTTCATGCCAACCTCATGTAGAGCTGCCTGATGAGCAGGTGCATCACCTGTGCCTTGCTGCGGCTCCTCTCTACCCTTCACACTTCTCTTCGATGATGTTCGAATGATCAAGTTCGATTTGATGCCTTTGGTCCAACTTACGCCCTCCATATATATGGGCAGTTGGGCGAGTCGTGCCACCCGGCCGACTCATCCAACTCGTTCAGCCGACGCCCTCATACTTGCAATTCGTTCGCCTTCGTTTGGTCGGCCCGCCCATCACACGGGACCGCCAACCCATCCTTCGCCCGAATCTTCAAGTCTATGAGGTCGGCCCATGGGTGATGCCAACTCGTCCCCATGGTATAAACTCGCCTTAGCCAAGACTCCCACGCGCATTTCACCACACGCTCGCTCATATGCCTCGACCATAGCTCGCCTCTTCGCATCGCATGACTACAGGTTTGTTATAGACATTTTTGGGCACTGCAGCACCAAGCATGAAATGTCCATAAACCAAGGGCTCCTAAGTCCCTAAAAGTGTTGTTCTAACCCCTAAAGGAACAAGGTCAACTGATTACAGCTTCTCCCAGAAGTTCTCCATGAAAAACTGCTCAGAATTAGTCAAAACAGGATCATTTCAGCTACTCCATAGGCAAAGTGCGTTGCATCTCACCTAAACAGACTGTGTGGGTGCATTGCATTTCAAAAAGCCCTTCTATGGGGTGCGATGGGCGAGAAATGACAAATGGAAGTGTCATTCCGCAAGGTGGAGAGGCAATGGAAGCTTCTCCTGTGACACTTGCCTCTCTGAATTCGACCAAGGATGAGTAAGAGATCATCAATCTCCAAGTGGAAGCAAGAACTATCAGAGGGAAGACACTAATCAAGTCACAAGCTGACTCATCTCCCTTACAGATATCTATATATGGATCCCTCATCCTAGAGATCCAGAGGCTGGAATTTTTCATATTGTAAGGAATTGTTGTTGGTTTCTTGAGACAAACATCAGATTATTGGGTGATCTAAGCTTTGTTTGAGGTGAAGAGGGGCTTCCTTGCTGAGAGGATGATGCTGGGTCAGAACAACTGGTTGTAACTCCCCTTGGCTCTTTCTTGTTTATCAATAAAAGCTATTCAAGTTTTCCTCCATACTCTTGTGTCATTTATATTTGCTGCATTTGCATGGTCAATTTACATCTGATCCTAGATTGTTTATGATTATAGATCCATGTTCTCGTATAGTGCTATGCTACTGTAATCTTACAGGTACTCTGTGAAGCTGGGCGTGCAAGGGAACAAGTAGCAAAAGACTATCAAGGAAGAGAGGGATCGAACCAGGAGATTAGCGCAAGAGAGAGGTTGGTCTTCTTTGTTCCTCTCTATCTATACTTCATAAAGGAAAAATGAAAGTAGCTTTACTTTGTTTGTTTCTAAGGTAGCTATCACACCTTAGTGGGATAAGTAGTTCTGAGTAGACACTTTTCCCTGTAACAAAATGGCGACTCTGCTGGGGACGAATTAGTTTGTTTGTTTATCTTCCTTGTTGTCTATTTCATAAACTTACAGACGGAGTTTGAAGTCGTGCCAGGTAGCTTTCGAACTGCATTTTCTATGCAAATGCAAAGTAGATAAATGCCGCTTCAGTCAATCTCCAAGATTTGTTTATGATTTAAACAACTGATTCACAAACTCTCTGATTGTCCCTTGTGGTAGCTCTTAGATCCTCCTTAGATCTACCCCTGATTTTTGCATTACTGATTACCTTTTGCTCGGCCAAAACCCATGAAATGAACTGCAAACTGTGACCTGGAACCCAAGCAAAGTCTCGTTTCTGGCCCAGCGCAAGTACTGTTCTGAGAATCTGAAATTCAGCGCACTTCCCAAGTGTAGTAGGTGCGTTGCATTTCAAATTCCCTGTGTTACAGGTGCGCTGATCAAACTAGGCATTGTTTAGTTTTGGTTTCTGTGATTCATTCTTTCCAGTTCTATTCATGAATTTTACTGCCTGTGATCAGTATATCTCTGTTTGAAACCCCTTTTCCTTGCTGTTATTCCGCCTCCTTTGTACAAAAGAACTGTAAATTTTTTTGTGTGTTTGTTGAGTCATTTTCAGTTCTCCTTTGCAAAAAGTAACATAATTGCACTGTCGTCCTCTGATTTGAAAGTGTTGCAAGTGTCGTTTTCAATCATAGGAAAGAGTTTGATTGCTGTTAATAGTCAGTTATCCTGTTACTATTGTTTTTGGTCTGAATTTGTAATTTTTCTTATGTCGAAAAACAAGTATTCATTTCAAAATCGTAAGGTGTTGTGATTGCCTCCATTTTTGATTTCGAAAAGAAACTTGTTGATAATTGTCGCTTGAAAAGAAATTCAGATTTGTGCATCAACTTTCTTTTTATCATTCATATACTAAGAAAGTCGAAAACAAATACATGCATGTGCATTTGCATTTAGATAGTCTGATTGGTTTGATTTAGGAAAGTGCATTTAGAGTGTGCTCTTTGCTCTTTGTGAAAGAATTCTGTCTTTCTTTCCTTAGTAGCTAGGATTTTCATTGCACAAAGAAGATAAAAAGATTGTTTATCATCTTAGATCGCATTTTAGGAATTATACTACATCTCACGGTGAACCTGAAAGGCAAACTTTACAAACAAGATCAACTATAAAATAAATTCAATGAATCTAACAACGCTTTGGAACCGAACGCACAACATTTAGAAGTCTAGGCTAGAGACATATTCCGGCATCATAAAGCCTAGTAACTTTTGTTCTCACTGATGGTTGGGTGATTCCTCCACTTTGAGACGATAAGTGCCAGTATGGATTTGTGATCCCACATACCATCGAGTATATTTTGGGAGACCACAATAGGCTTAATCCTTTATCCATAGGAAGCCATGTCTGCCGCCCTATTGATCGCAATGCACTGAACACAGCATTCGGGAAGATTGACTGCCATACCGTAAAAAGTATTCTGCAGTTTTGCGATTGGTTTGGTAATCCCTCTACCTAGATTTCCAGAGCAGTCCCTTTTGTTCCTTTTTAGACTCTTTAATGGAAAAGGTCCATCTGAGCACTTGTCACTTCAGGCTCATTAAAAATCGAAGGCGACTAGAGTCATCTTTTGTTTTTTCTCGACTCTTAAAAATTGAAAAAACAAGTTGTGTCAAAGCATCTAAAATTTATTTTAAACGGAATATTCATCACCCTTTCCTACGTTGATCTTGGGTTGAGAAAATGGAATCCACCAACCAAGGAATTCCCCTTGGAGGAAATCCTAGTCCCTTCTCCTCTTGGGGAGATGTTGGTGCACCCCATATGGCCACATTGTCGCTTCCAGGACTGACAATCGGCTTGCCTGTATGGCTCTTCTCAACCTCTGTCATTCAGAACACCGCAATTCCTGAACAGTCGAGACAACAACTAGACGATTCCAGAGTTACCCACCAACCTTCTACTTCCTCCATTTCTTCCTCTCCTCCTTCCTCTTCGCTTGATGGGGCTGGTAAAGCCAAAAGTCAAGTACCTGAGAAGAAGAAGGAAAAGAAGAAGAAAGAGAAGAAGAAGAAGGAGCCAAAAGCGAAAGGGGGCAACCAAGCATCGTCTAGCGAAAATCCACACACTGCACTGACCAGGCCTAAATCGCCATGTGTCATTTGCAAAGGAGACCACTATCATAGAGATTGTCCTTGCATCCCTCGGATCTTAAGGGACCGGTCTCCTCGTTTGCACAACCCGGTGTCGTCAACCTCTAATGATCATGTTGAAAACACACCATCGGCTAGTGAAAGTGAAGCCCCGGGATAAAAAGGAAAATAAAGATTTCCTTGTAAACTGTGTGAAGGCGATCATGCCGTCCACCGTTGTCCCTTCTTAGACGAGGCTAAAAGAGTTTTGGACAATCGTCCGGTTTCACCGTTACGACTTCCTCCTGGATATAAAAAACTCTTGCCGAGTCTGTCACTAGTTGAAAAGCCGGCTAACTCGCTTAGGTGGTCGGCCAAAGCATCTATCATTGAAGACAAACCATCTGAACCCATACCAGACGAAAGTTAAAAGGTCGAGGCGGCAGTTGACCCAGTCTTGCCTTCAGAGGTTCCATCTTCAGATGATACAGTCACTGAAGAGAACAAGGATGGCATCGTCCAAATTCTTTTCGTAATCACAGACTCCGATGAACATGGGGGCAATTTACCCGTCCCTTTACCGCAGGAAGGAAGTTCGTCAGAGTCATACCCGGCAGTCTATTCGGTCCCACCTCCAAGCAACCTAGTTGTCTCCTTCGACTGGAATCAACTAGGTAGACCCCATTTACCAGCTAGTGTACCATTCCGAATTATTGTTCAAATATATAGAATGGTTATGGCTGGTACCATCATAGATGAAGGGGCTTCTGTGAGTATCATTTCCTCGACTGCTTGGAAAGCGCTTGGTTTGCCATCGCTTTTTCTTGAGATAAGAAATCTAACAGGCTTTGAAAAAGTAACCAGTCGACTGTTAGGGATCCTTCCCAATGTGCCCATAACATTGAGAGGGAAAACCGTTCAAATGAACGTAATGGTAGTCCAAGGACCCCTGGATTATAATCTACTCCTTGGACAAGACTATATTTATTGCATGGGAGTGATTGTCTCTTCACTCTTTAGAGTAATGTGTTTTCCGCACGAAGGAAGAATGGTCAAGCTCGTGGACTAGCTTTCATTTCCCGGATCACACAGAGCAAATAGTCATATACCATCCCCGAATGGTCGTTTCACACAAGGAATGTCTCATCAATCTCCAGTCCGTCCGCTTGATGAGCGTGAGTAATTCGGGGGACATGACTGAAACCCAGGGGGCATGCACCGTGGTCTGCTTTGGCAGGAAAACTTCGGGTATAGGGTAGGTTTCCGCGAGAGAATATGACTAGTCTGTACTCCCATCCGTGATTGAAAGAGGGGGTTATTCTGGAATAAGATTCTCTTGTCAAAGTTATGTGGGTTGGCAGGCATTGCCACTCACCCTTGTTTATTTTGATAAATATCGCCGAAGAAGTGTTTTATTTACGTCGTGAATAGAACAATCTTTGGTAACCTGTAAGAGGTATACCTTTCCTGATAAAACAAATGTTTTGTTGGTGATTTGAAGGGTGACCTTGAAACTTTGTTTTATACCTGGGGGCATGCAAACCTTTTGGAGTGCAAGCGAAGAGCGACTATTTATTTTTTAAATTTGTAGGTCCTCTAACCCTTTAAACTCGTAGGATTGGTCGTTTCTTAACTTGCATAAAGGAAGGATGTGGGGCAAAACTCTAAAAATTTCCGTTTTTATATATGAGACATTCTTATTATACGACTGGATTAATCGAGCAGTTTTAGCGCAGACTTCATGCTCGTTAAAAAATAAACATAAGCAATGAGCACATGTTCCTCCAGAGTTTAAGCTCATTAAAAAATGAACCAATTTCCGGTAAATAACCATCGTGAATGTAATACTTCAGCCTTTAAAGCCTTGGTCGTGTTTGCACCGTCACCTCCACTTTTACATTGGCCGATCATTCACCTCCATTTGATTGTTTACCCCTTTTTGAGGAACAGTTGCGAAGAGTGATCTCACTAGCCATCCTTGTAACACTACCGTGATTGGAAAATTCCAAACCTTACCTGGAATCAGTTGCTACCCAATTTTATCACTCGTTCCTCAAAAGACGAGTCTCCTTTAAGCTCTTTTCAATTGACTCATAAAATATGAAAAGATTGCTGAGCCATTGGCCTCTCAAGCTCGTTAAAGGGACCGGAAGTGCTATCCTCCTCTAAATTTTAATCTTTTTGGACCTGAGGGATTATTACACAAAAAGATCGAGCGCTTGCTTTGTTCGGCTCGTTAAAAGTATCGAAAATTCATCCCTTCTGTATTGTTTTATACTTTTTCGGACTTAAGGGATTAGATGACGAAAAAGGAATTTTGGAGTTTCCTTTACGTTCCTTTTTAGACTCTCTAAAATTGAAAAGGACCGAGTTATCTTTGTCGTTAAACTCGTTAAAATTTAATAGCGACAAACTTGTCTATAGACGAGAACGAGTTTCACTATCGCTAGGCTCGTTAAAACATAGCGATGGGTTTGCCCGAAGGGAAAATTATAGAACAAGCATATGTTATCCTCCTCAAGCTTGAAAAAAATAAAGAGGTACTGGTCAGCAATGACTGGGGAAAAATTGGGAAGAAAACTTGAAGAAACTTTGTTGGTAGCAAGCCGCTCTTGAACATGACACTTTCACTCCGCATCCAAGTCGGGTTGGGTTGTTTCATTCACCGGTCACATCACCATGGTCCCATCGTACCATCCACATCTGGGGTTAATGCTACCAATCCATCACGTCAGTGTCACCGATATGTTCAAGAGAAGTCATTCAGAGAATTCACCTGTGTCTCACCCGCTACAATACATTTATACTCCATTCTTTCATGACCGCCACCCTGAACCTTATATCACCTGATCGTTTTCACCTCCATTAAAATCATTTGCTCCGTTCCGTGTCATTGATGTGGGATTCATTAAGGCCCTCCTGTGACGGATCGCTTCTTGTCGACATCAGCTCCTTATCCAAGAAGTTGATCTAGGAACACACCATTCAGTACTTTGAAGCTTGCATGCCTCAATGACAAGTTTCTCACTTCCGGCGACAGGTTTACATCAATGGCCTTCGACCGAAAGATTTTGCGTGGTGTTCGACGCCAAGTCCCTTATTCACACCACGTGAATTTATTGCAGTACCTTCAGGGCCATTATCATTATTGGTGATTCCTCTCGTGCCTGTTAACAACTTACATCATTGGCTGGTAATCAGGCGATGTCTTTCCATGTTCGACTTCAGAACATCTCTCACATGGATAGACTTGTACTTCGAGTGAAGATCGAACGAGATTGAAGACCCCGGATCTAGTTTCATCCATTCGGGCTGCGATATATATTCAGGGAAATAAAGACATTAAATGTACATCATTGCTGCACAGATAATCATCCAATCAAAGGGATGATGGCTCTACCAGAATCATCAGTCTACACTCAGACGATTGTCTGTCCTATGTACATGAAAATGAATTTATAAAGCTGAGCATGGGAATGCCCGCCTTAGCTAGATCATGAAAATATTATGAAGATAATGTATTGTATTGTATCTTATTACAGGTCTCCTCCCAGCTTGAAAGAACTTCGGATCCTCATAATAAAGCATTTCACCCGACATCAAAAGATTAACGACCTCATGCTTTAGGGGGCAACTGTTATAGACATTTTTGGGCACTGCAGCACCAAGCATGAAATGTCCATAAACCAAGGGCTCCTAAGTCCCTAAAAGTGTTGTTCTAACCCCTAAAGGAACAAGGTCAACTGATTACAGCTTCTCCCAGAAGTTCTCCATGAAAAACTGCTCAGAATTAGTCAAAACAGGATCATTTCAGCTGCTCCATAGGCAAAGTGCGTTGCATCTCACCTAAACACACTGTGTGGGTGTGTTGTATTTCAAAAATACCTTCTATGGGGTGCGATGGGTGAGAAATGACAAATGGCAGTGTCATTCCGCAAGGTGGAGAGGCAATGGAAGCTTCCAGAAACTTCTCCTGTGACACTTGCCTCTCTGAATTCGACCAAGGATGAGTAAGAGATCATCAATCTCCAAGTGGAAGCAAGAACTATCAGAGGGAAGACACTAATCAAGTCACAAGCTGACTCATCTCCCTTATAGATATCTATATATGGATCCCTCATCCTAGAGATCCGGAGGCTGGAATTTTGCATATTGTAAGGAATTGCTGTTGGTTTCTTGAGACAAACATCAAATTGTTGGGTGATCTAAGCTTTGTATGAGGTGAAGAGGGGCTTCCTTGCTGAGAGGATGATGCTGGGTCAGAACAACTGGTTGTAACTCCCCTTGGCTCTTTCTTGTTTATCAATAAAAGCTATTCAAGTTTTCCTCCATACTCTTGTGTCATTTATATTTGCTGCATTTGCATGGTCAATTTACATATGATCCTAGATTGTTTATGATTATAGATCCATGTTCTTGTATAGTGCTATGCTACTGTGATCTTACAGGTACTCTGTGAAGCTGGGCGTGCAAGGGAACAAGTAGCAAAATACTATCAAGGAAGAGAGGGATCGAACCAGGAGATTAACGCAAGACAGAGGTTGGTCTTCTTTGTTCCTCTCTATCTATACTTCATAAAGGAAAAACGAAAGTAGCTTTACTTTGTTTGTTTCTAAGGTAGCTATCACACCTTAGTGGGATAAGCAGTTCTGAGTAGACACTTTTCCCTGTAACAAGGTCCTTACACCCCCCCTCGAACCCCAGACCACACCCCCCCCTTCACCCCACCGCCTTCCCGACCCAACCCTCCTCGCCTGCCTAGGCCCCAGCCAGCAGGAAAGGGGCTACAGGTTGGGGGCTCGGGCGGGGAGGGCCGGGTGGAGAGGTGGGTGGGGGGGAGGGAGGGGTAGGGGAGTGGGGAGGGCCAGGAGGGGAGGTAGGGGGTGGGGTAGGCAGGGACGAGGGGAGGAGGGGGAGTGACGGGGTGCAAATGGAGAGGGAGGCGGTGGGGTGGGGTGGAGCAGAGGGAGAGGAGAGGGGTTATCTATATATATATATATATATATATATATATATATATATATATATATATATATATATATATATATATATATATATATATATGTTTTATTTTTTTAAATTTAAATTAAATTTTTTTATTTTTATTTTTATTTTTTGTTATTTTATTTTATGTTATATATATATATATTTTTTTTTTGAAAAAAAATCATTTTATTTATTTATATTTTGTTTTTTTCGTTAATTTATTATTCATTTTTTTCTTTTTACAAGTTAATTTTGGTTTTTTTTTTTACATTTTTATAGGTTTTTTGTTTATATATATATATATTTTGTATTTGATTTTTATTTATTTATTTATTTTTTTTTTTTTTTCAGGTTTATTTTATTTTTATTTTTATGTTTTATTACTAACATGAAAATCAGCAACATTTAAAAAAAATTATCCACACTTAATTCATTAGAAAATTTAAAGTGTAAAAACTAAGCCCTCTAAACAAAAAGGGTTGATTCTCATCAACACTTTTCAAAATCAAGATGAAAATCACTAACAAAAAAAAATGTTCGCACTTCATATATAAAAAAATTTAAAGTATAAAAAATAATCCCTCTAAAAAAATGTGTTGATACTGCATCAACAATTTTCAATGTCAGCATGAAAGTCACTAACATTTAAAAAAATTATTCATACTTGATACGCAAAAAAAATTTAAGTGGAAAAAATATGCAAAAAAAGGTGTATTCTGAATCACCATTTTTCAAAATCGAGTGATTTTTTGCTACCTCAAAAAAAACAGGTACTAGGTAATTTTCTCATTTGATCGGTAACTATGTTTATTCTGTTGATCCTCTTTGTCTTTCCATCTATCTGCGGATGATGAGTTGTGTTGAAGGCCAACTCTGTGCCTAAACCTGCAAATAACTCCTTCCAAAACTTGGAAATGAATTTTGCATCCCTATGTTACACAATCTTCTTCAAAACACCATGCAGTCTAACCACATCTCGGATGAATACCTGTGCTACATTGCTAGTTGAGAATGTAGACTTCATCGGAATGAAATGTGCAACCTTCATCAACCTGTCCATAATAACCATAATGGAATCATGTTGTCTCATTGTCTTCGGCAACCCTATGATGAAGTCCATGGAAATGACTTCCCATTTCCACTTTGGAATCGAAATCGGCTGTAGCAGTCCACCTGGATGTTTACATTCTGATTTCACTCGCTGACAATCAAAACATCTAGCCACAAACTCTGCTACATCCCTCTTCAAATTTGACCAATAATAAAATTTCTTCACTGCAGTTAATGTCTTCTGATAACTTGGGTGACCTGAATAAGGTTTTGCATGAAACTCCCTCAAGATCACCTTCTTGATATCACTGTTATTCGATACATATATCCTATCTTGAAACCTGACCAACCCATCTGCTGTAAGACAATAATCCATACCTTGTGCACCTGTACCTGTATTCGTACCTTCACCTGTATCTGTACCAACTTCATGCTGCAGCCTGTGCACAATTTCCATATATAAAACAACCTGCTTACATGCCTACAAGATCGTATCCTATAAGTCTGTCCCATAGGAGCTCATAACTGCTAAGTGATTTACCTGTACCCATCTGTTGAGAGCATTTGCCACCTTATTCTCTTTACCTTTGATGTACCTAATCTCGAAATCAAACTCGTTGATTGTGGCCAACCATCTAGCCTACTTGACATTTAGATTCAGCTAGTTAAACAAATATCTCAACCCAATGTGATCACTCATAAGTACAAACCTTCTGCCAAGAAGATAGTGTCTCCACATCTTCAATGCATGTATGATCGCTACTAACTCCAAATCATGTTTCGGGTAGTTCTGTTCATGCCTATTTAGTTTCTGGGACTCATAGCATACCACTTGTCCATCCTACATAAGGACTCCACCAAGTCTTCTCTTGCAAGCATTTGTGCACACCACAAATGCTTTGTCCATATCTGCAATCTGTAGCACTGGTGCATGCGCCAATAACTGCTTAAGTTGCTTAAAGCTAGCCTCACACTCCTTAGTCCATTCGAACTTCTTACCTTTCCTTTATAATGATGTGATAGGATAAGCAATCTGCAAGAAGTTCTTGATGAACCTCATATAGTAGCTTGCCAAACCCATGAAATATCTCACCTCATCCACACTCTTAGGAGATACCCACTTTATGATGCCCCTTATCTTCTCTGGATCTACTGCAATTCCCTCCTCGGAGACAACATGCCCTAAGTAGTGTACCTCAGTCTGAAAGAAACTACACTTGTTGATCTTAGCATACAATTGATGCTCTCTCAACAACCTCAACATTGCTACTAAATGCTCGGCATGTTCTTCCTCATTTTTAGAATATACCAATATATCATCAATGAACACAATAACAAACTTATCCAAATATGGATGCAACACACTATTCATCAAGCACATGAATGTAGTTGGAGCATTAGTTAAGCCAAATGGAACAACAAAAAACTCATAATTCCCATACCTAGTCTGGAATGCAGTCTTGTAAATGTCCTTTCGTTTGATGCATACATGATGGTATCCCGATCTCAAGTCAATCTCCAAGAACACTGCTACTCCCTTTCGCTGATTGAATAAATCATCAATCCTTGGTAAAGGGTACCTATTATTGATAGTCACTTTGTTCAACTTCCTGTAATCAATGCATAATCTGAGTGTCCTATCTTTCTTCTTTACGAACAATACGGGTTCACCCCATGGTGATACCCTTGGCCTAACGTATCCCTTGTCCAACATTTCCTTCAGTTGCAACTTTAACTCAACCAACTCACGTGTGCTCATCCTGTAAGGTGCTTTTGATGTTGGATCTTCCCCTGGCACTAACTCAATAGAAAAGTCTACCTCCCTGTGAGGTGGCAACTCTGTAATGTCCTCAGGAAATACATCCTTGAACTACTATAAAACTGGACACCTTCTCAACACATCCATATCCTCAACTTCCTTACCAATATCACTAAAAATATGTCTTGCAAATAAGTTACACCCTTTCCTGCGGCTACGCTTGCATAGATGTCACTAGCCTAACTGATGTAGCTTTCTTCTTACCTTGTAAGACTCTTGGTTCTCCATTTTCATCAACACACTTAATGGCTTTGTCATAACAATCTACCTTGGTTCTATGAAGATACAACCAATCCATGCCCAACAACATAATGTATGAACCCAATGGTAATACATTCAAATGTGTTGTGGTAGGCATACCATTCAAATCAAATGCACAAGATCTTACCCAATGATGAACTCATTTCTTTGTACCTGTGGCCAACTGCACTAACCAAGACTTTGCATGTGATTCCTTACTCAAACCACACTTTTCCACCAAGTCAGGACTAACATATCTATAATTAGATCCAGGGTCAATCAAAATAGAAATAACTTAATCATAAATATTACCATCCATCTCAATGATATATGTCTAATAATGTGCCTATTTGTTATCCAATGCTGCATAGATACGCGGAATACTCTGACCAACATCCCCAACACTCTGTGCCTCCTGCGCACTGTATATCTAAGGTCTACCACCCTGATTCTGTGGGCAATCTCTCCTGCGATGATCCTTACCACAAATCCAACACTCTATAGGCTTCCAACCTATATCCTTGTTTTGTTCTCCTGATTGGAATCCATGTCCTCTATCTGATGCATTGAACTTCTTAGGTGGTGCCACATTCTCCTTGTTACCTATATCCCAAGGACTCACTCTCTTTTTGTCCCATTTGCCTTTGTTCTTTGCATTACCTCTCCAGTCTGGCTTAGTCTCAATTCTGTGCTTCAATTGTTCATAGCAATGTCTTAGCTTTTGAATGGCCTCCTCCAATGATCTAGGCTCATCAAACTCAATTTTATCTTTAAATTCAACCAGTAACCCATTAATGAACCTTTGAATCTTGGCCTTTTCATTTTTGAGATAAGACACATACCTCAGTAATTCCAAGAACTTGCTAGTGTACACATCATCTATCATGGAACCCATCTTTAGCTCATTAAATTATTTTTCTTTGTCATAAAAATATCTCTCTAACAAGTACTTCTTCTTGAATAACTACTCAAACTTACTCCAAGTCAAATCCTCTTCATGAATGCATCTGACATTCTTCACATCTTTCCACCAAATGTTTGCTTTACCTTTGAGACAGAATGTAACCACTCTAGCTTTCATGTTCTTTGAATAATCATGCAACCTAAAGAATTTCTGCATGCCAAGCAACCAGGCCTCTATATCATGTAGTTTTTTCATCTCTCCATCAGACGTTGGTGGCTTTGCTTTCTTAAACTCATCTGGAAAGTATCCCCTATCACTCCTCCTGTAAGGATGATACTGATGATGATCATGGTGCTTATCTGAATCAGAACTAGAATCATACCTGTGTCTATCCCTTCTCCTATCCGGAGTGTCCAACCATCTGTCATCTCTGATTGTGTCATCTCTATCTAATCTGTGACCACCATGTGATCGACTACCATATGCCCCATTAGTTCTATCCTCCTGGTCATAGTTGATCCAACATGGTCCCTATTGCTGCAAATTTGACAAACTCTGAAGTGCATTTACCTTTGCTTGTTTCTCATGTACCTGTATGATTCTGTCATTATCTACCTTACAATCCTTATTTCTTCCTTTAAGCTTCTCAGTGTAACTGCCAAATCAGAAGGATTTGTTAGTCTAGGTTGTCATTGATGTCAATATGGCAGTGTTTGTGATGGAAAATTCTTGTGACATGTGTGGTTGCCCATTGATTCCCATTGATTATAATGTTGCCTATGAAGGCTCCAAGGATTGGTTACAGACATAATAGAAATAGTGGAACCAAGGAGGAAAGATATTGGAAGCCATCAAAAGAGAAAGCCAAAGAGTAAGAGGAAGAAATTCATCGGAAGGAGAAAAGAGGAAAATGCAGTGAAGAAAGGGCCAAAAAGAGGAACACATCATCGAAAGAAGAGCTATCGGAAGAGCAGAAGAGTGAAGAGAAGTCACAGGAGCAAGAACTCAAGAGTAAGAGCCATATCGAAGGAATTGAGGAGAAATCAATATCGACAATATTCATCGATGGATCTATTATGTGCCACTACCCAAAACCCTCGATGCGATATATACTGCGACCCAAAACATGTTATGCTAACAACTCTATACAATATCGCATTCGTCGCATAATGGCAATCCATAAAGGGACGTTTCCTTCAAATCCACCGATTGTGATATCTATGCGGACCCGACTGCTCCATTAGAATACACCGTTATATTATATCACATCTACCTCATTGGAACTTTCATATCACAAGTCTTAACGGAATGTCACGCTAAAATTGTGATTGCGATAATACATGTGGATCCGCTGCACCATTATAACATGACTTTATACAATATTGCATCCGCAGTATCGCTAGTTTCTAAGGGATGTCAAACCATCGATTGCGATAAGGCTCTGGACCCGAGGATTTATTAACAACTGTTTAATATCATATCGCATCGTTCCGTTGGCAGTAAGGGGATCAACTATGTTATGAGAAGACCTCTAGAAGTTGCGATTGCGATTAAGGTGATGATGTGGTAGGTGGGACCACCCATTATATGGTTTTAACTATGTTGATATGTGAATATCAATGATGTTGATATCGGAGGACACAACACGTGCACACTTGTAAAATCTCCGATTTTCATGAAAGTTGTGATTGCGGGATTAAAGGAATGACGTGGCACGTGGGACCTCCAATATGGGTATAACCTCTCTTATGATGCAATTTCCATGAATAATTAAGTCTGTGGATGAAAGGCTCTTCGATATATTTTAACTCATAAGTCGGCCTCTCCTCCCAATGAACGTGTCTTTTGGTTATTGGAAAAACTCACATATATACAAGTTGAAATGCTTCACTTCAGGTAATTGATCTCAGGCATCTAACAGAGAGAAGAAGTAACAATTCACAACTTGTGAACTTGAAAGAAAAGTGGAAGTCGAAGGTCAAGCAAGCTAAAAATGAAGCCAAAGGTCGAGCGAACGAAAGTGGAAGCCGAAGGTCAAGCGAGCGAAGAAGGAAGCCAACAGGTCCGGCGGAAGAAGAAAGGAAGCCAAAGGTCGAGCAAACGAAAGTGGAATCCAAAGATCAAGTGAGCGAAGAAGGAAGCCGAAGGTGGAACATTCTATTGACTGGGTTATTTATTGAAAACCTCAGACCCGTGTTTGATAGTGATTTAGATAACAGTTCAAAAGGACACTCTGCAGATCTAAGAAGATTATCTGAGTATGAACAAGGTTGTTTTTAATTGAACGCACAATATGAAACCGTGATAGTCACTCCTCTAAAGAAGTCACTCCTGAATCAGTTAATCCTGAAGCAGTAACTCCTGAAGCATTTACCGTGACAGTGAGAACAGAGGCTTGAAACAGAGAGTTGTTTTTGTGTAGAGCTTAGAGCAGTTCATTGTAGACACATTGAAGTTGTGTGAAGACCCTTGTAGATCATGATGGCTATTTGAAATCATCATGAGGTAACTTTGAGGACTCCGTTTGAGTAATATGAAGAGTTGTGAAGACTCCTTCATATGAAGACAGGTTGTCATTGATGATGTAGCATGGAGACTACAATGAAGCTGTAGATTGACTAAACATAGTGAAGAAGATTTTGAGAGTAGTGTAATACAATCAAAATAATCCTTGACAAGATAGGGTTGGAGCGCTTGGGGTTTGTGTGTCAGAATTGGAAGGATTGGTGTCCTTGGAGTTGGTGCTCCTAAATACAAGGTTGGTGCCTTGACAAGATAGGGTTAGAGCCTTGGGGTTGGTGCCCCAGAATTGGAAGGATTGGTGTCCTTGGAGTTGGTGCTCCTAAACACAAGGTTGGTGCCTTGAGAAGATAGGGTTGGTGCCCTCAAGGTTGGAGCCTCATAAAAGACCAAGTTGGTGCTTGGAAACAGGTTGGAGCCTTATATACATTGTACCTGATTTATTGTAAAGATTATATTAATAAAAGCATTTATTCCTATTGTTCATTTTGTGTTCTAAATCTAAATGATTTAACTGGTAAAAATAACAATTGAAAAGGAATACTGATTCACCCCCCCTCTCAATATTTCCAACAATTGGTATCAAAGCCAATACCTTCACTCAAAGCCTAATAGCTTGAAGGTTGATCATTAAAACACAAATGGCGAAGCCAAGGAAGAAAGTCTCCAATCCTTGTAAAGGTGTGTCTCCCTTAACCATTGAAATTGAAGTCAATCAATTTGTGAAGGCTCCATTGTTCAATGGGAACTTTGATATATGGGAGGCAAGAATGAGGAATTTCTTAAAGAATCAAGGCATTGAAGTTTGGAAATCGGTGATTGTTGATAGCATTATGATGGAGAATCCAAGGAACATAATACAAGAGAAATGAAATCAATCTTGAATGCGCTACCTGATTCTATAAAGAACAATTTAGGAAAATGTTCGTCAGCAAAGGGTATATGGGACAAAATTCATGACCTTCACTCAAAAGGAGCATTGACCATAACCATTAGCCAAGAAGATGATGGAAACTAAGGAGGAAATCCAAACTCCATCATAGAAGTTGAAAATGAGAATGATGACATCAAGGCTAAAGAATACCTAGAAGATGAAGAGAATGAAAAATATTTTGAAGATCTCCTCATTAAACTTATGGCTGCCATGGAAGAGATTATCAATTTGAAAAAGGAAAATGAGGAACTTAATAAGAAAGCACTAGCTGGTGACCAAGACCAAACAAGGAAGAAAGTTGACCTTGTCAAGCTTCAAGTACAAGAAATGGATGAAGGGCTTGCCAAGCTTAAGAAGGAATTTCATCAAAGCAAAAGAAAGCATCATGAAGAAGTCATATCCATGAAAAATCAATTGGATAAAGCAAAGAAATGGGAAGATACCCTGTCAAGTCAACTTGAACAAAGGCACAGGAGCTTGAACAAACTTGAAGAATAGATTGGTTAGTACAAGGTAGAAGTCTCCTCTCTCAAATCTCAACTACAAGAAGCAAGAAAGTTAGCACAAGGAGCTGAGAAGACAATGGAAGCATTGGTAATCATAGGAGGACAGGTTGATGAAGCAGAAAAGGAGAGAAACACCATGATATACCAACTAAAAGCAAAGGATGAAGAGATCTTCAAACTAAAATCAGACCTCAGCCTTCTCAAGGTCGAAACATGTAAAGCTACAAGGATCATGGAAGAAATGGAGAGCAGTCTAGCTAAGGAAAATGAAGAAATATTCATAATGAAATCAAAAATCATCTCCCTTAAAATAGAAGCAAATGAAGCAATACGTATCAAGGAAGCGTTTGAGAAACAACTTGCTAAGAAGAATAATGATTGCGAAAGATTGGAAGAAGAGATTGTCTCCCTCAGGAAAAAAGTGGAAGGAATGGACAAAATCTTGAAGAGATATCAAACCTTAGATGACATGCTCAACCAACAAAGATCTCCATTTGATAAATCAGGTCTTGGCTATGAAGGTGAATCCTCAAGTAAGAATGATAATACTTCAAACAACAAAGATGTGAGGAAGTCAGAAAGAAATGTTGATGCTCCTAGTTTCAGCAAAGGTAAGGATAAGAGTCAAGGCAACAATGAAGGAAGTCTTGTTCCAAGAAGAAATGTAGATGATGTCGAGGATGTGAGAAGAAATGGTTATCATCAAAGGATCTCAAGGCAGAAAGACTTCAGAAGTACATCAAGGAAATCGCCATCTCCCAGGTAGCAAAGCTTATTTCTTGGTTACTATTATGCTTGTACAAACTTTGGACACATGGAAAAAGATTGTAGGGCATATCATAAAGATAGATATTATGGTCCCCAAAAATCTCCGAGGAATAATTTTGCAGGAAGAAAACATGAATTCTTATTCATGAACAACATAGAATGCTTCAAGTGTCATAACATTGGTCATATGGCACGTGATTGTAACTTGACTTGGGCTCCTACATAAGCTAGAATCATGCCAGAGAAGAAAGTCACAAAAGTATGGAGAAGAAAGCAAATACAATCCGAAAATCTCCTGAACTCTCCAGCCAACAACACATGTCATTGACTTGATGAAGATATCCTTGATATTCCGAGTGTTTGATGATGGGATTCTACCAAAAGAAGACCATGCATATAGTAAGGGGGAGCTTGTGATTCTTGATCATTATTGCAGAAGCTATCCATAAAAGGGTCCATATGAAATCCTTGATGAGCTATACTAACAATCATTCTTTGATAGATCATTTCTTAGGAACACTCCATTGAAGAACATGATCTCTTATATATCCAATGGATTGTTGTTGAATATGTTTTTCTACTTGATTACTAAGTAGAAATTGGAGCAGTAGAGAAGGCCATCTAATGCTAAAGAAGTTGAATGTCTCGACTCAGGGATATGATGTAAGAATAGGTAAATTAGGGACACAAATAGAGGAAACCTTCAAACAAATAGATACATCTTAGAATGGAGCTTGAAGCAAGAGCAGTTGTCAATTAATAGAAAGAATTTAAAAGACAGTCACAGATTGGATATCAAAATCTGCTAGTGGAGATAACTTGCAAGAACACAAAAAAAAGGGGGCTCATCAAAAGGACTGTAGAAAGGAGAATGTTGTGCAGTCAAATATAACTCAAGTTGATACTGGTCACTTAGAAAAATAGCAACAGTGAGGCACAACCTCTCACCATTTCATCCAAATGCAATGATGTTGAAATGTTGGATGGCAGTGACTTAAGGAGAAGCACAGAGATACAAAGGAACTCGGATCTGAAGAGAGATAGCAAGAAAGACAATTTCAGTGGCATTTTCTCTTGATTCAGACTATGAAGGCCTCTTAATTCTGACTGTGGAGACAACAAAATATGGATTGAAGCATAAAAAAAATTGGACTTGGACATTTGGTGTATGACTATTTGGAGTTTGTTATGAAGGATTGAAGTGGAGCATATTTAAGAATTGTTGAAAGCATTATGAAGAAGTTCTGAGACATGAAGAGGGGATAATGTGCTAGTTGATGATGAGGTAGCAATCCTTCTATCTTGAGTAACATACCCATAAAAATATTATATTCATAAAGAATAGAAGCAGTTTGACAGGGGGAGTCCTTACGCACTCCTTCTCCATTGATGTCAAAGGGGGAGAGGAGAAGAATATTTCCATCAATGACAAAGGGGGAGATTGTTAATCTAGGTTGTCATTGATGTCAATATGGAAGTGTTTGTGATGGGAAATTCTTGTGACATGTGTGGTTCCCCATTGATGCCCATTGATTATAATGTTTCCCATGAAGGATCCAAGGATTGGTTATAGACATAATAGAAACATTGGAACCAAGGAGGAAAGATATTGGAAGCCACGAAAAGAGAAAGCCAAAGAGTAAGAGGAAGAAATTAATCAGAAGGAGCAAAGAGGAACACGCTGTGAAGAAAGAGCCAAAAAGAGGAACACATCATCGAAAGAAGAGCTATCGGAAGAGCGAAAGAGTGAAGAGAAGTCACAGGAGCAAGAACCCAAGAGTAAGAGCCATATCGAAGGAATTAAGGAGAAATAAATATCAAAAATATTCATCGACGGATCTATTATGTGCCACTACCCAAAACCCTTGATGCGATATGTACTGCGGACCCGAAACATGTTATGGTAACAACCCTATACAATATCGCATTCGTCACATAATTGCAAGCCATAAAGGGATGTTTCATTCAAATCCGCCGATTGCGATATATATGCGGACCCGACTGCTCCATTAGAATACACCGTTATGTTATATTGCGTCTGCCTCATCATAACTTTCATATCACAAGTCTTAAAGGAATGTCACACTAAAACTGCGAATGCGATAATACATGCGGACCCGCTGCACCATTATAACATGACTTTATACAATATTGCATTCGCAGTATCACTAGTTTCTAAGGGATGTCAAACCGTCGATTGTGATAAGGCTGTGGACCCAACGGATTTATTAACAACTATTTAATATCCCATTGCATCCACTCCGTCTGCAGTAGGGGGATCAACTATGTTATGAGAAGACCTCCAAAAGTTGCGATTGCAATTAAGGTGATGATGTGGCAGGTGGGACCACCCATTATATGGTTTTAACTATGCTGATATGTGAATATCGATGATGTTGATATCGGAGGACAGAGCATGTGCACGCTTATAAAACCTCCGATTTTCATGAAAGTTGCTATTGCGGGATTAAAGGAATGACGTGGCACATGGGACCTCCAATATGGGTATAACCTCTCTTATGATGCAATTTCCGTGAATAATTAAGTCTGTGGATGAAAGATTCTTCAATATATTTTAACTCATAAGTCGACCTCTCCTCCCAATGAACTTGTCTTTTGGTTATTGGCAAAACTCACATATATAAAAGTTGAAACGCTTCACTTTAGGTTGTAGGTTTTAACCCCGTATAGAAATTACTTGCATACGAATTCTAAAACATAGAAATAAACAATGCAAAAGCATAACACATAAAACACATATACATAGAGATTTTCCCCTAGATCCCAAAACCGAGACTACCAGCTTGATTTTTCATTATGTTCCTTTCAATGTTACAATACATATTTATACATACTGAAGCATCCAATACCATGGACCAAAAACCTTCGCGTCCAAAACCATGGATTGAAAACCATCACGTCCAAAAGCATGTGCGAAAAACATGCACAAAACCATAGGTAGGTTTGCCCAACCTAATATAGGGTCCAAAAACCAAAATTTTCCTGGGTGTTTCCCCGAACCCCATAGAGGGGGGTTACTTGCACCCCTCAAACCCCCTGTGACCCCCCCGCTACGCAATTAGCGCAACAAAGGGGGGGCTCCGCGCCCCCTCTAACCCCCAGTTAACTACGTGGGCTAGTCGTGGAAAGAATATAACACGACCCAACATTCTCCCACTTGTTGTTTTCTTTCCATAGGGGGCCACAAGAGAGATTAGTCATTTATCCAGCCCATCAACGCCCATTGTTTCTCTACACCAAGAGAACTTCTCAGAGCTCACATATTTTGTCAATGCATCTGTAGTATTCTTCAAAGTGTCCACCTTTACTAGCAACACTTTTTTGTCTTCTATCATATCCCTCACAAAGTGATACTGAACATCAATGTGCTTTGTCTTTGAATGATATGCAGGGTTCTTTGCCAAGAAAATTGTACTTTGGCTGTCATAGCCTATCCTTATAGCTCCCTATACTAACCCCATACTTGAACACAATCTCTGTAACCAAACTGCTTCCTTGCTTGCATGAGTTGTTGCCATGTATTCTGCATCTGTAGTTGATAGTGCCAGTATAGATTGTTTTTTACTCATCCAACTAACTGCACCTCCAAATAGGTTAAACACATACCCACTTGTAGATCTTCTATGATCCAGATCTCTAGCTCAGTTTGCATCAACAAAGCCATGGATATCCAACACTCTGTCCAATCTTGGTCTTCCTTGGTAGCACAACCATAATCACTAGTGTGATGCAAATACCTGAAAACCCACTTCACTGCTATCTAGTGCTCCTTCCCTGGTTTTGACATAAACCTGCTCAATACTCCCATTGCATGTGCAATGCCTGGTCTAGTATCGACCATTGCATACATCAGGCTACTAACTGCACTTGCATATGGAACACGAGACATGTCCTCTTCCTCTTCTTATGTGTTGGGACACTGTTCAACAGATAACCTCACACCTACAGGAATAGGAACCTTCACCGCTTTACTATCCTGCATATTAAACCTTTGCAGTATTGTCTCGACATACTTCCTCTGGTTTAACCAGAGCTTCCTCTTTTCCCGGTCTCTTTTAATTTCCATGCCCAACATATAGTTGCAGCACCAAGATATTCAATGTTGAATTTGGAGGACAATTGGGTCTTCAAATCCTGGAGAATTTCTTTGTCATCTCCAACCAGCAACATATCATCCACATACAAGACCACATAAATAACACGGTCACCAATTAATTTAAAATACACACAGTGATCTTCTTTGCTTCTGGTGAAGCCAAGTCCCCGTATAAATGTATCAAATTTCTGATACCACATCCTTGGTAACTGTTTTAACCCATATAGAGACTTTTTTAACTTGCATACCATTTCTTTCTTACCCTTCACCACAAAACCTTTAGGTTTCTTCATGTAGATCTCCTCTTCCAGATCCCCATGAAGAAATGCTGTCTTCACATCCATCTATTCTACCTCAAAATCAAAAGCTACCTTTGCAACAGGAGAAAAAATATCACCAAAATCAATTCTTGGCACCTGGGAATAACCTTTTTCTACCAACCAAGCTTTGTATTTCTCCACCTTTCCTTCTACATTTGTCTTCTTCTTGAACACACATTTGCTGCCAATGGGTTTCCTTCTAGCCGGCAACTCCACCAGATCGCAAGCCTCATTTTTGTGCAAAGATGCTATTTCATCAACCATGGCATCTTTCCAGAGTTTTCCATCCTCTAAATCTACTGCTTCCTTCACAGTTTTGGGATCATCATCAGTAACAGATAAATCAAAATTTGAACAGAAAGCAGATGGACTATACCTTTCCGGCTGCCTTCTTTCTTGAACTAATCTTCTCACACCTGGAGTTTGTGGCTCTTCATCTTTTGATTCCTCCTCTGCTGTAGAGTCAGAGTCTTCCTCCTTAAGCTCAAACTTTATCTTCTCTCCAATATGTCCAAGCCTTTGATGCCACAACATGGTCTTCTCTCTAGAGACCAGTAGATTTTTGCTCCACTTTCAGGAACCACATAACTATTGCACCCATCAACAATAGTGCTACCTTGCAGCTTGTACAGAGTTCCAATTCGAACTCCCCACATCAATACCAGTGCCCCATGAACCATCTTGCAGGTATCCTTCTCGAACAGTGTTTTTACACCTAATGCAGGAATATGCAGAACACCCAGAAGTGTTCTAACCCTTCGACCTTGCAAATTCAGTTTTACTTTTCCGCGACCAACGATTATAGCCTTCCTGTCATCCCCCAAGAAGAAATAAACACCATCATATTTCTCATACTCGCATAACCACTCTCTATGGGGAGTGAAGTGAAAGGATGCACCTGAGTCAATCAACCATGCCTCATGATCTACATGTGTACTTGAAGAATCCAAGTACACATCCCCACCTTCATCTGAGGTGGTTTTCACCTATTCAGAAGGAGCATCATCAGATCCATTTTCTTTATTAGGAGCTTTAGATTTACAGTCACTTTTGTAGTGCCCTTCCTTTCCGCATTTCAAGCACAGCATCTTTATAGGTTTTCCTAGATATTTAGATCTCCCTCTAGATTTAGACCTCCCACTTGATGACTTATTTTTGTTTTTATTCTGGGACCATCCTCGTACAGACAAGGCATCACCATTTTGGCTCTCCATATTTTTCTGTCTCATTTCCTCCGTTAGTAAGGATGAGACTATTTCATCAACCTGCAAGGTAGTTGCATTGCTACCTATTGCAATAACTAGACTATCCCACGAATCTGGTAGAGAACACAAAAAACTGATGCACTTATCTTCATCTGAAATTTTAATATCAACAAATAATAACTGCCTTACCAGAATATTAAATGTGTTCAGATGCTCTGTCACTGAGTCTCCATCTTTCATCCTCAAGTTATACAGTTTTTTCTGTAGGAACAATTTATTCACCAGAGAATTAGATTGGTACAAAGTCCCTAACTTGTCCCACAAAGCCTTCAACATAGCTTCCCTTGATACATTCACCAATACTGAATCTGAGACACACAATCTTATTGTGCTCTTTGCCTTCTGATCCAACTTCTTCCATTCTTCATCAGACACTCTTGTTGGTTTAGTACCTAGATCTACCACGATCCACTGATCTTTATCCACCAACAGATCCTCCATCTTGAGTTACATAACTCAAAACTCTAACTATTAAATTTCTCGATCTCTATCTTTCCATTTCTCGTCATCTTCTTTCACCACCAGAATCAATCTTGCAGATCTCCCACTGAACAGGGTCTACCACAGGCCCGAGTGAAACCCCTCAGCAACAAAGGCGTCTCCTTGAAGCCAAAACAACTCTAATACCAAATGTAGGTTTTAACCCCGTACATAAACTACCTGCATATGAATTCTAAAACATAGAAAATAAACAATGCAAGAGCATAACACATAAAACACATATACATAGAGATTTTCCCCTGGATCCCAAAACGGGGACCACCAGCTTGATTTTTCATTATGTTCCTTTCAATGTTACAATACATATTTATACATGCCAAAGCATCCAATACCATGGACTGAAAACCATCCCGTCCAAAACCATGTGCGAAAAACATGCACAAAACCATAGGTAGGTCCACCCAACCTAATATAGGGGGGTTACTTGCACCCCTCAAGCTCCCTGTGACCCCCCAGTTACGTAATTGGTGCAATGAAGAGGGGGCTCCGCCCCCCCTCTAACCCCCTAGGTAACTACGTGGACTAGTCGTGGAAAGAATATAACACAACCCAACATATGTAATTGATCTCAGGCATCTAACAGAGAGAAGAAGTAAGAGTTCACAACTTGTGAACTTGAAAGAAAAGTGGAAGCCGAAGATCGAGCGAGAAAAAAAGGAAGCCAAAGGTCGAGCAAATGAAAGTGGAAGTCGAAGGTCCAGCGAGCGAAGAAGGAAGCTGAAAGGTCCAGTGGAAGAAGAAAGGAAGCCAAAGGTCAAGCGAATGAAAGTGGAAGCCGAAGATTGAGCGAGCGAAGAAGGAAGCCGAAAGGTCCAACGAAAGAAGAAGGAAGTCAAAGGTCGAACATTTTGTTGGCTGGGTTATTTATTAAAAAGCTTAGACCTGTGTTTGATAGTGATTCAGATAATAGTTCAAAAGGACGCTCTGCAGATCTAAGAAGATTATCTGAGTATGAACAGGGTTGTTTTTAATTGAACACACAATATGAAACTGCGACAGTCACTCCTCTAAAGAAGTCACTCCTGAAGTAGTTAATCCTGAAGTAGTCACTCCTGAAGTATTTACTGTGACAATGAGAATAGAGGCTTGAAATAGAGAGTTGTTTTTGTGCAGAGATTAGTGCAGTTCATTGTAAAGTTGTGTGAAGACTCTTGTATATCATGATGGCTATTTGAAATCACCATGAGGTAAATTTGTAGACTCTGTTTGAGCAATATGAAGAGTTGTGAAGACTCCTTCATATGAAGATAGGTTGTCATTGATGATGTAGCATGGAGACAGTGAAACTATAGATTGACAGAACATAGTGAAGAACATTTTGAGAGTAGTGTAATACAATCAAAACAATCCTTGACAAGATAGGGTTGAAGCCCTTGGGGTTGGTGCCTCAGAATTGGAAGGATTGGTGTCATTGGAGTTGGTGCGCCTAAATCCAAGGTTGGTGCCTTGACAAGATAGGGTCAGAGCCCTTGGGGTTGGTGCCTCAGAATTGGAAGGATTAGTGTCCTTGGAGTTGGTGCTCCTAAACACAAGGTTGGTGCCCTAGAGGTTGGAGCCTCAGAAAAGACCAAGTTGGTGCTTGGCAATAGGTTGGAGCCTTATATATATGGTACCTGATTTATTGTAAAGATTATATTAATAAAAGCATTTATTCCTATTGTTCATTTTGTGTTCTAAATACAAATGATTTAACTGGTAAAAATAACAATTGAAAAGGAATATTGATTCACCCCCCCCTTAGTATTTCCGACAAGATTCCCAATACCATACTTATATTTGAATTCATAGGGAGAGTCTTTGTAGTCAACCATCTTGCTAGCCATTTGATATTTCTTCTTGCAAGGTGTATCATGTCAGCGAAACCAAATCACAATAAACCAACGTACCTTAGTATAGCTCGGGGAGGATACCTTGTCTGTAAGATCAACAAATCAGCATGATACATGTATAACATAATCATGACAACATATAGAAACATAAAACATAAGCATATGACCATGCAACCATCATTCTAGCTAGGGTCTAGTCATCAATGCATGACCTCAACAACAACACACACCATGACCTCATGCATGACAACCACCATTGTTACGTCACTATACACTTGACCACATGCAAACATGAACATGAATAAGTGAATCATAACCATCCACACATATGCATAAACACATACAACCAAGCATGAATGAACAATACTTGAAATCAAACTTGCAAGAATGATACATGCAACCAAGCATACATGAATGTAACCAAACATGCAAGAATGTAACCAAGAATACTACAATGATACATGTAAGTGACATAAACTGAAATGTAACCAGTCATACACTCAAAACAATGCATTCTACGATAACACCTCAAATTTCACATGATGACATCACTACAACCATGAAAAACATCATGCCGATGCAACAAGCCCATGGAATGCAATGGTGAGAGACACACATGCAATTGACATGCATGCATGACCAACAAATAACCCATCTAGTCTAAGGGGTGAACCATGCTTTGATACCACTTTGTAACACCCTCCTCCCACATCTACCCAAGCAACTGGTCACCCAAGGTAAACATGTGATGAGAGACCACTATGATATGATTCAACCTCCTAAGTCATGTTAAGGAAGTGGAACTGATGGAAACACACCATACAAACATTAATCATCACCTACAGGACCCTCATGAACCAATTCAATACTTTAAACAACTTGCCTTGGGGTCTCATTGAGCTTTTTGGACAATTTAAGGCTCAATCACTCCCATTATATAGGCATGAGTGCGACCACCAACCCAAAGTCACTCTCATATGCTTGCTTTCCAGTGACCAGAGACCAAAACTGTTAGTGCTACGCCAGGGACTCTGGCATTTGAGCCACTTTTTTTAGGCCCAGAGCCCAGGTCACTGCCTAGAATTGACAGTGCTATGCCAGGGACTCTGGCATTTGAGCCACTTTTTCAGGCCCAGAGCCCAGGTCACTGCCTAGAATTGAATCATCTCTTCATATCACTAAAATAACATGGAAATGATAGTACTAAAGCAAATACTTGTTCAAGACCTTGACTAGACCCCTAAGAACCATGATAGGCATTTCGTCAAACATATTGCAAATGTGTAATATACAGGTGTAATTAACGATTATGAGCATAGGTCTCTCATACTTAGCTAAGAATTGCTAAGAACCATTGATGCCTCAACACATCAACTGCAATTCCATCCATTAAGTCCTAGATACATTGATCATTCAATTACAAGTAAAAACATGATAAGAGCCACACATGGCTGCTGTCATAAAACACATACATAACCATCATAATAGCAACAAAAATACTCATGAAAGTTCAGCGATATAGACAACATACAATCCATAAAAATGCTCATAGAAATACAAGGAGAAATAATCTTTCATTAATGATGCAAAATCCAAACCCCGGATGGGACTTCCATGTTTCGCCCGAATGTAGAATGGCTGAGCCAAATCTCTCTTCAGCCATTCACCCTTGTGCCATGTTCCGATCATGAATGTGGGATCTCATATAACACATCAATCAAAACTCATCCAGGGCTTCCAAAGGCCATCCACCTCAACCCATCAAACAATGATTCCACCTCATGACCGGACATCACAAAACCATCATCAAATTGGTCTCCATCCAAGCCTTTCAGAGCTTCGAGAGTCTTTGTTCCAACCAAGGCTTTGAAGACTAGTAACTAAACCCACAGCTGTCGCCGGGCTTCCAGAGCATTTGTCCAACCAAGGATTCCATGACTAGTAACTCAACCCAAGTTTTTACAGGGCTTCCAGAGTGTTTGTCCAACCAGAGCTTCCAGGAACTAATAACTCAACCCAAGCTAAGGAAACATGAGAACCAACCAAAAAAAACAATGAAAGTAAAACCCACAATCAACATGGCTATCTAGGAAATGACAAGGCTAGGCATTCTATTGTCAATCCAGGAAATCCTCCATGCCAATGACAAATCTCAATTAAGAAACCACATGCATGTGCCATGTATCCCAAAATTAGTTAAGGAAACATACATGCAACTCGACACCTACAAGAAAATATGATGTAGCTACTGATCCCTATGCCTTCTTGCACTTTCCTGCTCTTCCTTTGCCTTCTTTCTCCAAAAATCCAAGTATGCCACAGCCACCAAGAGTGCTCCAAGAAAACTCTAAGTCTCCAAGAGTAAGAGAGAGAGAGAGAGAAAGAGAGAATAATGAGAGAGCTCCAAAATTGAATTGAAAAAACATTACCAACTAATCATCTGAAGCCATTTTATGAATGAGGCCTCTATTTTCTTCATTTTCCATTATTTTCCTTCAATTTCCTCCTCACATGCAACCTGTGACCTTCCACCTCCCTTTTCTCCTAATTTCCATTATTTTCATAAATAAATGTGCCAAACATGCCATTTTTCCTTTCCAAATCCTTAGCCATAAATAATCACAAGTGATCCCCATCACTAGGATTTTGCCCAACATTCAGCTTGGAATAAGTGTCCCATCATTCATGGTTATTATTTTTCCTTTATTTACTTTTATTACATGGAATTTTCACCATGGATGTTTCAAAGACAAAGACCTCATTTTTAGAAATGGCCCTTATTTTATGGACTCCAAAGGCTTATACCTCAATAGATGGACTCCAGACTTTGACCCTAAACTCGATGTCCCCAATGCAGTCCCTGTTTGGGTCTGCCTCCCTCACCTTCCTCTCCATTGTTGGGGGAGGCTCAATCAAAGCTATTGGTAATGCGTTTGGGAAATATATAGATAGAAGAAAACCAAAAGAGAACATGCAGGCTTGTGCTCGAATCTGTGTCAAATTCGATCTCACAAAAGGACTTCCTAAAGCAATGAAGATCAAGGTGGACAATTGGACTCACATTCAGTAGTTGGACTACGAACAAATCCCTTTCAAATGCAAGGTATGTCATGAATATGGTCATTTTGCAAATAGATTCCCAAAGAAGGAAACAAAAGAAACTAACAACACTCAAGATACTCAATGGGAACCAGTTAAAAAAAAGAAATCTGTATCCAAGTCCTCGAAGCCCTCTGCTCCTTCCTCTGATGTCCCTCCCTCTCGAAATGCTCCTCCTCCTTCCTCTCCCATATCCACCCCTCCAGACTCCAATCACTTTTCTCATCTTGATCAAGCATGTGATGAGCCTCTGTTATAGATATGACCTACAAATATAGAAATATATAAATATGCCCAGAAATAACAAGATCTAAATATAGAAATGCTTCTTTATTGATCAAAACCCTTAAGGTAGGGTAACACCATACAATCACTCCTTAAGGAAGGAGAACACTCCACAAGACATATGCTTGTTCATACAATATTCCTTGACATCTCTCAATGGGGAGTCTCTAGCCTTTATATAGGATTCATACATACAATACCACGGGTCATTACCATGGTTCTCTCAATACCATCCATCTAATACCATGGGCTTATCACATTATTGCTAACTACTTGTGGTCCCTTACATGATGTGGGTTAACCACTTTATTTATTAACTATGGCCCATCCCATTATTACATTATTCTCTTGGGTACCTCCCTCTGTACCCCATACTATCCCCCCTAGGTATACGACATTCCACCCCCCTTAAACATGTTTCCACCCCCCTTAAACAAATGTTTAAGAAAATGTTGCATGTTCCAAGGGTATCCCAAAACAACATCCAAACTTTCCTATCTTCCGGTGTGATCTTGATCTAATGGTATCCAAAGAACGCATCAAAAAATGAGTAGGCCTCCTACCCTCCCACATTGTCCAGTACGTCATCAGTAAATGGTGTCAGGAAAGGATCATGAATGTAGACATCATTAAGCTTTATTAAAGCTACACAAATCCTTATCTCTCCCTTCTGCTTCTTTTCCTGAACTAGCATTGGGCTCACCCAATTAGATTCCTCCACTGGTTCAATACCTACCTCAAGCATCATGTCCAATTCCAAGTGGACCTTTTCCTTGTATTTGGGATTAAGGTGATATGGCCTCTGCTTAATGGGCTTCATGCATGGTTTCAAAGTTATTTTCATCACTCCTAAATTGCCTATGATGCCTTTCAAATCCAAAAATTTTGCAAGAAAAATATCCTGGTACTCGCGGAGTAACTCAACAACTTTATCCACTGTGGCATCATCCTAGTAATCTCTAATCTTCATGAATTTAGGCCCTGCTTTAGTATCAATGTTTACCTGCCTAGTTTTCAGTGGCACGGTGATATCCAGGTTCTCTATCTGCAGACCTTCAATTGCGCGGTGGCCTTCCTCTTTTGGGATATTGATATTCTATGGATCCTCATCCTCCCCTTCAATAGTCATGTTATAGCATTCTAGCGCCTGGCAAAGCTGAGTGCTCCAATATGGTTGAATCAATTCCAAAGGATCCTGCGGAATTCAGAAGATCGCTGCCTTAACCTCCTGCAATGCCTCATTAATGCTTTCAAACTCATCTTCAAAGTTGAAAGTCATAAAAAATCCTTCTCTTAAGATATCCCACTTCGCAGTGCCTTGGCAGAGCTCTGTTTCCAAATACAAATTCATAGGGATTATGTCCAGAGTGTGAAAGAATAAATTCACCCACTCTGGCTGCAGCTCTATTCCATACACTCTAGTCCATTTTGCCAAATGATTGCGTGATCATTCCTCCCATCATACTTTTCAGTTAACCGTACTTTAGGATGACCAAATCACATCCTCATTATCCTCCTGTAATTGATCCACTCATCAAAGCCGTCTTTATGCGTAGCCCACCACTGAGCGGGCATAGCACGCAGTGCCAAATACAATGCCTAAAAGTGGTGATCCTCTGGAACTTCTCTTTCAAAAGCATCCAAAAATTTATCTATATTATTTAAACCATTGTAATAAGGTAAATTTCTTACCTCCGATGACACACAGTGCAACGATTTGATCATCATGTTATAGTGCAATGTGGATACTTCGTGCGACCTGTTTTTCCAATGTTCCAACTCTTCATTTGAATTTGAGGTACAGGAAATTTCGCGGTCCCATGCAATCCATCCATCAGCCATTGGATTCACCCAGTCTTGGTCTCATGTTGTTATTTTAAAGATGTGATCCAAATCATCATCTCTTTGTTCATAGTCATAGACCGGTTTAGTATAGCACGGTCCTTCTGCAGGGTCCAACGGTACTACAACACAAAGTGATTTGCTTTCAAACGACATTGTACGCTTCTTCAAATTGATTACCCCATTCATAGTAGTAGCCCAGTCTATTCCAAGGAGCGCGGGGTATGGATTTTTTTCATCAAGAATTTCTATCACTTCAAAATTAGCCAGCGTGCACACACCTTTTATATCTACGGTAACTCCCTGCAATCATCCCATAGGGATAATCTTTTGCTGGTTCACCATCCTTAGTTGAATCAGAGACCACTGCAGCGCAGGTCTCCGCATTCTCTCCTAGGTATGTTTAGGCAATACGTTCACGTTAGACCCCAAATCCAAAATAACCTGGTTCATCTCATAGTCTCCAATTTGTACGGTAAGCCTCATCTTGCGCCCTGTTCTCACCTTATGCTTGCCAATATTTCTGACTACGCGGGATCCATCAGGAGCATTATCCTTACTGGTACACTTGTTTATCAACCCATGTAATCCTTTCACAACCTTTCTATCACGTAGTAATTTCATACAAGTCTCCAAGAAGGTGTTAAGCACAGAGGGATGAACCTCTGTATGCGCGCTGGTGTCTAGAAGTTTGTTCTGACTCTCTAAGGTAGAGGCTTCAATGAAGCTTTTATTCACTTCCATGAATGTTTCCTTTTCACACTCTAGATTGAAACCAATCTCTTTTTCTAGGGCCTTGCAGATATATCCACCTTATTTAGGACATTTTCCCTTATCGTCACCAGTCGTGATCTCACTTCACAGCACAATATTCACATTCGAGTCTTCTTTGCGGGGCTCGGCCCTCATCATGTGTAAGGTCTGGGTAAGATGCTAAGGCTACGCCTTCTTCTCCTACATCTTGGCCATCAACACAGGACATTATTCGATTGTGTGGTCAAACTGAGTGCAATATTGACATGATGAGCATGTCTGATTCGTACACTCCCATGTTAAGTGTCCTGGCGTTCTGCAATTGTAGAAAATGACCTGCCCACAACCCCTACCAGGTCCTCCTCCTCCTCAGCCTCGTCTACATCCCTAATATCCTCTGCGTGCTCCACTTGCACCCTGATCCAAAGGCCGAGTTTCTGCTTGCATTCGATATGTAGGCATCCTCTCCATCATTAATTCATAGCTTTGACAAGTGGCGCTCATCGTGGCCCACCGATTTGCAGAAATCACAGAAAAATTGTTGTGGTGTCTGTACAAACTTTTGCATCAAATGACAATTATCTGTGACATGTTTTCCAGCCACTTGAAAAATAGCACACCATAGCGCAGGCCCCGCACTTGGTCCTATTGGAGCTTCCTGCCTCAGGGGCATTGGCCCCCCCCGTGATGTAGTTCACGAAGAAAAGGAAGTGATCTTTATCATGCCCCTGGTTTTTACACTTGAGACACCAAACCTCTTCGCGCACCTCTGGTCATGCCACTTTTTCTTTTTTCAAGCTCTAAAGTTCCAAGCAAAGGTTTTGCAGCTTTGCATGTATCTACTAAACCCCCAACGAGGCATCTAGAATAGGATTTTCGTGTAATCTCATCGCAATTTCACGAGCTTCAGCCTTAGTTCCTATCTTATGTTGTGATAAAGAAATCCTTAAGTGGGGCAGGAGCGCGACTATAAACCAATCGCGTTGCTGACTATCTATGAGATTCATATTAGCTTCACGAATCCCACACTTCATTATTTGATCTAGCTCCTATGGCTTTTCAACGAGCCTCATCATGATTTTCTTAAATCAAATTACTGATTGCGAGGCAGACTTATGCTTACCAAATTCCTTGTTCAAAGCAGTCTAAGTATCTGCTAATGATGCCAACGGATTATCAGTGCAGTACATAATGTACCATGTCATCATGCGATCCCGCAGAGTAGTAACCAATTGCACCTTCTTTATATTATCATCTGTAATTTCTTGTGCTATCTAGACAACCTTCGCAACAAACCAAAACTGATCTTGATCCTCACTTCCTAAGCCCTTGAAAACTAGAAACTTCATTATTTTCGACATGTTGACCGACAGCAGTGGTGGTGGCGGTGTGGGCGAAGGTGTATGTTGTGGAGGTGGTGTGGGTGGATGAGGTATTAGTGGAAAGCCCTACCTTATCAACTGGACAACGCTCTGTGGTGAAGCCTATGCTGCTTCCTCATTATCACTCACAGGAGGTTCAAACAATGGGCTGTATTCAAGGCCTATTCTCCCATTATCCCTGAAGAGCTTCCCACTTCACGTAGCTCCAAACATCAAGGCAGTAGCATAACCCATTTTTCACACAACAACATCTTAATCCAAGTGTCCAAATATCGTAGATACTTACCTTGCGGTCCTTTGAAGAAGCATCACTCTACTTTGCTGTAACTAACTAAGGTGTCGACTGCAAACTCTGTAACAAATCCTCCTATAACTCGATCAAGCCAATGGTCAACAATGCGTGCGATCTTATCTTCAGAAGCTTCCAACCTTCACACTAATTCTGGAGTCCACACTATTAGACCGTCAAGCTTCCACCTCCCTTGGTCATCTGCCAATTTAGCTATCCACTCGTATAGTTCAATCAGGAAGGTGTAGAAGAAAATTTCATGTATTTTTGTGTACAAATATCTATCCAACCATTGTTCTTTTGTTAGGCTCAGATTCCTATTTTCCTACACTACGAATTTGTGGTTCTTTTTATTGAACCACTTCTCAATTTCCTTCTTAATTGGATTCCAGTGATGCGACATCACACATCTATTTATGCAGATCCCTGTCCTAAAAATGGAACCATTTGTTAGCTTAGGGGGTCCTGACCTAGGTTCAGAGTTAGTTTCACCAAACAAATCCCTACACTACTAACCCTTTTGGCATCAATCTGTGGTGCGTGGTGTTATAGCTCCAAATCTCACTCTTATGGTTTGTGATGCTGCACTCATGGCCTAGGGCAACCCCTCCTTCCAGACCTGGTCCAAAAATTTAAAAAATAGTGTTTTATCCCTTATACGCGACATTGCCCTGAGTTAAACGTGTGTATACGCGGGTAGGCATATACCCAACCTGCGTATATGTATTAAAACACTTAAAAAAATATAAAACTCCTTAATTTCAAGCGGAGATTGCGGGTTTTACCTGCTGATCACTTGTTAGTGCCCGTGGCCCAACTGTTCCCAACCAACTCCCAACTAAAAATTACTTTGGGAGAAGTATAAAAAGGGTTCAATGGGAAGGCGTAAGGGAAGAGAGAAGAGAGAGAAAGGTTATTATGCTGAGATTTCCCTGATCAAGTCTGAAGATCCTTGTGCCTCCTGCACTTCTCCCATTTGTATAGGAAACCCTTGTTTCCTTGTGTGTTGATGTCCATCCACTACTTGTGATATCATGGAGTAAGTCATGGAAGGAGTTTGTTAGAGGCTTGAGGCTGGACGAATCTGGAAGAAGGCTTTGATTGGAGCCTGCGAAAGGACGATTCAGGTGAAATTATTCCTTTTCTGTACTTTATTTGTCTATAATAAAAGAAACACATGTCTTGGTTCCTGATATAAATCTTCTTCATGTTTATGATATTCATGTTAGAATTCATATGTGAATGGTTGTTTAAATTTCATAACTAACTACCTTTCTTTATAATATGAAGATGGTTTCTTTATAAGGTTTAGTCCATATACTGTTGTACTCTCCAGAATTGGTTGTTTTGCAGGTCAAAGGAGCAAAAGGAACTCCAAGAAGGGTTTGGACCCTAAAGGACCTTCTCAAACGTAGGACCTCAGGTACGCCCCTTATCATAGAATTTGCTTATAATAGCATAATGGCTGTGTGAATGTGTGTTTCTCTGTATAGACAACTTTCAGTCTGCTAGGGTTTCAACCCAAAAGCCCTAGGGGAACATTTCCCTTAACAGAATTGGCGACTCCGCTGGGGAGGACACTGTTGTTGTTCCTAATTTGGGAGTTTTCAAGCCAATCAGGGCTCAGCTGCCTATTTGCTTGCTGTTGCTGTGTGGTCTGTTCTTGAATTCTAAGTTTTTCCAGTTTCTTCAGACTGTTTTTATTTTTCTTGAAATATTGTATATACGCTGTTTTTCTTGCTTACAGAGGCATATATACACATGTTTCCTTAAGTGAACTCGTGTATACGCATGTTTCCTTATGCATAGTCGCGTGTACACGAAATCTGTACATCAGTACAGTCGCGCATATCTTGTAATTTTGAAGATTTTTAAATCTTTTTGTCTTTGAAGGTCTGTCTGATGGTTTGATTTAGTCTTAAATAGTCACTTTCCCGTATCAGTTGTTAGTTTTACAGCAAGCATCTTGTTCCAAATTCTCTCTAATTGTAAGAAGTGCTGGTCTTGTTTTTGTTGTTGCAAGCGTCATCATTTTTGCTTAAGCACGCAAGGTTGCTTGCTGGGAATCTTGGCTGCTCTGATTCATCAGGGTGGTAAGATTGATCTCAATCTTTGTGTTAAATCTTGTTTTTGGTGACTTTTTGTTTGCTTGACAAAACCGCTTTTTGTGACCATCCACTTTTTGTTTCATGAAAGTTGTTGATTGACGCTTTCTTGAAAATTTGTCTTTTTGATCTTTTTGGTCTTTGTTGCCAAAGCTTTCATTGCTGCTTTTGATTGTTAAGAACATCTTTAAACACATTTATTTTTGTTGAGTTTTCATCCATTGTGTGGTGTCAACTTGCAAAAGTGTTTGTTCAATCACAAAGTTTCAGTCTTGTTGAGAGCATTTTTGAAAAGACATCTTTGTTGTTGCTTTTGAAGAAAACTTTTTGAAAAACTTGGTTTTGCTTTCTTGAACTTTGTTTTTATTTGGTTTCCTTTTAGTCAATGAAAGTGCGTTTTTGTTTGTCTTGAAACTTGTTTTTAGTGTTTAGATGAAATGAATGGTAGCATCTCATATTCCATCTAAACATTTTAAGTGGCAAAATAAAAATTTAAGCAAGCAACTTTCATTTCTTGATTTTAGAGTAGTTTTGAGTCTTGCATCAGCATATACTTGTTGCATTAGGATAGATTTGCATATCTTTTTAGGCAACCATAGCTTTTTTAACTTTTGTGAGTGTGAAGCATGAATTAAAGAAAGGAAAAGAAAATTTGTTTTATTAGAAGTTCCTCTGAACCCTGTAGAAATTTCTTTTCATCGAAAAACGAAAACAAGTGCATTTGCATGTAGTTTGGTTTTTATTAATTTCTTTTGTGTCAAAACACCACTAGTTTCACTTCCATTTATCCCGTGACTTAAAGAACAGCCTATTTTAAAATCAAGCACTAATTAAAATTCACTAAAACTTTTTTTCATCAAGTTAGATACACCAACAAGTTTTAGGATTTTAGGGCCTTGGATTAGGTGAGTGGAGAGTTAACTCTCCAAGGCCATTTAAACTGTCAAACATAGGAGTCTGAATAGTGAGTGAAAATCCAATAGCGTTAGGAAGACCAGGAAAGCTCCGGATCTGGGAGTTAAGCACGAGGGTCTGTGAAGACAGGGAAGAGAGATACCCCCTCTCCTACTTGTTCGAACTTACCTCACGACTGTTCCACTTGGCTTCTGTGACGAGTTGGTATCCGTAGTTGCTACTCCTATGGATCTACACAGGTGGCTGCAGAGGGGAATCCCGTGGCACCTGAGGTCGACATTGCATCACTCTCAACGGTACTACTGGAGGGCACCCTTGCGAAGCTTGGGGGCTTGCACCAGCACAGGCTATTGTTAGGAGGCCAGCTTAACTTCCTCTGTTACCTTCGCTGATAGGACTGGGCCCTCATCATCCCAGACTATCTTCGGAAGGCCCCTTAATTCACTTTCTTGTATTTTGGTGTCCGGTCCTAATCACTCGGAGCGGAAATACTTGGAAGTTTTTTGACTGGCTGATATCTTTAGGGACTTTATAGTGTGTGCTCTGTGCTCTTAGTTGGCCTAGCTTTCAATTTTTGAGTCTTTAGTTAGATCTTAACAAAAAATTCAAAGTGGCTGATCGATCACCTAGACGGTCTCGAAGACTTCGTGGTCTTTCACCACCAAGTTTAGAGCCTTCTCCTAGAAGGCGCAGAGGTAATATTGCTGGTGGGTTTCGTCCCACGACAGTTGACGCATCGGGGATTGATCCTCCTCTCGGGGGCATTAGTGTTCAAGCAAGGCCTGGCACTTCCGTAGAACAAGAGAGGAACACTCCAGTTCTTTCTCGAGTTCTCTTTCAAACAGAGAATAACATAGAGGTAGAAGAACTCTTAGAGTCGTTAGCGGCTCCGAATTCTCCCCTACCATCTAGCCATTTAGAAGTATTACAATATGTTGGGACTCCGACGCATAGACCGTCAAGTCCAGGTCACATTACGCGCTTACCGTCGATGACCACTACTAGAAGCATGGCTTCTACTACAAGTGCTACAACTATGCAGACTCCAACATCGGTACAAGGGGGAGGAACGATTTCCATCTCGTTTGCTTCTTTGTTTGGATCTTTTGCTAGCACATATTTAGTTGGGTCTACCTCCATTCCATCCATGAGTGGAAATTCCCAAACCAATGCTTTTAGTTCTGGATTCTTCCCATTTGGCACCCATTCACAGGGTATTCCATCAGTTCCGTTTAGTGCCGCCACGTCCATGATGGGTGGATCGGCTTCATTCCAGGGTTTTCCTTTCGGAAGTGGTCATATACCACATTCCAACCTAACAATAGGATCCATACCTTTTTCTTCTATAGGACAAAGTAGCAATCCTTTCCAAGGTTGGACTAACCCTGGGGTTAGTGGCACGGGAACTGGGAATCCGTTTTTCGGCCAACAAGGGAATAGGCCGTACTCCACAGTTAGTTCGTTTCAAAGTATTCCTCCCTTAGCTTCAGCTTGGAATCCGTATCAGGGGTTATCAACTCCTTATAATCCTTTAGGAGGAAACTTTGCTGGTTATGGAGGCTTTACGACCGGAGTTGGTCAAACTCCGAATTTCGCTAGATCACAAGGCTTGCCTTTTGGTTCAGCTAGTTCTGCTGGTTACTTCGGGCAGCCTGGTGCCTTCCAAAATCTAGGCCAATATTTTCAGAACTTTGGGAGATCCGCCCAGTCTAGGTGGAATCCCCAAGGTCCTCTTAGGCTTCCATTTCTGGCAACTTTGAACTTGCCAGATCTCACTAAGTTAACAAACGATCCAATCAAATACAATCCGGCCTGGCCTTCGGTCCCAACCAAACTCCCTTGGGACATTCTGAAATTTGAAGGGAAGAGCGGTGAAGACCCAGGCGACCATGTAACCACATTCCATTTGTGGTGCTCATCGAACTCCCTTATGGATGACTTGATTAGGTTGAGACTTTTTCAACGCACCTTGACTGGTAATGCGGCCAAATGGTATATAGAGTTGCTAGGGGGTAGATTTACATCTTTCACTGACTTAGCTAATATTTTCTTAAATCATTTCTAGTTGCCTATCCATTATCATGCCGGAACTGAACTTCTGGCCGCTTTTCGTCAGGATAAGGCAACCCACATTTCTGACCATATTCAAGAATGGAGACGGAGAAATAGGGTCATTAAAGCCGAAATCCCTCCGGAGTACCGTCTCGAATGGTTTTTGAAATCTTTACAACCCGAGATCTCTAAGGATGTCTCCATGTCTGGAGTCTATTCTGAGGAGCAAGCCATTTTTAGGGCCCAACAATTAGAATTGATCTACTCTCAGTCTGGGATCCTACAAAAATACTTGCCAGATGCTCCTGGGTCTAAGGTTGACATAGCCAAGTCGAAGCCAGGTCCCCATGCAGATGGTATCGTTGGGTCGGTAGACACAAATGTGGTGAACTTGTTGAACCAATTGCAGTAGTTGTCTTTACAAACTGCTTCTAACAACCAAGTCACATCGTCTAACCCTCTGGCTTCCCAAACCTCTTCGATTAATGCCGTCCAATCTGATAACCCCAAAGGAAATCAAAATTCCAATGGGAAAAAGAAAGGATGAGGTAAGAAAAAGAACTAGGATGGGAAGGCTGACGCAAATAAATCCGGCAATAATGCTGGTGGTGGTAGAAATGAGTCTAGAAAGAAAGTCAAGTTTCCATGCAAGTTGTGCACTAGAGACCATTTAACTCACCTCTGCCCTAAGATTGAAGATGCTCAGCACTTGTTAGGGCAGCAAGGGACTTCTAGTTCTCAGGCTGTGTCAACCAACCCTTTTCCCCAAGGGCAACAACTTCTTCCTGGCGCGAGTTCAAACCCTGGAACCTCCACAGGGGGCAACCAGGAAGGGGAAAAATCATCAAATGTTTTCATGATGGGTTCTAACGTCCATGTGGCTACTCGGTCACGTGATTACGGTGAAGCCGAAACTTCCAAGGACAAGACTGCTCCCGGAAATACCGACCATATTGAGCGACCCCCTCTCGAGACTATACCACGGATACTGAAAGGTTCTGCTAAATGCGTGACTATTTATCCTAATGCTAGGGCCACCCAGAATTACTCCATTGTTGAGGATCTGGCTCAGAGTTTGTGCGCCATGTCCGCTTTAGAGGTTCTCCAGTCATGTCCGGCTCAACAAAGTGCTTTACTTTCCGCAATTGGGGTAGTTGATCCAACTAACTCTTTAGTGCTCCCTTTAGACATGTTAAATGTCAAAAAGCGACTCCCTCATCATATGGCTTTCCAAATAAAGTCTACATACCGGAAAATTAACATTTTTCGTACCGTTATTGATGAAGGAGCTTCCATGTGCGTCATGTCGATGTCATGCTAGAAGGATATTGGATCGCCTTCGGCTGTTCCTTCACCTACCGTCTTGACTGCATTTGATGGTCATTCTCATAAGCCGCATGGGATTATCCTGAACTTTCCTAGATATGTGTTGCGGGGAAGGTCGTCAATATTGAAGTAGAAGTCATAGATGTTAAACTAGACTACAATCTCCTCTTAGGAAGGAACTGGGTATACGAAATGGACGCCGTTGTTTCAACTCTATTTCGTGTCATTTACTTTCCTCATGATGGGAAAATTGTTAAGGTTGATCAATTGGATTATTGTCCAGTCGATCCACAAGCAATCTCTGACTCTACTATTCCCTTAGTGGATAACCCTCGTCCGCCTACTAAGAATTTAGGAGTGGGGATGTATTCCTCATTGATGGGTACCTTTGATCTTCCCTCTCCTATCGCTAGAATCAATGCCATTTCATCATCTAAGGAGTCTCCTCGAGAAGAGTTCTTCCGAACTCGTTATTTTTCAGACCCTTGGACCTTGCCTTCACCTACAACCACATTAGTTGAAGGACAAGTAAATGGAATGGCATTCCCTATATCTATAGCTGAGCTTAGATATCAGTCTATCGTCAACTCTACAGACGACCACTCTAATCCTTTTTCAAAAGAGGAGTTAGATAGTGATGTGGCCCCGGCCTGGAGCCTTGATTCTACCTCTACCTTGGACTGCTTAGATTCGGTTTTACATTCTGAAGAAGCAATTGTCGAAGCAATGATGGGTATAAATCGACCTTGGGAAGACTTACACCATCGTTCATACTTTCTTCCTCCATTGCAAGAAGTAGAATCTAAATTCTCCAAGCTCTTTACTAGTGATGTTTGTACGGTGTCAAATCCTTTGGCTCTAGCACACGTTCGTGCCGAAGGTAATATGTTGGTGATTTCAAAAACGATACCTATAAACATCTCTAGGGACCCTAACGTGATCGAGAACCTCTTCATCGGAATCGAATGTTCCCCTGAAGAGATTCAAATTTACACCGACCTTTTTAAGGAATTTCGAGATGTATTTGCTTGGTCTTATGAAGAAATGCCTGGCATTGACCCATCTATAGTTCAACATGAGATCAAGACGTATGAAAACGCCAAACCGGTTCGTCAAAGGCTTCAGCCGGTTAATCCTAGGAAAGCAGCAACTATCAAAGCTGAAGTTGAGAAGCTGCTAAAGGCGGGTTTCATATACCCTGTTCCTCTTACTGATTGGGTTTCTAATCCAGTCCCTGTGGATAAAAAGCAAGGAACAATCCGAGTATGCATCGATTTTAGGGACCTAAACAAGGCTTGTCCGAAAGATAATTACCCCACACCATTCATTGATCAGATTATCGACGAGTGTGCGGGTAATGAGATTTTTTCCTTCATGGATGGTTTTTCTGGTTATAATCAAATTTCTATCCATCCTGAAGATCAACATAAGAAACCTTTATATGTCCCTGGGGTACCTTTGCATATAGAAAGATGCCTTTTGGTCTTAAAAATGCTGGAGCCACTTTTCAGCGGGCCATGTCATATGCTTTCCACGACATCAAACATATCATCGAAGCATACTTGGACGATCTCGCTGCTCGTTCTCGAAAGAGAACTGATCACCCTAGTCATCTTTGAATGGTTTTCGAGCGATGTTGTTTTTATAAAATCTGGTTGAATCCCAACAAGTGCGTTTTCGCAGTTACGTCCGGTCGGTTGTTAGGGTTCATTGTGTCAAATGAAGGGATTTGGGTTGATCCCTTCAAGGTTGAGGCAATAGTTCAGTTGCCTCCCTCGTCCTCAATTCAACAACTTCAAAGTCTTCAAGGGAAGGCTAATTTCTTAAGACGGTTTATAGCGAACTATGCCGAGATCACTAAAGGGTTCATGCGTTTGCTACGGAAAGGAGTTCCATTTGTGTGGGACGACTTTGCGCAGTGATCATTCGATGCTTTGAAAAAGGCACTAGTCTCTGCCCCGCTTTTGAGTCCACCGGATTATGGTAGGGACTTCCTTTTATATCTCGCTGTAGCAGAATCAACCATTGGTATGGTTCTCATTCAGGAGGATGATGCTCTCACCGAGCATGTGATTTATTATTTGAGCCGAGGCTTAATAGGTCCTGAAATTCGCTATTCTTCGGTTGAGAAGTTGGCTTTGGCAGCTGTCCATGCTGTCCAACGGCTCCGTCATTATATCCTGCTATGCAAAACTTTTGTCTTAGCGACAGTCAATCCATTTCAATTTGTCCTCAGTAGGTGAGTGATTGGGGGAAAATATAATCAATGGATAGTCATTTTGCAAGAATTTGATCTCGAGTTCTTGTCTGCCAAGTCTAAGAAATCCATGGTTTTTGCTGAGCTAATTTTTGAGCTGCCTTGTGGAGAGGATACTATTTATGAGGAAAGTTTTCCCGACGAACATTTATTCCTCATCTCTTCACTCGACCCTTGGTATGGAGATATCATTGTCTATCTCTAGACTTCGAAGTTTCCCTCTACTTTCTCCAAGGATGAACGTCGAAAATTACGTCACCTGGCTAAAAATTATGTTATCATTGGTGACACATTATACCGTCGAGGGGTTGATTCAATCCTTCGGCGCTGTTTAACCTTAGAGGAAGCAGAGTCAGTGCTAAATGACTGCCACAGTGGAGCTTGTGGTGGTCATCTATCAGGGCTTGCTACAGCCCAACGCATCTTGCGTGCCGACTATTTTTGGCCTTCACTCTTTAAAGACTGTGTTGAAGCGGTCAAACGCTGTCACCCCTGTCAAATTTATACTCAGAAGATGTGTGCACATCCAGCTCCTCTTTTTCCCGTTGTCACCGTCGGTCCCTTTACTAAGTGGGGTATTGATTTTACAACTTGTAATCCGCCTTCAGCGGCAAATCACAGGTACATTATCGTGGTTGTAGACTACTTTACGAAGTGGGCCGAGGCCATGCCCACTTATAAAAACGATAGTGACACGACAGCGTTGTTCCTTTTTAATCAGATTATCTCAAGATTCGGTATCCCGAGAGAGATTGTCACTGATCATGGCAGTCATTTCCAGAATCAACTGATGTCTGAATTGGCTCTCAAATTGGGTTTCCGGTAGGAGCATTCATCTCCTTATTATCCTCAGGCCAATGGACAGGTCGAGGCAGTCAATAAAACTCTTAAGACGATCCTCCAATGGACAATCGACAAAAATCGGTCCAATTGGCATCTTATGTTGTATCCGGCTCTTTGGGCATACCGGACCTCCGTAAAGACTGCTACTGGTTTTACACCTTTTTAGTTGGTTTATGGGATGGAATCTATCTTTCCGGTTGAATGTGAAATTCCATCTCTTAAGTTAGCTGTTGAGCTCCTTCCAGAGACTTCGAGTCTCGAAGAGCGCCTCCTTCACTTGGAACATCTCGATGAGCAGCGTCGAGATGCCGCCACGATGAATGAGGCTCATAAGAAAAGGGTTAAAATGCAGTATGATAAAGCTGTCCGTCCTCGAGTCTTTTCTGAAGGTGACCTTGTCTTGGTCTATGACCAAGATAAAGACACCTTGGGGGCAGGCAAGTTTAAGCCTATGTGGTACGGTCCTTTCATTATTAAACGAGTTTTAGAAAAAGGGTCGTATGAGTTAATCGATTTTGAGGGAAACAAGCTGGCGGAGCCCCGAAACGGGCTCTACCTAAAGAAGTACTTTGCTTAAGTAGGAGTTAGGCAATGGCTTCTTTGTACATTATGTATATTTGTACATATATCATCGAGAGTTTTTTGATATCAACACTTTTTGGTCTGCTGTGGCAGGTGTTGATGGATGACTTGGTCTATTTTGGGTTCGCCGATGGTGCTAGTCGGCACACTCGGAATCTTGCTTCCGCAGCTTGGGTACTCTATTATCCAACTGGTCAATTGATGGTATCAAGGGGAATATGCATTGGTCTTGCTTCAAACAATATGGCTGAGTATACTGCCATTATTAATTTACTATTCGAGGCAATTTCTCACGAGATCGACTCGTTGGTAGTTTATCTTGATTCTCAATTGATAGTGTCACAATTAAACAACATTTATCGGGTAAGGGATCCATGTTTATATCGCCAGTATTTAAGGGTGAGGTTGTTGCAAAGATCATTTACTTATATTAATTATTTGCACATTCCAAGATCTCATAATTGGTTAGCTGATTCTATCGCTAATCAAGCATTAGACTGGCACATCAATCATTCATCACAATAAAATCAAGCATCAAAAAGTCGAACTATATATATATATATATATATATATATATATATATATATATATATATATATATATATATCATAAAGCGTCTCGAGTGTACATATGTTTGTCCAAAAATATACAAAATTGGGACTCAAATGCCCATAATCATGTTCGGCATATCTAATGCCCTGGCTCAGGATGAGTGGCTAAGTAGGTAACTATCGCATTGGCCACACGCCGAAAAGTGCGAACCCAGTCACGTGGCATGCCAACCACATGACGCTGCATATCCTCAGGAAGGTCCTCTATGGCAGCCATCGGTACTCGGTGACTCAGTCTCGCCAAGTGTCACTGGACGTTATGTAGAAGTCGTTCTGTATCAGCAGCCGCCTCTTCGGCTCCTCGGCCACGCCGTCCATGCCGCGGGAACCCATCTGGTCGTACCGGCCCAATATCTGGAACATGATCATCATATTAGTCATTTGAATCCCATCAAAAATATTTTTCAAAATTCATCATTATATTTGAAAAATCCAAAAAAATCATAAAATCAAAAAATACTTACCAATGTCGCCCCATGCTGCGGTCGGTGGTAATGCTAGATCAGGATCTCCTCGGAAATCCAACCCAGCATAGGGGTAGTCATCTATGGTGATGATCTGCTGATCCCACCAGGTAAAGAAGTCATCGTCAAATGCAGTCCATGGGACCTCCCCACCCCCTAGACGTTTCATCAGGTCAGCCCACCGGCCCATGCGTGGATCTCGTGGGGTGCTGATGGAAACTGCTACCCTAGGGCGGAGTGCTGGGACCCTCTCAAAAAAGAAAGAACACAGAATAGTCCCATATCCAAAGTTTTTGGTCTGTCCCCTCTTGATAGAAGTGAGCTGGCTCTTCATGTTGGCCAGAAGAGGAGTACACCAGTCAAATACAGTGGTGAGACAGTCAACTGCCACGCTCATGGTTAGCCGTGATGCCTGATGCAGAGAGGCTGATCCGTTCACTCGAGCTATGGTGAACAGGATTATCCTCAGTGATAAACTCACCACATGTGTGATGGAAATCTGACTCCCAACCTTCTTGGGATGTCTCGGGCAATATATCTGTACGTAGTCCTCGATCGAGAGACTGCTCCGTGTCCTGCCCCGGGAATGTACTACCTCTCCCCTTCGGGAAAGGCCCGTGATGAAATAGATATCTTCCACTTCTATCCTGAGTGGCATCTGGTCAATCATAAAGGCATCCTCCTCGATATCCCAATAATCAATGAGCATCTCAAGCAGACGTGTGTTTGCTTTCATATTCGACAGTTTGAAGAATTTAAGCAAACCACATCCCCGTAGGGCATCCAAAGCATCAGGATCATTCATGACTTCATTATCCACCGCGGCATGCTCTCTTTCTCGCCAGGTGACTGGCATCCTGAGGAAAAATGATTTTCAACTGTTAGTTTTTTGTTTAAAAATGTTCGCGGCGTATACGCGGGTCCCTGTGCACACAGTCGTGTATAGGGCCCGCGTGTACGCGGGTTTCATATTACCAACCCACGTATACGCCGCAGTGAAATTTTTGGCAAAAAATTCAACGGTAAAACATTAATTAAAAATCCTAAAACTAGTCACAATCAATTGCAAGATAAGTATAAGAGTTACCTGGAGGTTTTTGAAGAATTTGAATGGTTGAATTTGGCGTATGGGAAGTTTGCTCCTTTTGCTCCAATTCTTTGCTCTCAAACTCAAATGGTGAAAATGGTGAGTCCAAAAGCTCTTTTATAGGTTTTGAAAATGCAAAATTTTTTCAAAATTTTATTTTGTTTGGCCTCATGTGACTTTTAACTTGGGAGCTTGGAATGTCGAGAATGGTTTGATTTTCAGGACATTTTGGACGTTTTTTCGACAGTTTCGAGACGGTTCCATGACTGCTGACTCGTCATGGCAGGTATCGTTTTCTCACTGGCATATAGGTTAGGGACACCATTTTTCCATTGCATTATGCATACTAGCCTCCATTTGTCGATACATCTGCCATAGGGTCGACCCCATCGTGTTATGGTTCGTAAGCCATCTTCACTCGCCGATTCTTTAAATCATGACATGATGGTAAAGCCATCCTTTACATGGGCATCGTAGTTAGCACCTCACTGACATTTGTTGCCCATGCTGCTCTGATTTGAGTAGGCTTGAGAGTTCTCTGTAGTCCCACCATGACTTATGCGTTGAAGACTCATTCCTCTTTGCTTCTTCGCTTCATTCTGGCCTTATACCCTAGAGGCTCCTTTGTGTTGAGTTGTACTACTGCATTGCATGTTGACCACTTGCACCTTTTGGCCTAGAGTCAGCTTCACTTGGACTTGTGTTTAAGCCAACTTTTGACCATGACGACTGCAAAATCAACCTTGCATACCTTTGACTTCTGCAACTTGACACACCTTGACCCGTGGAAGGAACGCACCTTTGAGTGTCACTGACCAGTTTTCACCTCCCTGCATTGAGCATAGGAACGTTCCATTGCCAGGAACTAGATCATCTGTTTCACCGACACTTTTTCTTTCCACTATACCATAGCATTCTTTTATTCTTTTTCAAGCTTAATAGAAAAAGACAAAAAAATTAAATATTCCAAAAAAAAGCGGGAACGAGACAGTATTTCCATTTATTGTTGGCAGCTAGAGTCAGTCGTGTCACCCTTGAACAAAGCACTCAAAGCAAAGTCTCCTCCGTTTGGGCAGGATTTAGTTTGACTTAGGTATGCCTTAACCTTGTTATTGAGTTAGTTCTCCCCCGATTGGTTATCTCTTCCAATCATATGGAGGGTTCGTTCGTGCCTCCTGCATGACGAACTTATACAGAGTCATCATATGCTGCCACATAGTCACATTGAGTCGTGCTTTTGTTCAAGGGAAGTTAGCCTGAGTCGGCCTCTCTGCGATGTCTCTTGACTCATTTTTCAGTCGGCCATCCCTGGTTGTCAGTATCATGTCTATCATCACATCAGCTATATTGGTCCTTTACTCGTGCCAGTTTGAGAAGGTCTCCATTGACTTCTTGCTGGCGGGTCTTGTCCTTATCGATGACGACATCTTACTCTGAGGACAGGCCTAGAGCTGCACCCTGGCCCTATTTTCATTATTGATAGGTCACCTTGTGCTCAACATCGATCAGTATCATGGGTCTTTGACTGAGTGGTTTCCCTTGTGTTCGACATCAGCTTACATTATCACACATTGGGATTCATGCAGTACCTTGGTTTCCATTTGACCCTATTGGTGGATACCTCACCTCTGTGTCAGCTTCCATCATTGGTTGGTTCAGAGGGTTTCTGTCGTGTGCTAGCCACATCTTGTGTACACCGGAAACGTACTTCGGTTGGGTTACTACATCTCTTTTGTCCGATTCCTTACACATTATTGGCCTATGGGTTACACTCGCGCTAGATTGATGAAGGATGCCTTAATGCCTTCCTTCTAGCGGATCTTTCCCTATCGAATTCGACTCATTGCTCTGGGGCAAAGATCTAGAGTCCATTTGGCAGTACCTTGGGGTTTGTAGTCATTAGTGGCAGATCCTTCGCTATCGATAGTGGGAAACCATCATTGTCTCCTGATCAATAGATTCTTATAGGTGTTCAACTCCAGCTCATCTATTCACACTTGTTGGATTGTACTGGGTACATTGACGCTCATTATCATTATCGGTGAGTAGTCTCGCGTTTGTTAACAGTATACATCAATGACCGGTAATCAAACGATTTCTCACATGGTTGACTTCAGATCATTTATTCCCATGGTGTAGAAATGTACCATGGCGGTCGGTGAAGACCTCAAGTTGTATCAGCATTCATTGGTTCACTTGATAGTTTCTCCTGTTGCTGCTAGTTGATACTGTTCCACCTTATATGTTGCAGCCAGTCATGGCGACATTCTATATGCTGGCACCTGAGTTTGCAATGTAGTACCATCCTATTCCATCATGTTCAGTTGGTACCTTTTGGGATCAGTCTTTGATATCAATGATCCGTTGCATCTTTCAGCATCATTGACAGTCTTATATGTGATATTAAGACATGTACTTGTTCGATCATGATTGGATGATCCATTATGTATTTTCCAGTCATTTATACTTGTATACTTAGTGGATCCGCTTGTACTTGATATGCGGACATGCTTTACTTTTTCTGAGCATGGGTATGCCCGCCTCAGACAGTGTTTCTTTCTGATCTCCTTTTCTATCTTGGCAGGCTGAACTCTGGTGAAGTCCTTCTTGGTTTTTGACAGATTTCCTTTCCATGTACTTGCTTAATACATTTCGGCCATCATGTACCCCTTCTGACCTCATATATTAGGGGGCATTTTTTATAGCTCCAAATCTCACTCTTATGGTTTGTGATGCTGCACACATGGCCTAGGGCAACCCCTCCTTCTAGACCTGGTCCAAAAATTTAAAAAACAGTGTTTTATCCCTTGTACGTGACATTGCCCCTGAGTTAAACGCGTGTATACGCGGGTAGGCATATACCCAACCTGCGTATATGTATTAAAACACTTAAAAAAATATAAAACTCCTTAATTTCGGGCAGAGATCGCGGGTTTTACCTGCTGATCACCTGTTAGTGCCCATGGCCCAACTGTTCCCAACCAACTCCCAACTAAAAAAATACTTTGGGAGAAGTATAAAAAGGCTTCAATGGGAAGGCCTAAGGGAGGAGAGAAGAGAGAGAAAGGTTATTATGCTGAGATTTCCCTGACTAGGTCTGAAGATCCTTGTGCCTCCTGCACTTCCCCCATTTGTACAGGAAACCCTTGTTTCCTTGTGTGTTGATGTCCATCCACTACTTGTGATATCATGGAGTAAGTCATGGAAGGAGTTTGTTAAAGGCTTGAGGCTGGATGAATCTGGAAGAAGGCTTTGCTTGGAGCCTGCGAAAGGACGACTCAGGTGAAATTATTCCTTTTCTGTACTTTATTTGTCTATAATAAAAGAAACACATGTCTTGGTTCCTGATATAAATCTTCTTCATGTTTATGATATTCATGTTAGAATTCATATGTGAATGGTTGTTTAAATTTCATAACTAACTACCTTTCTTTATAATATGAAGATGGTTTCTTTATAAGGTTTAGTCCATATACTGCTGTACTCTCTGGAATTGGTTGTTTTGCAGGTCAAAGGAGCAAAAGGAACTCCAAGAAGGGTTTGGACCCTAAAGGACCTTCTCAAACGTAGGACCTCAGGTACGCCCCTTATCATAGAATTTGCTTATAATAGCATAATGGCTGTGTGAATGTGTGTTTCTCTATATAGACAACTTTCAATCTGCTAGGGTTTCAACCTAAAAGCCCTAGGGGAACATTTCCCTTAACACGTGGACTCAAGTATTACCCGAAGCAGTATGGGGGGATGTTGGAACCAAGTTTCCGCACTAAGAGATTAGTGTGATGTCTTTCTGCGACCTAGATCTGCCTTCACACAGATCTTTAAGTACTTATGGCTTACGGCAGTAACTTCCTTGAATCGACCTCTAGAGCTCTGCGAAGGCCTACGACTAGCTTTTGCAGATTGTGAACAGGTGAATTAGCTACTTACGCACACCATAGATTACCCTTAGGTCAGTGTTTACTCAGATCTACCTAAGTGTTTGATAAATTTAACAGAGAGTGTTAGGATATTCTCATAATCACTTAACATTAACTGCGTTCAGTTAGTTATACAGATCAAGTGAAGTTGCACATCAATGCATCATTATTTCCTAAAGACAACATTCATCACAACATATATCACAATCATACATAACTAAAGTAAAGATCTAAAACACAGGAATTTCTATAATAATATTGTTTATTGATCTTCAATATAGTTTTATAGACTCAATACTTTCTTGAGCACTCAACTTTAGGGGTCTGCGCACTCAGTTGTGGACACTACTCTAGGCCTCTGTGCACTCAGTTGCAAAGCCTTTCCCTCCTCTAAGATTTCTATCTCTGCTCTAGACTTCTTTGCTCATACCCATAGACTTCTTCTTCCTTGCCTTAGACTCTCTAAGACACACCTATTTATAAAATCCCATGGTCCGCAGACCATCAGTAGATCTCAAAAGCCAACTCAACTTTACCTAAATGAGGGTAAAAACCCTTTTTGACTCTTAGCTAGCTACGCTCTTCATGACCACAATTTGTGGAGACTTTTCATATTTTTACATCAAACTTGGGCTTTTTCCCCAAAATTGACCCCAAGGGACCCCATATCAACATCAAACATGACTGAATATGTTATAGTTTCTTATCCTGTATCTACTACCATGACTGAGACAACCCAATTTGCAACCTCATCCATGGTTGTAACGTCCCCAGATACACATTTGTATGGTGGCTCGTCCATCCCGCATGGTTACCAAATTTTGTATGGTACCTTCTCTGGTGCATAATTGCCAGTTTAAGGGGGCTTGACCTAGATTTAGAGTATACTTCACACCAACAAAACCCTCAACCACTAGCCCTTTCGACAACGACTTGCAAGCAAATCGCAGTCTCAACCGAAGCGGTTATGGGAGGTTGCAGAACAAAGTTTCTGTAACTAGAGGGATATTTGCACTGTGGCACCCGTGTGTTCACTTATGTCATATATTTATACAACTTCGCATTGATGATTAACTTCATAGATTGGTAATTAATGCATAAACATAACAAAGAACAATATAACATGTATTCTTTCACATAATTCAGTAAAAATCATGCATAATGATATCAATAACAACAGATAATGAACACAAAAAGATACACAATACTTCGCCAAAACTTTTTCTTTATTAATAAGGATCTTCAATACATGCACTTCTCTGATCTGCGGGCCCAGTTGTAGGTGGTCTGTACACTCAGTTGTAGACTCTTCTAGGCCTCCACGCACTCAGTTGTAGAGCCTTTCCTAAACACGGACTCATAAAATATGATCAATTATGAATTCTATCTATGTTTAGATTTGTTATCTTCAACAAATTATTACATCCTCTTTATATAGTCTTTCTTACTACAATACCATGGTTCACATACCATGGATCCGATAGAAAAATGGACTAATACATGAGACCCATTTCAAAATAAGGGAATTTTGACCCACCCCAAAGCTACTAAACATTGCGCGATGAATAAAACTTCCCCAGCTCCGTGCGCTTTGCTCCTAAAAGTGCAGGGTCTTTTACCAAAGCTTGGACCAAGTAGGGTTGTGCCCAAAAAGCCCCCAATACTCACCCGTGACTCGTCTCGAGTCACTCAGCTATGGTTCCCTTGGTTTTCACTGCAATTCCGTTGTAGACTGCATTATACTGCTAGACTATCTCTGCCATTTGTTTCTCCTCTTGGCGCACCTCCTCGAGCAATGCCTTTGTGGTTGGGCCAACAACCTTTTGCAGTATTTCTGCCTCCCTTTTATTCTTCTCTTTCATCATTTCGTCCACTACCTGAGAAATTTTGAGGGTGTCATCGTACCATGGTTGAGTCCTCGCTTGCAAAATTTTCTCTTTCCTTCGAAAATCATCTATCTTCTTTTGGAGGTTCTTTCCTTCAATAATACTAGCAAGCTTATATAACACTAGTAGGGTCTTTACAACTACTAACATCTTATCACACTTATTTTTCTTCACCTGTAATTCCTCCTCAATCTTTTGGATGTTTGGATCCTCCTGTAGTGAGGTCCAAATCTGCATCGTGTCATCCAATAATTTCCCACAGTCTGCCACTATGTCAGAGATGCCTTTCAATGTCACCTTTAAGTATTTCTACCTCTACTCCCACACTTCTAGTGGCGTGGTTGGCTGCAACCTTATTTGCAGCTCTGATATCTGCACTTCATACTCAAACTTTATCTTTTCCAGTGTATTATTTGATTCCTTGATTGCGAGGGTGAGCTTCGTGACCTTCTTTGTTGGTGGTTCCTCCTCACCGACCTTCACATTCGGGACTGTGTTGCAACTATCTTTGATGGATTTTTCCAACTACTATTGTTGCTTACATGCATCATCTCTTTTCTTAGCCACTTGATCCACCTCATTCTTTAGCACAACTTTCTCCTTTTCCACCTGTATCGTCAATGCTGAGGTTCACTATTCCCACTTCTGTAGCTCGGTTGTTAAACTTCGATGGAATTAGTGCAACACCTAAATGGGAAGCATGACAATATTTATGTTGATGGTATTCCATGCTTTGGCTCATTCTTTGTCATCCGGTGTGTAGAATTGTAGTTCCCCTGTTGGCACCTCCAAAATTCTAATGCTGAATTGTGTCTCTATTCTTCGCTCTACATGCAATGGCTGAGTGATTTGTTCTGGTTTTTTTGTAATTTTGTGGAAATGCCTTCAGCTCTGCGATACCCTGATGTACCTCATCCAAGATCATTCTATAATGATTTTCAATTCTATCCTAGGTCTTCACTGTGATCTCTTGGACCTTCTCTCTGATCTCGTCGATGCCCCCATCGGTGAGGGCAAGCCCTTATGCGCCCTTGGACTTATCTACTTTCTTATTTTTCCTCTTTCCTACCATAGTTTTTGTGTCTCTCCTTCTAAAAATAAAAGGTGACTCCTCTGATACTCTTTCATCACTGAGGGGTTCCTCAATATTTGCTCATTTAACGTAGGTATGGGAATAGATACAACTAGTTGTGCGTCATAAATGCTCTTCTCCTGTGCCCTTTAACGGAAATTTCCTTTTAACAATAGCTTTTTCCTTCCAAAGGTCATATTTCTGGCCAAATTCAACGAACCTTTCCTCATGGCATAATCACCTTTTCTTTGTCACATTTCCTTTGAACTTCATCATACTCCTGAGTATTGCACAATAATATTTCTTCGACAAAGTCCATTTTTGTAGATTATTTTATAGTCTCGCGCCCACTTTCAATTGCAGGTGGCACTAAGACTTCCTTTCCTTCCCTTTTTAGTGCAAACTTCCAGGGACAAAGTTGTCCCCGTATATGTTCAACTTGCTACCATTCACTCGTCCCGGAATCAGCTGACCATCCAACTTCGAGAGTTGAATTGCACACCGATCGGAGATGTTCTTGATGATATATGGTCCTAACCAATGTGTTTTAAATTTTCGTGGGAACTTCACAAATTTTCTGTCATATAATAATACAAGATCTCCTTCCCGAAATGTCTTCTTCTTGATATGCCTGTTATGCCAGGATTTCTCCCTTCCTTTTTTCACTTGCTGATGGAACCCTGCTATAAACCTGTCTTCTACTAGATCTAGTATTTGCGACATTCTTTCCTTCATAATGTCAGGGTCTTCCATATCTGTGACATTTGCAACTTTCAAACTTGGCACAATTTATTCCATAGGCATAACTACCGCTAGTCCATATACCAACTTGAAAGGTGTCTACCTTGTTAATTTCTTACATGTTTTCTATATGCCCACAACACCACTAAAATCCTTAAATCCCAGTCATCTCTCTTCACATTGCATACCTTGGTCAATGCATTCTCAAGAATCTTATTGAAATATTCCACTGTTCCATTTGCCTTAGGATGATAAAGAGTGCTCTTGTGGTGGTAAACCTGAAATTCCTCAGTTAGTGCTTCAATGTTCTTATTCAAGAAATGTGTGCCTTTATCACTCATCAAGATCTTAAGACAACCAAACCCGGACAATATATATTCAAATATGAACTTTGCAATAGTTTCTACACTACAATACTTCACTAATTGTGCCTCGACCCATCTTGTCAAATAATCAGTGGTAGTGATGATATACCTCGCACTAGTCTTGTTCCCTGGTAGACTGATAGGTCCAACAAAGTCAATAGCCCATTTTTCAAAATCCTGCAAAGTTACCTATGGTACTAGAAACATCTTGTTTCTTCTAGATGGATTTCATGTTCTTTGACATACATCACATGCTTGACAAAATTCTTTTGCATCCTTATGTACTGTGGGCCACCATAGCCCAGCTCTCAAGATTTTCTGCATAGTGGATTTTCCTGCATAGTGCCCACTTGTGATTCCTCCATGAGTTTATGTCAGAATACTCCATCGTTCGTGTTCAGGGACGTATTTACGTAGTACTTCATCCGGTCCCATTTTTTACAAGTGTCTAGCAATCAATGAGAAATCAGTTTCTCGAACCACCAACTCCTTCTTTTGCTTCATAGTGTACTCTGCGGACACCATTCCTATGGCCAAAAACATAATAATATCCATGAAATGATCATCTGTGACTCTAATTGTGAATAGTTGTGCATCGGTCAGGTTATCTTCGATATTTGTGGGATCTTCTCCTATCTCAATTCTTGATAGCTTTTTCAGGCTCACCATTCAATTTCCCTGGCTTCACTATAAATTTGAAGTCATACTCCTGAAATAATAACAACTATCGACATATCTTTCCTCCTAAAATAGTCTTATTCACCAAATATTTCAGCACAGAGTGATCAATGAACATTTTGAAATGTGCTCCCAACAAATAGTGGCCGAACATCTGTAATGCATATAACATAGCTAATCCCTCTCTTTCTATCATGCTATAGTTATTTTCTGTGTTGGACAATTTCCTTCTTGAAAATGCTATGGGATGATGAATTTCTCCAACTCTTGCCTATGATAGTACTACACCCAATAATATGCAAGATGAATCAACATGTACATGGAACTACTTCTTCCAGTCTGGGAAAACTAGAATAGGTGCAATTACCATCTTCTCTTTCAATACATCCAACCTCTTATGGCACTCTTTGCTCCATTGAGAAGTCACATCTTTCTTCAGCAATTTCTCCATCGGCACAATTATCTGTGCATATCCCTTGATAATTTTTCTGTAGTAGCCAGTGTGTCCCAGTGTCGTGTGTAGTTGTCTCACTGTTTTTGGTGTTGGCAGGTTCATAATAATTTCAATCTTCGCGGGATCCACCATTAATCCCTATTTACAAACTACATGTGCCAATAGTATACCAAATTATGCACAAAAGATGGACTTCTTCAATTGCAATGAGATCTAGTACTACCTACAGATATCCAACATCAACCTCAAGCTTGCCACATGCTTCTTTAATAGCCCAAAGGTTGTCCAATTGTTGAAGTTTACTTCCAGAAACTTGTGTACATATTATTTAAAGGCCGAAACTATAAATATGGAAAATATAGCATGTTCATTCTTAAATCCAAAAGGCATCATTCTATACTAATAAGAGCCCCACTCTATAGCAAAAGTTGTTTTATGTCTATATTCTGGTGCAATTCTAATCTGATGGTATCCTGAAAATCCATATGTGAAATAATAGGCCTTCGGTCCTCCTACATTGTCCAATAGTTCATCTGTAAATGGTGTAGGGAAGGAGTCATGTAGGCATGCATCATTTAATTTCCTTAAGTTAACATAAATTCTAATTTCCCCTTTTTCCTTCTTTTCCTAAACCACCATGGGACTTACCCATATAGACTCTTTGACAAGTTCGATTATCCCAGTTGTTAACATTTTTTCTAATTCTTCTTTCACCTTATCCTTGTAATTTGGATTCATTCTATAAGGTATTTCCATGACATGATTTGCATCAGGCTTCAGAGGAATACTCATAACTCCCAAATATCCTAATATGCCCTTCGTATCTGAAAACTTAGTGGGGAAAAACTCCTGATATTCATGCAAGAGATATGTTCTCTTATTTAGTGTGTCTTCATCCCAGTAATATCCTATTGTTGTGTACTTTGGTTCAGCCTGTGACTCTATATTGACATTCTTCATCTTCAATGGCTTCATTATATCAGGCATCTCTATCTCAATTCCATTTACTTCGTGATACCTTATGATTCTTTGATGTCAATATTGAAAGGATATTCATCCTCTTTTGCAGTGAGATTATAACATTCGATTACATTATGTATATGAATAGCCCAAATAGGTTGCCAGATAACTAGAACTTCATTCTAAAAAATATTCTTCTTAACTATATTTAGAGATGCATCTATATGTGGATAGTCATCTTCAAATTTGAATGTCATTATAAATCCATCAACCATTTTCTGCCCAGCTAGCAGTACCATGTAGAAGCTCAGTTTCTAAATACCAATTCTAAGGAATTGTCTCTAGGGTATCGATGAATCCATGCACCCATTCTTCTCACGAAATTTCTTCCCAAGATACGATATAGAGCTGTATGTGGTCTCTAGGATCATTTTGGCCATCATACTTGTCTATGCACTCTATTTCTACTTGACCAAACCTTACCCACATCAATATTTTACATTGTTTCTAGTATCATATATTCTTCTTATGAGCACCCAACCATATAATAGGAGTAACCCTCAGTGCTTGATCTAGAGCTAGCAATCTCTGACATTCAAGCACCCACCTTTCATAATCTTTAAGGAAAGTATTTATATTACCCAAACCATCATACAAAGATAAATCACGTACCTCGGCTGTCACACAACGCACTAGTTTGGCGATCCTTGCACATCGCCTAGTAGACACTTCATGCAACATGTTTTTCTAGTTCTCTAATTCCTCTTCTAAATATGAAGTGTAGGAACTATCTTGCTCCCAAGTCAGTTTTCCAGCATTAGGGTTAATCCATTCTTCTTCTTTTGTTGTTATTTGATAAATCTTTTCGATGTCATACGCGCTGTACTCTTCTTTGACCGGTTAGTATATCTCGCTCCCTCCGATGGATCTAATGGAACAATAACTCTCATATTATTGCTTTCAAATATCATTTACCTTTTCTTCATGTTAATTATAACCATGTTAGAAAATGCACAATCTAATCCAAGCAATGCTGGGTATGGACTACTGTCATCCACAATCTCAATCACTTCGAATTTAGTGGTAGTCTGCACTCCATCACTGTCTACCATGATACCTGATAATATTCCTAGAGGGAAAATCTTTTGTTGATTTTCCATTTTTAGCTGAATAGTTGACCATTGTAGCTTTGGCTTACCCATCAATTCTAAAGTTTTCTTCGGTAAGACATTGGCATCAGATCCTAGATCTAAGATAACCCGATCCATGTCGTATTCCCAAATTTGTGCTATAAGCCTCATTTCCTTTCCAGTCCGCTTCTTGTGTCTATGTAGATTATTCACTACACGCATATCACTATGTGGTACCTCTTTAGGAGCACAAGAGTTTATCAATTCCTGCAATCCCTCTACAACCTTCTAATTTCTTAATAAATTCATTCAATTCTATAGAAAAGACTTCAAAATATTCAGATCCACATCTTGTGTCGCAACCAGTACTATCTCACAGTTATCCTTCTGAGTTAGTTGCGCGGTAGAGGTTGAGGCCCCATCATCGATAAAGCTTCACCAAGACTCCATGAATACTTTCTTTTTTCAGGATATCAAAAACAAGCGCTTTTTTAATACTTTTTCTTAACCATGTAGTTTCAACTTCCTTCTTCCCATTGGTTTTATCATTTCCATTCGCAGCTCCGCTTCATGTTACAATGTTGATGCGTGGTTGATCCTCCCTTGCCTCAGTGGTCATCATTTGAATATTTACTGCAGGCTTCTAGTTTCTTTTCTCCTTCATCTTCATAATAAGGATGGAGAATTATTCTATCACATGATCAAAAAACTTACAATAGTTGCAGGTTGTCACAGGCATCTGAAAGTCTCTTTCAAGGTGCCCTGCCTGTCCATAGTTATAACATATAATCTGGCCATGTCCTCGACTAGTTGCTCCTCCTCATCCTTTCCCTCATCCTTGAAATCCTCCTCAACCAGCGTACTGGCCTGGCTCCTCGTGTGTATGTCCTTCAGCTTGCAGTCTATAAGCATCAGCAGTGTGCTCCATCATCAAGTCATAACTTCGACAATTTTTCTCATCATGGCCTACTGATCTACAAAAGTTGCAAAGTAGATGTTGCGGGGTCTGCACATACTTTTGTGATAGGTAACAATATTCAGAGTGATGTTTTCCTCTCGTTCTATAAATAATGCATCACAGACTTGGGTTTACTAGATTAGGTTCTCCACTTGCCAAATAATCTCTGAACACAGGGCATTGATCCTTGTAATGACCCCCTGCCTTGCATTTTGTACACCATACTTCTGATCTGGTTTCTTTACCTTTCCTGATATCTTGCAATTCCAAGGTAAAATTGGCCAACTGAAACTGTATCTATTGTACCCCTGCATGAATATTCCCAATTGGTGAAGCTTCCAACTTCATTGCAAGCTCCAATGCTTCAGCTTGAGTTGTTGGGTGTGGAGCCTGATTATCTTCTTTATTTAAAGGTATCACTGCATTGGACCCCAGTTCATAAGGTGGCGAAAACGACACCCATCTTTGCATGCCACCAGGGGGGCCCAATGACGATTCTTTAGAGCCCCCCCCAAGAAGGGGATCGGGGTCAGCGCCCTCGAAGCTAAAAATAGATGTAAAATTGCCTTGTAAAATGTTGTAATTTCATAGTCAATCTAGGCCGTTCATTAGGTAGAAATGTGATGGTAGAAGTTATGTTTTTTTTTTGTTTTTTTGTTTTGTTTTTTTGTTTTTTTTGTTTTTTTTTTTGTTTTTGTTTTTGTTTTTTTGTTTTTGTTTTTGTTTTTGTTTTGTTTTGTTTTGTTTTGTTTTTTGTTTTGTTTTGTTTTGTTTTTTTTGTTTTTGTTTTGTTTTGTTGTTTTGTTTTGTTTTGTTGTTTTGTTTTTTTTTGTTTTTTTGTTTTTTTGTTTTTTTGTTTTTTTGTTTTTTTGTTTTTTTGCTCGAAGGAAACCCCTCGCTATATATGAGGGAATTGTATTGTGGCTATGTATATGTGTATTCTGAATGAGAAAGAGAGAGGATATTGTGTGAGAGCGAAGAGGGAATTACAATGGATCTGATGCAGGTTGTATCTCTTCATTTTGTTGGATAATATAAAAAGAAGGACTAGTTGTTTCTCTATGGACTTAGCTCAAATTGGGTGAACCACGTATATCTGTGTCTCTCTTATTTTGTGTTTTCTGTGTTTATATTTGTACAATATTTTATGCATTCCATTGCTATTTAATATATAATTTTCTAACAACTAGTATCAAAGCCGAAGGTCTATTTAGTTGATAAAATCACAGGAGAGAAGGGTTCCTGGTTCAAGTGGGAGTATTGGTGGAAGACGGTAGCTTTAGGGTCAAAAAATTTAACGGCTAAACTATCAACTGTGGAAGATGCAGATGGAAGATTATTTGTATTAGAAATATCTGTACCTAGCATTGAGCGGAAAGACAAAGAAGCCGACGAGTATGATAGACACAAAATGGGATATTCTCGACAGAAAGGCACTTGGAACAATACAACTATGCCTAGTAGCATCAGTAGCCTTTAATATTTCAAAGGAAACAAAAACAGAGGGGTTAATGTCAGCATTAGCCAAACTATATGAAAAACGCTCAGCCTCAAATAAGGTATTTCTTATGAAGCGCTTATTTAATATGAAGATGTCAGAAGGTGGATTTGTTGCTGATCATTTAAATGAATTTAATACAGTTACCAGCCAGTTAAGTTCTGTAGGGGTAACTTTTGATGATGAAGTTAGGGCTTTGTTATTTCTATGCCCATTGCTAGAAAGTTGGAATGGTTTAGTTATGACCATTAGTAACTTTGTCTCTGGATCTAGTACTTTAAAGTTTGATGATGTTGTCGGTGCAATCCTTAGTGAGGAAATGTGATGGAAAATCTCCAGTGAGACATCATGTAATGCTTTGACTGCAGAGACTAGGGGAAGAAAAATGGAAAGAGGAAAGAGACCAGGATATCGCAGTAAGTCAAGGAAAGGCAAATCCAACTCTAGATCAGGGATAGTGTGTTGGAAATGTGGGAAGAAAGGAAACATGAAGAAAGACTGCAAGTCTTGGAAGGGAAACCAAGGAGACACGCATCAAGAAAACAATCATGAAGCAAATGTGACAAGTGATGTGTTGCAAGATGCTTTGATTATTTCATTATAAATATTATTGATTCTTGGGTGGTAGATCTAGGGGCCTCATTCCATGCCACACCTAGTAGGAAACATTTTGTTCAAGGAGATTTTGGACAGGTTCAATTGGGTGATGATAAACCCTCTAAAACCATTGGAATGGGTACAATTTCCATAAAGCAGTCAAATGGAAATCAATGGCTATTGAAGGAGGTAAGGCATGTTCCAGATCTAAAGAAAAATCTAATTTCAACAGGGAAGTTGGGAGGTGAAGGTGGTGTAACTAATTTTACAGACAAAACCTGGAAGGTCACTAAAGGAGCCCTGGTAATAGAAAAAGGAGAAAAGGTTGGTACATTGTATTCATGCAATGGTATTTCTAATTATGTTAATTATTTAACCTCTACTGGAGCATATACGACAATGTGGCATCATACACTCGGGAACATGAGTGAGAAGGGGATGGAGGTTCTTCAATCAAGAAATTTGTTGCCACGTTTGAAGCATGTTGATTTGGAATTCTATGAGAATTGTGTTTATGGAAAATAGAAGAGAGTCAGATTCCTCAGAGTTGGGAAAAAAAAGGAGAGTGAAAAAATAGAGCTTGTACATACATATGTATGAGGACCTTCTTAGGTATCATCTCTCCATGGCTCTTGTTATTATGTTACTTTTATTGATGATGCAACCATAAAAACTAGATTTATTGTACTCAAAATAAATCTGATGTATTTGATACTTTCAATAAATGGAAAGATTTGGTTGAAAATGAGATAGGAAAAGGTTGAAGTGTCTCAGATCAGACAATGGAAGCGAGTATTGCAGAAAATAGTTTGATAGGTATTGTTTAGAGAATGGAATTCGTAGAGAGAAGAAAGTTCTAGTAAGACCACAAGAAAATGGTGTGTCAGAAAGGATGAACATGACAATCATGGGTTGTACAAGGTGCATGAGATTGCATGCAGGATTGCCTTTACAAATTTGGGCAGATATTGTGATACTATTGTTTATCTAATAAATAGAGGGCCTTCAAGTTACTTTGATGGTGGTATTCCAGAGGGCACATGGACAGGTAAAAAGGTAAACTACTCATTTTTATAGACTTTTGGTTATGAAGCCTTTGTCCACATTAAAAAAGAAAATAGAACAAAGCTTGAGGCAAAATCAAAGAAATGCACCTTTATTGGATATGGTGTTAATGATTTTGGTTATTGCATTTATGATTATGAAAAATACAAAATCATTAGGAGCAGAGATATCATATTTAATGAAAAGTGTTTGTATAAGGATCAGATGCAGGAAAAGAATCAGGAAAAAGAAAACAGAGAATACATAGTGCTTGATGAGATCACATAAAAATGAAGGTGCCTGAAAATCATAATGATCAACAACCAGAAAAACATCAGCAACCACAACAACTACAAGCACCTCAAACACCTGAAAGTGGTGTTAGAAGATCTACCAGGATAAGTAGACCCCTGAATGATATTCTCCTTCATTATATTATGTATTGCTGATTGATTTTGGTGAACCAGAATGTTATGAAGAAGTAGTGTAGGTAGAAACCAGGAAGAAGTGGGAGAAAGCAATGAAAGAAGAGATGGACTCCTTAGAACATAACCAGATTTGGGACTTATTCAAGTTTCCTATAGGTAAAACAAAATTGAAAAATAAATGGGTTTACGGGTTTATAGAAGAAGATGGAGGTAGAAAAATGTATAAAGCTAGACTTGTGGTGAAGGGGTTTGCACAGAAAAAGGGTATAGACTTTGATGAGATATTTTCTCCTGTTGTTAAAATGACTTCAATCAGAATTATTTTAAGTCTAGTAACAGCTGAAGATTTGCATCTTGAGCAGTTAGATGTAAAGACAACCTTTCCCCTTGGAGATTTGGAGGAAGAGATATATGTACAACAACCATAAGGATATGAGGTAAAAGGGAAGGAGAAACTAGTGTGCAGGTTGAAGAAGAGATTGTATGGCTTAAAGCAGGCTCCAAGGCAATGGTATCTAAAATTTGACAGGTTTATGTCTGAACAAGGTTATATTAGATGTCACTTTGATCATTGTGCTTATCTCAAAAGGAAAAATGATGGAAGCTATATTATATTTTTATTATATGTATATGACATGCTAGTTGCAAGTTCTAACATGTAGGAAATAAATATGTTCAAAAGAAAATTGGCAAACTTATTTGCAATGAAGGATTTGGGTGCTGCAAAACAAATCCTTGGTATGAGAATAACTAGAGGCAGGAAGAATCACAAATTAACATTATATCAGAGTGACTACATACAAAAGGTGTTGAAAATATTTAATATGCAGAATGAAAAACTAGTTAGTATACCTTTGGCTAGCCATTTCAAGCTAAGTAAGGAGGTGCATTCCAAGATTCAGGAAGAAATGGCTTATATGTCTAAAGTTCCATATGCATCAGCAGTTGGAACCCTAATGTATATAATGGTCTGCACAAGGCCTGATATTTCACATGCAGTGGGAGTTGTAAGCAAGCACATGAACAATCCGGGAAAAGAACATTGGATGGCGGTGAAGTGGATTCTCAGGTACTTGAGAGGTACCACAAATCAAGCATTATGCTTTGGTGGATCAAACATTTATCTATAGGGATATGTTGATGCAGATATGGTGGGTGATAGAGATAATAGGAGCACCACAGAGTATGTTTTTATTGTAGGTGGAAAAGCTGTTAGTTGGGTTTCAAAACTATAAAGTGTTGTTGCACTCTCAACGATGGAAGCAGAGTATGTCACTGCTACAGAGGCTAGTAAAGAAATGATTTGGTTACAAAGGTTTTTGGATGAATTGGGTAAGAAGTAGGAGCTGGGTAGGTTATACAGTGACAACCAAAGTGCCATACATCTTGCAAAGAACTACGCATTTCATTCCAAGACTAAACATATACAACTCAAGTACCATTTCATACGGTCAGTGTTGGAAGATGGACAGTTGAAGCTGGAAAAGATACACACTGGAAAGAATCCTGCAAATATGTTAACAAAAGTTGTAACTAGGGAGAAACTTACATTCTTCTCAGTTTCGATTAGTCTTCAAGTATGATGATGAAGATGAGAAACAACTAGGTCCAAAGTGGACTAATTCTCTAGCAAATGAAGCAGTGGTGGAGTTGTTATAATCAATCTCCAAGTGGGAGATTGTTGGGTTTTGAGCTTGGTTATCTTTTTTCTTCAAAGGTATCACTGCATTGGACCCCGGTTCATAATGTGACAGAGCTATGTATATGCGGCTATGTAAGAGGAGAAAAAATAAGAAAAATAATTCAAATACAATAGTAATCAAACAACACCCTAAAATTATGCGATGATTATTCAAATTAGTTGAATAGTTATTTTCTAGTTCTATTTTTGTAAATCAGGAGCAATTTCAGATATTATCTCATTTTGTAATAAATTTTGGCTTACACTTAAGATATTTTTAGAATTTCGATCTATAAGTATTTAGTAGATCAAAGAAGTTAGGGTGGAACCCTTGTAATGAACTAGTGACATGATTGTAATGTTCAAAGCTATTTCTGAAGATAATTGAAGGATTCTGGATTCATTCTAAACAACTTGTGTATCTATGTGAGTTTGTCTTGTTATCAATTATGTCTTTCATATTTAATTATGCACATGTTCAGGGTAACATAGAAGTTTGGAAAGGGCTAGATTGAATATCAATCTTCCTGAAATCCTCTGCAAAGTTATAATCATTAAAAGATATTAATTAACTCAAAAAATTGTCTTAGTTAATTCCTCTAAATCTTTTGTTTTTTTTCCTTCTTTCATCTCTTGAATGTGTTCTATTTGGTTGTAGAAGACTTCTACACACATCTGTTGTATATGATAAATTAAATATTCAATATGAATGTTTAGAAAGTTATATACTTTCTTTATTTATGCTTTTCACTTCAATTTAAATATTAATTCTGTAAAGAGTGAAAAAAAACCCTTCAATTTGATGATTGTTGTATTTGATTGATTCTTCTTCTCTCTGCTCCTCTTTCTCGTAATGTGGCAGAGATATGTATATGTGGCTATATATATTTGTATTTTCAGTGAGAAAGAGAGAAGAGATTGTGTGAGAGCGAAGAGGGAATTACAGTGGATCTACTATAGGTTGTATCTCTTCATTTTGATGGATAATATAAAAGGAAGGACTGGCTGTTTCTCCATGGACGTAGCATGAATTGGGTATATCTATGTCTCCCTTGTTTTATGTGTTTTCTATGTTTATATTTCTGCAATATTTTATGTGTGCCATTGCTCTGTAATATATAATTTTATAACATGAGTCATGATTTTCTATTGTGTAAATGGTAACCTAATATGTGGTAGTAGCGTAACTATGAACCAATCCTTATGTTATTCTGGGGGTGTATTAAATATTACATGTCCCATTAACACCTTGAATCGCTGATCCAACTCCCACATAGATTCAATCGTTGTCTGTTTGATTATTTTAGCTTTGTGATGCACTAAGATTCTGATTTCAGTTTCTTGAATTATGATACCAATTATTTCTTAATTTCATCCAACAAAGCAGTCAGGTTAGTCATAGAGTATTTCATATACCATGTTAGCTCTCTTTCTCGTAACGACATGACGAGATGTGCCTTCTTTACATCATCACTAGTGATCTGTCTTGCTGTCCATACTGCATCAAATACAAACTAGAATTGATCAGGATCTTCTGATCCCAGTCCTTTAAAAATAGGCAGCTTAATGTCATCGACCATTTTCCTTCTCAGGGGGTTAGGTGGAGGGGAAGGGGGTGGGGGTGTAGGGGAAATATGGGAAGGGGGATGGGGTGTAAGGAGGGTGGATGGATGGGGAATCCCAAAGATGCCTTGATTTTTCTCAACTCCTAACTTTGATGCACCTTCAAGATGGGAGGGGGAATGTTGTGGGGTTGTAGGGTTACTTCTTTCTTCTTCACTCTCAGATCCTCCTAATAAGGGGCTATAATCATTTTCAATAAAATTCTTTGGATATGTTCTATATCATTTTCCACTTCGCATAGACCCTAGTTTAGGATTATTTCCTCTTTGTCCAAACATTAAGCTGACTACATTTTTAGAATCCCCTTATCACACAATAACATCTTAATCGAGATATTAAAAGATCTTAAAAACTTACCTAGTGGTCCTTTGAAAAATCTTCGTTCAACTTCGCTATACAATACAATCACATCTATTTCAAACTCAGTGATGAATCCTCCCAAAATGCTCTCGATCCAGAAATCAACAGTCCTTGAGATACTATTATTGACATTCTTGAGTCACCATATCAATTTAGGATTCCACTCCTTAGGTTCGTCATTCTTGAAACAAGTCTTATGCTCGGTCAACTTAGATACCCACTCATAAATTAAATGTGGAATGAACCAAATAATATTTCGTATTGCTCTTCAAAGATATACTTCTGTAACAAGTCTTTAGCTGATAATCGAGGGTTTCTGTTTTCTCTTTCCGCAAATTCTCTTTCTTTCTATTCAAACCACTCCTGGATTTATTTCTTCGATGGATGCTAAAACATATCCCTCAAGCATATCTTGGTCTTGGAAACAGAATCATTTTTTGGTTTAATGGGGTTTGACCTAGGTTCAGAGTGTACTGCACACCTACAAAATCCTTAACCATTGGCCCTTTCAGCAACTACCTGCAAGCACATCGTAGTCTCACTTGAAGCAGTTATGGGAGGTTGCAGAACTAGGTTTCTGCAACTAGATGGATTTCTGTGCTATGGCGCCCGTGTGTTCACATATGTATTATAAGAATCTACAACTTATCATACATCAATAACTTTGTGCTAATGATTAACTTCATATATCGGTACTTAATGCATAAACATATTAAATAAGAGTATAAGATGTATTGTTTCACATAATTCAATAAAAATCATGCATAACGATATCAATAACAATTGATAATGAACACAAAAATATACACAATATTTTTCCAAATTTTTTTCCTTTATTAATAAGGATCTTCAATACATTCGCTTCTCTGACTTGTGTACCCAGCTGCAAGTGGTTTGTGCACTCAACTGCAGACTCTTCCAGGCCTCTGCGCACTCAGTTGTGGAGTCTTCCCAAACACAGACTCAGAAAATATGATCAATTATGAAATCTGTCTATGCTTAGCTTTGTTATCTTCAACAAAGTATTACATCCTCTTTATATAGGCTTTATTACTACAATACCATTGTCCACATACCATGTATCTGACAAAACAATGGACTAATACCCAAAACCCGTTACAAAATAAGGGACTTTTGACCCACCCCAAAACCCCTAAACATTGCACGATGAATAGACTTCTCCATCTTCGCGTGCTCCAATCCTAAAAATGCAGGGTCTTTGACAAAAACTTGGACCAAGTTGGGTTGCACCCAATAAGCATCCAGTCCATGGACCTCTCCCATGTAATCTATATCTAGAATTTCCTCTGGCACTTCTTTAATGAGCACCACATAGTCTACTCCTCTTCCTTCATCTAAACCTATATTTCAACAATAGACTGGTCCTTATGTTAGTGGGTATGGACACTTATAATGACCCAATTCACCTCCTATTGGGAACGCTTCTCTTGGGGGGAATTTCCTTTGTATTATCCTCCTCTTTCGGCAAGGGAGCACCTTGTTGTGGGGGAATTCCATCTCTTGAAGTTAGTTCTCAGCCTCATATGAGTCCTCCACATTCGAGAATGGCTGCTAATGTTTGGAAACCTACTACGCCTATACAACTTGGTTCATTTGTGGCTTCATCTTTAGTTTCTCAACCCGTTCCACCTACATCTCAAATTCCTATTCAAAAAACTACATCTCAACCTGTTCAAAGTGAAATGAATGTGAACCAACCTTTACAGGTGGTACCTATAACTCAACCAATTCTTCTGGTATCTGGTGCATCTCGTTGTTTCTGATCTCGCCCTCTGGCCCATGGTGTGAAGACATGTTTTCACTGATACAACACCCTCCAAAATATTTTCTTGCACCAAATTCAAAGCCTACCTTGGTCTTGTATATTGTCGTCACAAATGTTGAGATCCATTTTGTAGAGTTCCATAACTATTTTGTTTTGACACCCTTTTTCCTCCATTTCCTCTTTTTCATCATCACTATCAACTCAATAAAAGCAATAAATCATAGATTTTGATAAGGTAAAACTCTTACATGTATTATTTTTCATATTCATTAATGTTCCTTATTATTATGTTAAATATTGAATTAGATACATATTAACATGATTCTGTAGCTATTTTATAAATTTGCATCTACCTCCATGGTTTGCGAGGTTCTGGTGTGCCAATGGAGCAAATAAGCACGTGGGTAGTTGAGGATCGATCCCCTCATGGATATCCTCCTATTCACTTGAGCCAATTCACTGAAGGAATCACACAGTGGCGCAATCAAAGGCATAGGTCAAACACGTAGCAACAGAAGTCCGAATGCATCACTTTTATCCAATTTTCTTTCCAAATAGTAAATCGACGAGATAACGCTTTTTCCGTTTAGTTTCAAATTTGAAAAGGAATGATTAACATACCTGTAGGCGTAGAAGTCTCAAACTATTGAGCATGCATTATATATATATAAGTATGTATCCTCTGTAAAGGATAGAAAGGAAGTAATAGTTAATTTTTGAAGAATTGTGAAACAGACCTTTGTTCTCGTATTGAATTGAAGTTACCTTTCTATGATTCGATGTGTATGTGAGTGTGATTTACACCTACTGGATGCGGAGGGCCCCTATAGACAGTCAAGGTTTTAGTTTATTTCATTTCATCGCTTTATGTTGTTTTCATTTAATCGCTTTCTATTATTGCATTATCACTGCATTCTAGTTTAAGTTTCCTTACTTCGTTGTTTTCATCATCTCACTATAACTCAGTTATTTTGTTTACCATTTCGTTATTTCGTTTGCGCTTACAGTCGTTTAATAGTTTAGTTCTTCAACATTTTTCACTTAATTACAGTCAGTATTTTTATGCTTTTAGAATTAGAACTTGTATCTACTCTGTATCATGCTCTTTAGGATCAGAATTTTTATATATTTTGTAGACAAGCTTTTGAAGGATCAGTAGAATAATTTGAATTTCAATACTCTGTTTTACAACATCAAAGTGTTTAGATAGGTTCATAATTTTAGGATGAATAACATAATATATTTTGGATTTTAGAGATCTGTGGCTTGTGTCATTTTTATTGATCGGAGAATCCACAGTTTCAACATCTTTATACCAACGTTTCAAATCCCAAGTGGGATCCATCATCAGGGTTGAAGAATGATGATACAAGAAGAGCAGAAAACTTTTAATAAATACTAATGAGGAGGAATAATAATAGAGAACATAGAGTCGGCTTGGGAATTTTTAATTTTATTTTATATATTTTAATTTTATTTTATATATTTATATATTTATATATTTTATTTATATTTTATTCTTATTAATTATTATAAATAATTAATTTTTATAATAAATATTTAATTAATATTAATAATATTGTTGTTATACATGTAAATCATTATAAATAATTAATATGTTTACAATAAATTAATTATTAAACCTAATGATCATAATCATAATTTCTGTTATTCATATTAGTTACTAATTCCTTAAACAAAGATGATATTAATAATTAAAATATTAATTAATCAAATTAAATTAGAATGAAACTACATTCATAGAAATCAATTATTATAAATAATTAATTAATATTGTATAATAAATAATTAATTATTATTAAATATTATTAATAATTAAATATAATAATAATTAATTAATTAATTAATTAATAAACTAATTAATATATTATATATATTTTAGGATGATACTCAATATAGATATTACATGGTAGATTAAATCTAACATTAGCTTAACTTCCACTTATTAATTTGTAGAAATCTAACTCTAGATAACAACAAAAATCCCAAAACAAACATAACCATCATCTTACAAACTAAGGGAAAGGCTTCTAGCATATATAGTGCACCTTCACTTCATACATTTATCAAATCTGGTCGATAATTTATGCTTGTAATTTAAGAATATTAAATTGACCAAACACATTCCATGTGTTTTCTCTAAGTGTTTTGGTCTCGTTTGCAAGAAAGGAAAAATGTCGTCTTTTCGCATGTTGTCACACAATGTATATAAGATTGGTTTGGTGGTTTCAAGGGGTTATGTTAGGGTCCCACCCTAACCCCCTTATTTATGTAATGGGATCACGTCATAGTCAAGAGTCAATAAAGCCCATATTAATAATTGTAAGTGGTTAATCCGCAATTAATGACGGAACCACAATTAGTTGCAAATGGGCCGTAGTATTAGATAGATGGTATTAATAAAACCCACGGTATTGGTCTGTGGTATTGCATGTATGAGTCATATATAAAGGATAGAGACTCCATGCGAGGAGCATCGTGTCTTATTTTGTAATCGAGCTCTGCTCTATTGGAGGTTGCCCCCTCGAAGAGGCAAGTGAAAATTACTCTCTAAATAATAAAATCATTGCCATTCTGTGTTCTAGGTATCTTTTCTTCGCATATTTTGTATTTGGGTATCGTTTTGTAGGTTAAGAGCATAACAAGTGGTATCAGAGCACTTTCCAGGGCCAGTGGGATCTCCATTTCTTAGCAAAATTCTTTTTTGGCTAGAGACGTGTTCCGGCGTCTTTAAACCACGGGATCTGTCATTGAGCGCATAAACCTGCGGATTTGGGTAAGCATGCACGTAGGAAATACAAGAGGTGGTCACGACTGTTGGACTCCCTTGTAACCCCTGTGGGTACCCCTTCGAGTAGTAGAGCATTAGACAGAACCGCGCACGGACTGTCTTCCACGTACCCTCTGGGTATATCGGAAGCCCCCTAGGCTCCCTTGAAACCTCGCCATAGATAAACCGTCAGCCGTCTTGCGGCTACAGTACACCGAGAATAGCACTTGGAGAGATTACTCGCCCGTACGATAGGGTAGTCGCGTTGTACGGCTAAGGGTACGGTCGATCCTCCTTAGTTAGAGACCTGAAACATTGGGCTGAGTACTACTGCCAGACCCTTATGTATATTGCGATTTGTAGCACCTGACACTCCTCAAGACCATAGTTCCCTTTTCTATCGGGGATCACACATCATCTCTTCCAGATCCGCTTGTGCAAAGGGGTGCAGCAGCAGACTTCAGTCCCGCAGTCTCGAGTTCGCAGATCAGCCATTTCGATCTATTAGATCCATCAGATCCGCAGAAGCAGTCTTTTCTACCGCCCAGAGCTATCAGATCCGCCATTCAAATCTCTCAAATCCACCAGATCGGAGTCGTTGTGAAGGGTTCCTATACCGGGGTATAATTTTCGCAGGACTTTTGGCCGCATTGACATTTTGAGGATTTGGCGACTGCAGTATTGATAAGGGGCACTTATTGGTGATCTAGCCCATCAGAATCAGGACGACGAGATGAGCACGGTGGTACCATTCACTTCTTAGTGGAAATTATTTTTAGGCGGTCCCAATTTTCAAAAAATCAGGTTGGTGTATGGTAGAAACTAGAGCTCAAATGATGGCCAATGAAAGGATGGACAAACTTGAAGAATCAGTGCAAAACCTCCACATTCAGCTTAGCGGACTATGTAGCATGGTCGAAAAAATAATCCCGAAGGGCAAGGAGTAAGCCCACGAGGAGGAGTATAATGGCAATGGACACAATGAGGGTGAGTCTAGCCACTCTCCTCAAGTCTGGCACACCCACCAACAACCCAGTTAGCGACCTCCCAAGTTGGATATGCATAAATTTGACGGTTCGCACCCGTCGGCATGGATAGCACAAATGGAGCAGTATTTCAAACTGAATCACATCTTAGATGATGAGACTCAGCTTATGTTGGGGAGAATGTACTTGGACAATGAAAGGTGGCAATGGTGGGAATGGCATCAACGTTGCACTGGACCTTTTAGGACTTGGACCAAATTCACCAAAGCTCTTCAAGACCGCTTTGACCATGAATCATCTTTTTTGGGTCGTCTTACTAAGCTCCGACAGATTGGTACAGTGGATGAATATATTACAGCTTTTGAAGCCTTAGCCTTCTGCACTTGGGGCCTCTCAGATGTGTTCTACACGGAATGTTTTATCAGCGGTCTTAAAGAAGCCATCAAAGCTCAAGTCCTACTGCACCACCCTCCCACATGGACGGAGGCTTGCAAGGTAGCTCGTAACGTGGAACGTGCATTAGCAGCCCAATACAGTCGCCCAAATTTCTCCGCTAAAGGTCGCCCCCCACAGGCTCACAACACGACTCAAAAACTTAAGGTCCAAAAGGTGTCCCCTACTAAAATGGCCGATAGAAGAAAGCAAGGACTATGTTACTACTGTGATGAAAAATACTCCCCAGGTCATAAATGCAAGGAGCCCAATTTTTTTCAAATTGATGCCACTGACTACAGATCAACAGAGGAAGATCCACCACTTGAGGAACGTGAGCCGCTAGAAGAAGACAACCAAAAGGACAATGTCTCTGATGAACCAGTTATTTCGTTGCATGCTTTGGCAGGGATTTCTTCCCCTCAAACTCTCAAAATCAGAGGTTTTATTAAACATCGCCCAGTAGTAGTCTTGATTGATAGTGGAAGTACACATAATTTCATCCATCAAAAAGTCGCAGAAGCAGTGCATTATTTTGTACGAGCAGTTTCTAACTTCCAAGTTCAAATTGCGGATGGAGGCACAATGAAATGTGAAGGCCACTGTGAAAATGTCAAACTTCAAATGGGGGATTATCAGTTGAAAACCCACATGTTTGCCATACACATGGGGGGTTGCGACATTTTCCTCGGCGTTGAATGGCTCTGCACTCTTGGGCCAATCACAATGGATTTCCAAGAGTTATATATGAGTTTTAAGCAGAACAAATACACACATACCCTCCGTGGACTCCAGGCGGGAGCCCCCTCTATCATCAGCTTGCATAGGATGGAAAAATTGTTAAAAAAGGGAAATCATGGAGTTGTAGCTCAATTTAATGCCATCCAGGCAGTCGAAACCAAGCCTCTGCCAATTCATCCTGAGATGCAACAGATTTTAAATAACCATCTGCCGGTCTTTGACAAGCCTCATGAGCTTCCACCCTTGCGAGGGGAACATGATCATAGCATCACCTTGGTTCCAGGGGCCCAACCCCCAAATGTTCACCCATACAGATATCCGTTCACCCAAAAGAATGAAATAGAAAAAATCATCAAGGAACTTTTGGAAGCAAGTGTCATTTGTCCCAGCATTAGTCCTTATTCATCCCTAGTGGTCATGGTGCTCAAGAAAGATGGGGAGTGGCGGATGTGTCCCGACTTCAGGGCCCTCAATAAGTTGATAGTCAAAGATAAATTTCCCATCCTGGTGGTTGATGATTTGCTGGATGAACTCAATGGGGCTCAATTCTTCACTAAGCTGGATCTTCGCTCAGGCTACCACCAAATTCGCATGAAGGAAGTCGACATTCCCAAGACTGCTTTCAGAACTCATGAAGGCCATTATGAATTCCTGGTCATGCCATTTGGTCTTTGTAATGCCCCCTCTACTTTTCAGAGCCTTATGAACCACATTCTAAAACCATATCTTAGGAAATTTGTCCTTGTCTTCTTCGATGACATCCTCATCTATAGTTGCACTTGGGCCGCACATCTTCAGCATGTAGATCTACTATTGCAACTGCTCCGCAAGCATAAATTATTTGTCAAGATGTCCAAGTGTTCGTTTGGCATGGCATAAGTAGAGTATTTGGGCCACATTGTGGGGCATGATGGTGTCAAGGTGGACCCCAAAAAGATCCAGGCAATGCAGGAATGGCCTCAACCTAAGACCTTGAAGAGCTTGAGAGGATTTTTGGGTCTCACAGGCTATTATCGTAAATTTGTCTGCAACTATGGTTGCATAGTGAAGCCCCTCACCCAACTCCTAAAGAAAAATTCATTCTTCTGGAATGAGGAAGCACAACAGGCCTTTACAGCTCTAAAAAATGCCATGTGTTCCACTCCAGTCTTAGCACTAACTGACTTCACCAAATCTTTTGTCATTGAATGTGATGCTTCGGGTACAGGTATTGGGGCGGTCTTAATGCAGGAAGGGCGACCGTTGGCCTTCACAAGCCAACAACTAAGTGGGAGGAATCTAGGCCAATCTACCTACGAGAAGGAAATGATGGCCATATTACATGCAGTCGAGACCTGGCGACCTTACTTATTGGGGCAACGTTTCCAAATCCGCACAGATCATCACAGTCTTAAATATTTTTTGGAGCAACGCCTATCCTCCCCACAACAAAACACATGGCTCGCCAAAATGCTGGGATATGATTATGAGATCATTTACAAGAAAGGGAAAGACAATGGTGTAGCAGATGCATTATCTTTCCAATTTGAGGAGGAAAGTACTCTGCTAGTAATTTCCCTCCCCATTCCAGAATGGATTGAAGAGGCTTGCGGGGAATGGTTTTCACACCTCGGGCTCTCCCAACTCATTTCTCAATTGCAGGTAGATCCAAATTCCACCAAGGGCTACCGTGGCAGGATGATATTCTTCGCTACAAGGACCGAGTCGTAATATCACCAACATCCACCCTCAAAAGTTGCATTTTGGCATAATTGCACTCATCTCCCATTGCAGGAAATTCGAGCTTTCAGAAGACGTATGCTCGCACAAGAAGATCATTTTTTTGGACAGGCATGAAAAAGGACATCCTTAATTTTGTAGCAGAATGCGATATCTGTCAACGCCACAAAGGGGAAACTGTCAACACACCAGGCACATTACAACCATTTCCCATTCCGGCATCGATTTGGATGGAGGTTTCTATGGATTTCATTACAGGTCTTCCAAAGTCAGGGAACAAGTCAGTCATCATGGTGGTTGTGGACCGACTGTCGAAGTATGCTCATTTCTGCACCCTACCCCACCCGTTTACACCAACTTTGGTCGCTCAATCTTTCATGGATTAGATCTTCAAATTGCATGGCATGCCCACTTCTATTGTGTTTGACCGCGACCCGATCTTCACCAGTAATTTTTGGCAGGAACTCTTCAGGCTACAAGGCACTCAACTAAAACTCAGTACTTCCTATCATCCGCAAATAGATGGTCAAACCGAAGCCGTCAACAAATGTCTAGAAACCTACCTTAGGTGTTTCACTTCAGAAAAGCAACCCCTTTGGGTACAGTGGTTACCTTTGGCTGAATGGTGGTATAATACCAACTATCATGCCACCACCAAAATGACTCCCTATGAAGCAGTATATGGTCAAATCCCGCCTTCACCTACTTCGTATCTCAAGGGGTGCTCAAAAGTACAAGCAGTGGATCAACTCCTACAACACTGCGCAACCATGCTCGCCCATCTTCGAGAGAATCTTCATCAAGATGAGAACCTCATGAAGCAACAAGTAGACCAGCATCGCTCCGAGCACCAATTTCAAGAAGGGGATCATGTCTTTTTACGGCTACAACCATATAAGCAAACATCACTCAAAGACAAGGGGTGTCAGAAACTATCTCCCAAATTCTACGGACCATATCAAGTACTTCAGCGCATTGGAGAAGTGGCTTACAAGTTGGCCTTGCCACCTACTGCAAAAATCCATCCAGTTTTCCATGTCTCATGCCTCAAGAAAGTGATTGGGAACAATTGCAGAATTCAGACTAGTCTACCTGAATTGGACGAAGAAGGGTCCATCTGGCTTCAACCTGAACAGGTCCTAGACACACGAGACAAGCAACTGCGCGGTCACATGATTAATGAAGTCCTCGTCAAATGGAAAGACACCTCTCTGGAAGATGCAACTTGGGAACCAGCCACTATTCTTCAGTAGTTTCTGCAGCTTCAGCCTTGAGGACAAGGCTAGTCTTAAGGGGGAGGGCATGTTAGGGTCCCACCCTAACCCCCTTATTTATGTAATGGGATCACGTCATAGTCAAGAGTCAATAAAGCCCATATTAATAATTGTAAGTGGTTAATCCGCAATTATTGACGGAACCACAGTTAGTTGCAAATGGGCCGTAGTATTAGATAGATGGTATTAATAAAACCCACGGTATTGGTCCGTGGTATTGCATGTATGAGTCATATATAAAGGATAGAGACTCCCTGCGAGGAGCATCGTGTCTTATTTTGTAATCGAGCTCTGCTCTATTGGAGGTTGTCCCCTCGAAGAGGCAAGTGAACATTACTCTCTGAATAATAAAATCATTGCCATTCTGTGTTCTGGGTATCTTTTCTTCGCATATTCTGTATTTGGGTATCATTTTACAGGTTAAGAGCATAACAGGTTACTCTAATTTAAATCAGTTGATCTAACCATGTAGACATTTTTTGTACTCATTTCCAAAGTTTTAAGCATTATCACACAAGTGTCGTCACAGTCATCACAAAGTGTATATTTGATGTCGCACTTATTGTAAGTCATCGCAAAGTTGTTGCACTGAGGAAAATGTGTGGTTCATGTGTCATGGATGGTCTATGTTTTTGTGTCATCAAGTCCTCTAAGCGCGTCATCACAGTCAAGTCATGTCATTGATCACATCAGTCCACTAATCCCACACTTAGCCAAATTTAAAAAATTTCCCAACAACTTAGTCTCATCTAACCTTCCTCAACTGTACATTGAGTAGTTCCTACCCTCAAGCTACAACCCTCCCCATTGACACTACACAATTCAAAATTTCTTCCTCCCAAGACTGTGTAATGCGTAGTTCTAGTGCTCAAGCCTGAACATTGGCCCCTAGAATTGTGCAATGCATCCCCCCAGCCTAGTGTCAGTTGTGCATTGCACAATATCTAAGCTCAAGCTCAGCCCTTGAGCTCCTGATATGTGAAATTGAGGAATCACTAGGTCTTCTCTATGACCCAGAACTACTTAGTTGAATAAAATAGTGTAAAACCACTCAACCTGGTTCACTGAGTCCCAAAACTAAGCAATCTGCCTACCCAGTCTAGCCTGAACTACACATTGCACAATCTCAAGGCTCAAGCTTCACCCCTAACTTCCTGAGATGTGTAATTGCGAAGCCACTAAGCCTTTCCCTTAGCCTGTGACCCAGTTTCGACTCAGTCAGTGGATCAATATGCCTAGTCACTAAGCCTTTCCCTGAGCCTGTGACCTAGTTCCGACTCAGTCAGTGGATCAATATGTGCCATATTAGACTAGGGATTCAATTATCAAATAATTACATTCCAAAGGGATGAGTTCCCCATGAATTTTTTTTTGATCGTAATGATGTCTCAAAAACTTCTCATGAAATAAAAAATGTTAAAATTTCAACATCATTGCCTCAAGAAATCAAAGACAAATATATCAATCTTTTCAAACATTACAAAGATGTATTTTCATGGTCATACAAAGAATTGAAAACCTATGACACAACCATTATTGAGCATAAAATTCCTCTCAAACCAAAAGCTAAACCATTTCAGCAGAAATTAAGAAGAATAAATTCAATTTTGCTTCCAATCATTGAGAAAGAAGTAAAGAAGCTATTGGATGCAAAAATAATTGTTCCCTTAATATATTTTGAATGGATAGACAACCTAGTACATGTTAGGAAGAAAAATGGAGAAATAAGTCTGTGTGTTGACTTTAGGAATTTGAACAAACTATTTTTAAAGGATAATTATCCATTACCAAAAATGGACCAATTACTTCAAAGAGTATCGGATTCAAACATAATTTCAATGTTAGATGGTTTTTCTGGATATAACCAAATTCTGGTTAGTTAAGAAGATAGAGAAAAGACAACATTTACAACTCCATGGGGTACATTTATGTATTCCAAGATGCCATTTTCTTTAATCAATGTTGGAGCAACATTTCAAAGAGCAATGGATCTAGAATTCGTTGGTAAGATAAATATCTTTTTTTTGTCATTTATATTGATGATTTAACTCTATTTTCTGATTCTAATGATAAACACTTGAAGCACTTGAGGAAATTTTTTGAAAGATGCAGGATGTTAGGTGAAATATATGTCGTAATAATAGCATTGTAGTATAGTTGCCCAACTATTTACTTGTCAATCCGGGGTATGTAAGCTGACGAAACACATGCACTATATATGCAGGACTGAAGTAGAACTAATCTAGTTTAATCTACATTGCTGAAATCAACTTAATCTATGAATGGAGATTTGCATGAAGGAAAAGCATTACAACATGTGAAGAGTTAACAACAAATGACATATGTGAGCTCACATCCATAAATCAATATTACAATAATCAAATGACAAACATGAAAGCATAACAATGAAAGAATCTAAGACTAATCAATCTTCTTACAATTTCCAACTGTCCTCCTCCCCTTATGGAGAGGGAGCACTCTCCTTTATACATGAGAGTATTTGAAGATAAGATAAGAATGCATTAATTACATACCCACTATTCTCTCAACTACTCTTAACCACTTTCCCATTATTACAAAATATAGTTCCTTCAAATCCTCCACACATCTTTTACATATCTTAAATAAGATATGCCAACCAAATATTCCATGGTCTTCTCCTTAAGAATAGGCTTGAATAACTATCTCCCTGAAATGGTGGAGGAGATATTCGAGAAGTCTCTTTGAATTAATCATTCTCATATTCCTACATATTACAAAGCTCACCCATATTTGAGATATATATGAAAACATGTATATTTTCTAATATTAATCATAAATTCACTCTTAATACTAAAATGAATAGATTGGAAAATAATAATATGAAACCCAAATGAATTTATGAAAATGATATGATGAAGGGTTTAATAGGACGATGGAATGTAAGGAATAGTGAAGGGAAAGGTGGATGAAAAAGTGACATTTCTGAGTCCTAACATCCCCCCCAACTGAAGTTGTTGCATGTCCTCATGCAACCATGCATGGATCGTATGAGGAATTTTTGGCATCTGAACTTTGGCTTTGATTGATGATGTCTTTTTAATAATGAATGTTTCCAGGATATGTGAAAGATGTGAGTAACAGATTGTGAGTAACAGCTGGCACTTTCCTATGGTTGGTTCTTGTGTAACAACCATGAATATAAGAATGTTGGTTCTTGTGTTAACAACATTCATTTTGTTATTTTTCTTGCTAGAATAATAATGTAACCATAAATTTCATTGGAAATCATAAGCTATCAATGTGCAGGAGAAAACATCACTGAATGTAAGAAAGTCATTTCTCTGTCTTTTATGAATCATGCCAATATGTATATCAATGGATATGAAGCAAAGTGCAAGATGGGATCATTGGAAAAGAAATTTTGGTGAAAGGTGAATGTGATGAAAATGGAATGATGATAGTGGGAAAATGGAATGATGATAGTAAATATGTGGTGACTATGAATATAGTTCCCCCTCCCCCCAACTGAAGTTGTTGCATGTCCTCATGCAACATAGTGTAGGTCATGGAAGGGAAAAGGAAATGGAGTATGTTGAGGAAATTTTCCAAAATATTCAAGTCATCATAGAAGGAATTACGCTATTAAAGCTTAGAAAATAACATACCTCCACTCACCCAAAAAGTAGATGAACTATGCAATAGGAATGGAGTTGTTGCAACTGCTGGATCAAGAAAACGTGACTGGTGCAGGAGCTGCAACTGCACTGCTGGAACTGCTGTAGTTGCTGTAACTGCAACTGCTGGGATTGTTGTAATAGCAACTACTATAACTACAACTGCTGGGACTGCTGTAATAGCAACTGCTGTAACTGCAACTGCTGGGATTGCTGTAATAGCAATTACTGTTACTGCTGGGACTGCTGTAATAGCAATTGCTGTAATAGTAACTCCTGTAACTGCAACTACTGGGATTGCTGTAATAGCAACTACTGTTACTGCTGTAACTGCAACTGCTGGGACTATTGTAATAGTAACTGTTGTAACTGCTATAACTGCAACTGTTGGGACTGCTATAATAGCAACTGCTATTACTGCTGTAACTGCAACTATTGGAACTGCTGTATCCGAGAATGTGAAGTGGAGGGATTTGAACTACTGCTAATGAATCAGGGAAAAGAGGGAGTATGAAAGTGGACTAGAGTACTCTCATATATAAAGTCATACTGTTGTAACTGCAACTGCTAGAACTGCTGAGGGAGTCAGGAAAAAGTGCATAGTCTTCACCTGCTACAAACCCGATGGTACAATTCTAATCATGCAAATGAATGTGTCGATGTCGAGCATGAATAGAAATCATTAGATTACTGACCATTGATGGATGTCGTTAACCAATGCGAGGCAACTCACCATTGATGTCAATGAGTGCCAAGGTACCTGAGTACATCTTGCGAAGTGCGAATGGATGTGCTGAGGTCGAGCCACTTGCAAGATCTGAGGATCAAGGGACATTGATATATTCCCATGATCATCAGCGAGAGAACTTGCCATTAAGGCATGCAAGCCTCTAGGTACTCAAAATGGACTCTAGTCTATATCCCAGATAAGGTGCTGAGGTCGATGGGGCAAGACTGGTTGAAAGGTGGGCCTTAAGGAATCCCACATCAGTCAATGTGAGTTATTATAAAAAGAGTTGGTAGGACTATAAGAAAGATCTCAGTAGCAACATAGTTTATGGAAAGGAAATCGAGGCAATGGAATCATGGAAAGGGAGTTTGTTTTATTCAAAAGGAAAACTGGAAAGGCAAAGATGAACTGAAAAAGATAAAGGAAATGATGTATGCTGCTCAGAAAAATAGGCGTATGTGAAGTCATGATGGATTAGGTAATGGAAGATGGGCTTCAACACGGGGATGATCAATATGCTTGGAAGGAGAAATGTGGGTAACAAATCATGACGCAGAAGTTTTTTTTTCGTGTAGTGGAAAATGTCATGACATGCATGAGAATCAACTCCTTTAAGTTGTCAACAAGTCATGTTTTTATTTGTTTTTTCATTGAAAAAATTTATGATTTAGAAGAATCTCTTCGGCATAAGAATTGATCATCTGTGCACCTAAAAAAGCTTAGTACAAATCCTGCATGAAAACTTGTGAGAAAATCGAAAAAAAAATATGTCTAAAGAATAAGTACGAATATGGCAAGAAAACAAAATGTTTTTGTACCTATTGCAATTGTGCACTTGTGTTTCATCGTCATGCAGCTTGAGGAGATTTGAGAGAAACAAATCATCATAAAGTGTAAAAACATGTTGGAGATCATGTTGAGGAAATGTCCATTTACAATGCTTTGAACATTATTTATTATCTACCTACGAGCTCTCCATATTACAAGGGAAATTCCAAATTCAAATATACTCGGACAGAAATAAGGTTGTACTCATGCCCTAGCAGGAAATCCCTAAGATTGAGTTACTCCTAGTAATAGAAAGAAACAATGAGTTTGGTCTGCGGGCTATACTCCATGCTCTTACATAAAACATATTACATCGTTGCTAAGAGTTTCAAAGAGTGGAGTCGCACAACACGACTGTCATGAGTTTCAAATTAGGGAAGTGAAATAGCGTAAGACTTGGGCCATGTTTAAAGTAATGATTATAATGATTTATAAGTGAACCATTACGGCCTTTTTCAAATTATAAGTGTTTCTTGCCACCGACTTAATAAGATCAATGTCTTCTCGAATCTCTTTCTGATTCTAAGTAGAGACTCCATCTAAGGTCAAATAAAAGAAGCAATAGAGGTAGCCCATTAAACCATCAACCACGTTATTCGTGGTGAGTGTATTCCTCTGCTCGTGTGTGGGGGCATAGGATTCTAATTACTGTTCCTCAATCCATGTAGAACCAATGTCGATGGTGCCATGAAGAAACATAAACGAATATCAATCTTGATCATCAACTATTTTACCATTTCTTGTGCACCCATCAATATGAAGATATTCTCTGCTGGAAAGACTCAGAAAATCCCAAGTGGACAGTTGATTATGAAATAACTGAAGACGAAAATTATGTTTTTTTAATTTTTTTTTTATCTATTACAAAAAGTTGAAACCCTGTGTACAGTACATGAAAACTGTTAAAAAACATAAAGAAATAAGGATCCCATCCATCTCACAAGACTTATAGTTCGCACTTCCAACCAAGGTCTAGCCCTATTCTGGATTAGATCTTGCACATTATCAATTCTGTTTTTGCTGCCAAGCTTTCTCTCCGCTTCATCCTCTTGAGTCAAATGATTAGTGTGGCCTTTGTACATAAACAATCCCTATTTCTAGTTTCGTGCTATCCACCAAGGTTGAATGTAAGAAGGGCTAACTTTGTTGACAAGATCAGCATCAATAGGTCTAAGTGAATTAACAATACTGCTATTGAGAACAGCGGGGCGAATGTTATTTCTAAACTGATTACCATTATCATCTTCTACAGGTGCAGGCATATTCAAATCTAGCATCTCTTCTTTTACAGTAGGCCTCAGCTCTGCTTGCTGCTTAGTGCTAGTGACAGTACTAGAAGTTTCAGAAACTACCAAATGACACCTCTTGTGTCCTCCAAGAGCTTGACCAGATGTAAAAACCCTGTGACAAATAGAGCACTCATGTACCCTGGGTAGCTTTTTAGTAGCAGATGGGGTTTCAACAATTTCTTCTTTCCTTTCATTGCTAGAGTCCCTCACCTGACCTTTGCGGGGAGGCTTGCAGAAATCATCAGATAAATGATGATCAGCTCCAGAAAATAGTTCCTCATCCATAATTTCCTCTTCCAATGTCTCGTTCTCTTCATGCACAGTTATCCTTGCGAAGCAACCTTTTACTTTCTTATGGCTTGCTCTGTGACCACCTAAAGTTTGATATGTATGGAAAAACTTCCTACAAGTTTTGCACTCGTATTTGGGTATTTTCTTACTTGCATCCTTGACATCAACTTCAGATTCAAGCTTCCCAACACCATCAATTCTAACTCCCTTCACCTTGACTCTGCTGGTGCTGCTTTTCTGAATCTCAGATGCAATATCTTCTTCAGTACTAGGAAGCTTAAAGTCCGCAGATCCTGATGTAGCAGAGTATGCAGCAGTTCCTTGGGATCCATCAAGATTTCTTGCCCCCTGAAAGGAGCTTCCATTAGCAAGCATCATAAGGCAATTTTTCATAGAGATTGTAAAACATGACTAGAACATAGCCAACATATCCAGACTACCCGAGTGGTTAACTCGCTGAAGAACACGAAACATGAAGAGTGCCAAAGCATCAATAGGAAAAGGATGTAGACATAAATCGTACAACCATTTTAAGCTTTGTGGATGTAGACATAAATCGAGTGTCTGTCTTCCCTCCCGGGGAAATTGACAATATCGAATGGCGCAATTTTCCTCACTGGTCCGATATCTTCTTGATTTTCCTAACGATATTTCTGCCAGATTTTCACCTCATCCCCGAGATTTTCTCTGTGATTGGACATCTAAAGCACGAGATTATAATCAGAATGTTAACCATATTCCTGAAATACAGATTCGTGATGGCGGCAGCTCCTGATAGTGATGCTCATATCAATATGTTTTCAATAAGGTTAAAGGAGCGAGATCCGAGCACAAGACAACTAGTTATCAATCAATCCACTCAATCAATATAGTTATTCACATCTAAGGCCAGGCCTCCATTGCGGTCCTCTGTTCCAGACCTCTAATGTTCTCAGAAAGCTTCATATGTGGATGAACAACATCCAGGGAGGTTCGAAATAAAGGTTGAAGCATAATTCATATCATGCGAGTATGTGACTTTCATGGGGCATAGGTCATTCTTTAAAATCAAAGGTTAAAGGGGAGGGTGGAAAGAAGTAGCTAAACCTCAAAGTTCATTGATGCAGACAATAATAGGGGGTAACTTCCTCTTTTTAGAATGAAGCTCGAGGCAGACCTCGCATGCAGATACGAAACCAGTGGCTATTCTTGATTCATTTATTTACAATAGCAAAAGGAAGCAAGTGGTGAGACAAACCCATAAAAGGTAAGGAGCTGATTGTTACCACAAAAATGCATGTAATTGATGTTACCGACATAGGATAGCAATGGCATCTGTAGGGGTTAGTTGCATTCAAGCAAGTTAATCCAATATGAGAAAGATCTTCATCATCCCTATTTTCTGATCCTCGCAATAAGTGCTGAGGAGAGCATACTTATTAAAACTAGAGAAAAAAAAAACATTGTTTATTCATTAACCTATCTACCCTATGCTAATTAAAAATTAAAAAAAATAGTTACGTGTAGTCAAATAGCCAATGTAACCATCCACGCAATAGTATTATGAATGTGTTATTTTTCATTTTCGCGAATAATGATAATCGGAAATATAGACGAATGTGCGAAATCTGTTGCTGAAACTCTACATTAACAAAATAAAAAGAAAAATTAAATGTGTCTAACCTGGTGCTCGCTTGAAACCATCGTTCGATATAGCTTTCGTAGGCCCAACTTTCCTCATTCTGATCATGTTGTAGCACCTCATTGTCCTCCTCAACTTCTTGCTCACTTAATTGTTCTTCATTGAATGTGCAGGATTTGTCATTTGTTGCTGGAGGAATAATGAAGTTTTGGACCACTATCAAGATCTCCTCTTCGTGAGAAGAGGAGATCCCGACTTTCGCAAGGATCTGAGTGAGTTGTTCCAAGCTGACACTCATAGTTAAATCATATTGCAAAAAGGGATTCTTATAATACCCAAATCAACCTAAAAAAAATAAATCTGAGAATCAAACTTGCTAACACACACAAAAACCTTTTCACAGTTGTGGAAATTGAAATTGCAGAAATTGAAAGTCACACTCACACTCTGCATGCTTTGTTCTAAATAAGGCTGACGTCTCACCTTAGAGTAACATGTTGGAAAGGAGAACATGAGGAGTCTCCACTCAAGTAGCTGCTATGACCCTTTACCAACACATGCAGACACACTTGCAGAAATTGAAAATTACGGTATCCTACATGCCCTTACCCATATGTCACCTCAGAGTTAGGAGCATGATTAATCATATTTGCATGAAAAAGAAATTGATACCTCAATCCCTTGTGTTTCCCCGGCAACAACGCCAAAATGTTAGGCGAAATATATGTCGTAATAATAGCATTGTAGTACAGTTTCCCAACTATTTACTTGTCAATCCGGGGTACGTAAGCTAACGAAACACATGCACTATATATGAAGGACTGAAGTAGAACTAATCTAGTCTGATCTACATTGTTGAAATCAACTTAATCTATGAATGGAGATTTGCATGAAGGAAAAGCATTATAACATGTGAAGAGTTAACAACAAATGACATATGTGGTTTGACATCCATAAATCAATATTACAATAATCAAATGACAAACATGAAAGCATAACAATGAAAGAATCTAAGACTAATCAATCTTCTTACAATTTCCAACTGTCCTCCTCCCCCTATGGAGAGGGAGCACTCTCCTTTATACATGAGAGTATTTGAAGATAAGATAAGAATGCATTAATTACATGCCCATTATTCTCTCAACTACTCTTAACCACTTTCCCATTATTACAAAATATAGTTCCTTCAAATCCTCCACACCAACCAAATATTCCATGGTCTTCTCCTTAAGAATAGGCTTGAATAACTATCTCCCTGAAATGGTGGAGGAGATATTCGAGAATTCTGTTTGAATTAATCATTCTCATATTCCTACATATTACAAAGCTCACCCATATTTGAGATATATACGAAAACATGTATATTTTCTAATATTAATCATAAATTCACTCTTAATACTAAAATGAATAGATTGGAAAATAATAATATGAAACCCAAATGAATTTATGAAAATGATATGATGAAGGGTTTAATAGGACGAGGGAATGTAAGGAATAGTGAAGGGAAAGGTGGATGAAAAAGTGACATTTCTGAGTCCTAACACAGGAAATATGGGATTTCTCTTAATCCCAAAATGTAACTTTTTGCAACGAAAGAAGGAAATATTAGGACAGATAATTTCAAAGGAAGGAGTTTTTATTGATCTAAAATGAGTTTCAACAATTCAGGTAATTAGTTTTCCTAGAAACAAAAGGAAATTTAGTCATTTTCAAGAAAAATAAATTTCTTGGGAAGATTGATACATAATTATGCTGAGATTGTGAAAGATATTATTGTTATTTTTAAAAAGGACCATGAAGTAAAATGGAGAGTACAATATAGATATTATTCTTCACAGATCAAGAAGGCCATTTCAGAATCCCTAGTACTAGCCAATCCAGATTACACAAAACGTTTTAGTATCTTCTCCTTTGCCTTAGATACTATCATTAGAGTTGTTTTAATAGAAATAAATAATGATCAATATGAGCAACCAATTTCCTTTTTCGGTAAGGTGATGAGAGATGTTGAATTAATATATGACATCATAGAGAAACAAGCTTATGCCTTGGTGTAAGATTTAAAAGCATTTAGGATTTATGTCTTACATTCTCCTATAATTTCTTATGTCCCCAATAATGCAGTAAAAACAATTCTAACTCAACCTGATACAAATGGAAATAGGGGAAGATGGATTGTTAAGATCCTTGAGTTTAATCTAGACATTAAACCTACCATGTTGGTGAAAGAACAAGGTTTATCTAAAATTCTGGCTAAATCAAATTGTAATATACTTGGTATCAACAATGTCATGTAGATTTCAGGTGAGAAGAATCCACAAGAACCTTCTCATATTTCAGGTGAGAATAATCCACAAGAACCTTCTCAGATTTAAGGTGAGAAGAATCTACAAGAACCTTTTCAGATTTTAGGTGAGATGATTCCACAAGAACCTTGTTCCCGTATAGATCATGTTCCTCTTCCTTTACATATTGATGAGAAATTTTTACTTTTAGATTGGTATAAAGACATAGTGCATTTTCTTCATGATTTTGAGTATCCTCTTGAATTCACAAAGAATCAATGCAGATCTCTTAGAATCAAGGCCATGAAGTATTGTAACATAAATGAAAATTTGTATTGGAAGGATCCTTTGAATATCCTCTTATTATGTTTGATTTATAATGAAACTGAAGGAGTAATTGAACAGTTTCATGAAGGAATTTGTGGAGGAAATAATGCTTGGAAAGCAACTGGATATAAAATTTTGAGAGCAGGTTTCTATTGGCCCAAATTGTTTGCACAGGTTGGAGCAAAGGTGAGGAGTTGTATCCTATTTCAAATATTTGCTGGAAAACAGAGGCTAGCAACACTTCCCCTTGTTTCAATTTCAATTGAAGCTCCTTTCTTACAATGGGGATTAGATTTCATAGGAGAAATAGTTCCAACTTCCAGTAATCAACATAGATGGATATTAACAACCATTGATTATTTCACAAAGTGGGTAGAGGCAATTCCTGTTAAGAATGCAACTAATATAGTGGTGATAAAATTCATTGAAGAAAACATTTTGTCAAGATTTGGTTTCCCAAGACAAATTATTATAGATAATGATCAAGCTTTTAGTAGTATCAAAATGATATAATTTTGTCAAAAGTATCAAATTACATTACATCATTCTACACCTTATTATCCACAGGGTAATGGGTTAGCATAATCATCAAATAAAAGTTTGATTAAAGTTATTAAGAAAGTATTGGAAAATCACAAAAGGAGTTGGGACAATCATCTCAAATATGTAGTATGGGAAAACAGAGTTTCACCTAAAAGATCTATTGGTAAATCTCCTTTTCAACTTGTATATGGGATTGAAGCAATTTTCCCTACATAGTTAGCATTTCTAGTTATGAAGTTTTTGCAGGAATCATATGAAGAAGCTAATGATTTTTCAAGAAGAATCAATCAGATCATTGAGTTGAATCAGAATAGAGATGAATTTTAGCATAAACTTTGATAATATCAAGATAAAATGAAGATTTTGTTTGATAGGAAGGCAAGGGAAAGATATTTCAGACAAGGAGACCTAGTGTTGAGATGGGATGCCAAAAGAGAGGAAAAGGGCAAGCATGGAAAGTTTGATAATTTATGGTTGGGACCTTTCAACATTGTAGAAGTGAAGGGTAACAATAAATTTATTTTATGGAATCTGGAAGGATAATATTCCTGATTGTTAGTAAATGGTCAATACCTCAAGAATTATATTTAGTACTAAATGATGGAGATCATCATCATTGTATATTTCTGGTTTTCTTTAAATTTCAGTAGCAAGTGTGACTTTCACGAATAAGGCTCCATAGCCAGAGGAGAAGGCACATGGATCTACATGTCCTCTGCATCCCAGAGAGAGAGGTAGTCCGTAGATGGAGTTGATGTTGTAACTCATTTTTACCTTGTCAATATTTTCTATTTTTTCCATTTATGTTAAAAAAACATAGAGAAAAATATTTTTTAAATTGACCAAATAAAGAAAGAAAGAAAAATAAAAAGAAAGAGAAAAAGATAAAAAGGAACAAAAGAAATAAAAAAGAATAGAAAAAAAATCAGGAAAAAAAAGAAATAAAATGGATAAAAGAATAAAATAAAAACAAAAATCCCAAAAGGCATGCACGTTTAAATTTTGTTTTATGTAATAAAATTTTGATTTGACCACCACTCGTTAACATTTAACAAAGGTGCGGGAATCGACGACAGAGATCAAACCTGTGGGGATCAACAGTCTTTGCTTAATAGCGGGACCCCCCACATCCTTGAACGTTAAGGGAGGGGGGAGTATGCAAAGTGGATTTATCAAATCCTGCCTTTATTACGTGGCATCTCCACAACTATTGCAACCCCTCTCCTCCATATAACACTTACCATGACACACCCCCCCCCCCCGCAAATCACTTATCCACTCGTTCGCTCTCCCACCATCTAACATTCCACCATTTTTGTCACCCACCAAACATCCTAATATATTTCACCATCGCTATCCCTTCCCACTAAATTAGCACATGACCATTGTGCATTTAAAATTCCTACCAAAGTCTAACTTTATTAAATATCCCTGCGTCAATAATGGTTAAACACCAAAGAAACTGTTATTCATTTCAAACAAACACTATTATCCATTCCAAATCGCCGTTTTGCCAATTTTACGTTTTACTGCAATTCATTGGAACACTGTTGTCAGCATAATTCTTGCGAACAATAACCTCTAGCCATCATATTTCTGAGTAACTCCATCTCAATTTTCTAAGAAATTTGTTTTCCTAATGGCTTCCCATAAAGGAAAAGAAAAAATCCCTATAGATAATCCTTTGTTGCCCCCTGTTATTAATTTAGATGAATTTCCACTAGTTGACACTCAATTCAAGATTGTAGAGACCAATTGTGAGTTCGATCTATACGAACTTCACAATTGGGCATATCAAAAGTTCAAAGATACCAGTGATGAGTTCTTCTTTTAGGAATCCCTATTTTCCCAGTTTTTCTTCCCTCAAACTCATCATTTCCCAGAATTTGTAGCCTGGTGTGGAGCCTGATACCTTCCTAGTCAAAGAGTTGTAATTGCTCAAAATAATGAAATCCTTTTTCATATTACAGTGGAGTCAATTTTGTAAGCCTTATAGCTAAAACCCTAGTCTTCATTATAACCTTTTTCTTCTAATGCTTTAATGGAAAACTACTAGAAACTCACTTTCTCACAGAGAGCCCACATTTATGAATCATTTTTACCAAAAAACTAAGAATTACCCAGAACTAACCCTCCTTATTCCTTTGCAAGGTTTCCTAAGATGTGTAGGAAGGTAATTTCTTTAGTGTCTTATCTGTTAGGATATACTAGTGACCAGTGGGTTGATGAAGTCATTTTGGGCTTTCTATCAGTATTTCGTCTTGTAAAAAACCATCAATTATGTTCCACTACAGTCAATTTATTTATGATACTATTCATGGCCAATTTTTAAAGTTTAGTGCAGAAGGATCATTTAAACACCAACCAGTTTGAGTTTATCTTTTTTTATGTTATCAATCTGAAAGATTAAGCTTTCCTTTACAAAAGTTGGATGTTGAAGGTAAACCTCTGTCAGTAATTCATTGGACATCCTTGGTAAGGAAAAATTCTGAAGAGTTTTCTTTTAGTGATTTTGTAAATAAATTCTTGTATACAACTACTTGTTTGTTAAACAATGATGCAATCCCTAGAATTTCAACAGAGATTAAGAGAATTATGCATCTAAGTGAGAAGACAAAGGTTGGAGACTAGTATTTATACCAAAATTTCATGGAACTCAGAATTTATGGCTGTGAGCTTCAACCATACACATTTACAGTTTCTCCCTATGAATATTTTTGCACTGGAATAAATCAAACAAATGCTAAATATGGATGAGGTTTATTTTGTTTCTAGAAAACAAAAGTCTCAGTTTAAATTGAAAGCACAATATGGTCCATTTTAGTCAATACCAAAGTTGCAAAGAAAAAGGTCAATGAATTATTGAACCAAATGATGTTTAAATTAAGTTTTACTTGGTCATATGATCCATTAGGAGCAATCTTATCAATGAGAATTGCTTAGTAATATGCACAATATATGCATGTGACAAAACATAAAATTGAGAAGTTTTCCAATGAGGAAAACTGGACAGATGATCCAAAATGGATTCAACATAGCAAAAGATCAAAAGTCTTCAAATACAGGTGAAATGGAAAGATGTTTAAGGGCTCGTGAATATGAAGCCAATCGTGAAAACTACATGCAAATCCGAGTTCGGACAAGGAAATTAGAGCTAATCAAAGATCCAGGTCAACGAGTCAAATCCTACGTCAGCGGGACAAGTGGCAACTCGGGAAAGAGTTGCAGGTACCTGATGATGTCAGTGCAAAAGATGATGTGGCAAACAAAGATTGGTTCAGACCTCAAGTGGTGAGGAACATCGGTCAAGAGCGGAGATCGTCTGACCAAACGAGATTGCCACATATCGCGTCGAAACATGCAGGCAAGTTATCTGGGAAAACGAACGTGATAAAACTATGAAAAGGAGCTAAAATATTTGAGTTCCGATAAGAGGGCGGTAAATGGCTTATTATGTGCCCTCAAGGAAGGAAGAGGTTTTAAATCGGGAGCACACGATTCCACTTAGCACTCGACACGTAGCATCCCGAAATCCACTTTATCACGCGCCTTTGGAGAAATGGTGAATGTGCTAGTTGGAGTGTGAAACCGCGCGACAACCATTGGATGGCAGAGGACAGATCAATGGTGTAGATTGTTTGGATCAGTTGAAGAGTGGGATGTGATAGCCGTCAGATGGTTTGTTATCGAGATCAGTGTTAGGGAAAGGCTGGACAGTTGGGGTCCACCCGCGCCCGCCGATCCTTTTGTTTATAGCCTGTTTATATTATAAATGTATAGTTCCATGTTTATTGCAATTTGTAACTAAAACGTGTTATATAAACACCATAACACAAAAAAGTTGACAAAGAGTGTTCAGAGGAGTGTATTGTGAACCGTTCCAGGGGGTCTAGAGGTCAGGGTGACTAGTACAGTCGTGTGTATGCTCATTTCGACTCGAAGTTTTGAGTGGAACATAGTGGTGAGTTCCATTTCTGTGTTGAGACTTTGTTTTTTTGCTAACACCTGTAAAAACCTTTTGAAGACATAATAAAGAGGTTAGCACTAGAAGCTAGGACCAGGAGATGTAGCCAAGAAGTCTGGTGAACTCCTTTATCAATTTTGCTTATGTTGATGTGTCTGATTGGGTCTTTATAATTGTTTAAGTGTCTGTGTTATTTACAATCTTATCGATCTATTGCACTAAGTAATATAGACAACTCGACACACAAGTCTGTAATACCTTTATCAATTTCAGATCAAGTGGTATCAGAGCTTAAGTTTTTTAAGGTTTGACAAGTTTGTGTGGAGATTTGAATGCTGACTAGGTTAAGGCTCAGACGAGGTGAAGGAGAACTTGTTGAGGAAAATCTAGATATTGGAAGGATCTATTCACGAAGAAGAATGGTAAATGAAGCTCCACTTGGATCAAAATCCCAGTTCTTGGATAGCTTCATGACAATATGTGCCATGGTGAAAGAGATGTATCATGAGTTTAAAAAGGGTAGAGGTGAAGGCACTTCATCACCTAGACCAGACAAAGGAGCAGAGGAACCTTTTCTCTTTGTCCCTCCAGAGAAAGAAGATAAGGAAGATAAATGGAAAGGAGGAATGCAGCCTCCACCATCTCCTCCATCATCATCATCATCATCATCATCATCATTATCGTCTTCTCATAAAACTAGTTCTTCTAAGAAGAAGAAAAAGAAAACCTCTTTGATCAAATTAGATGTAAAATTTGATTTGCCAATTTATGATGGAGAACTTAATGTAGAAAAGCTAGATAATTGGATAAGGCAAATTGATGTATATTGCAGGGTGCAGAAAGTTGATTCAGAAAGGAAGAAGATTCAGCTGGCTAGCCTTCGACTTGGAGGAACCGCACTGGTGTGGTGGGAAGGCAAGACACAAGCAGATCTTCAAAAACACAGTAAAATCATTTCAACTTGGAATGAATTTGTTTCTGCCATTAAAAAGAAATTTTATCCTTTGGCTTATATGCAACAAGCAATGATGAGTTGGCAGACATTACGTCAATTGAAGGGTCAAAGTGTACAAAGTTATACTCAAGAATTTCGTAAAAGAGCTTTAACATTAGGAATATCATTGGACTCACCAGAGACATTGTTAAAATATATAGGTGGTCTTCATAGTTATTTGAAGCATACTATACTTATGTTTAATCCCACTAGCTTAGATGATGTGTCAGTCCAAGCGACTCATCTAGAGGCTAGAGGTAAAAATGTAACCCCATATGTTGGGAAGTCATCCAAATCTATTGAGAACAAGAATAAAGGAAAGAAGAAACTGAAATGGAAGGAGAGGAAAACAAACAATGTAAAGAAGGATAAACCTTCATGCACTCATTGTAAGAAACAAGGACACGATGAGGCACACTGCTGGGCTTTGCATCCAGAATTGAAGCCTAAGAAGTTTGGGGATAAAAAGTGAAAGAATGTTGCTACTATTCAAAAGGAATTGGGGTCAGACTCAGGCGATGAAACAACGGTTACAACTATAGGTATAAAAGGTAAAGATTCTGAAGCATCTACAAGTAATTCTTCGCATTCTATTGATAATGAAAGTAATGAGAGGAAAAGAAATGAGCTATTTCATATTAGAGTCATTTCCAAGCACACTAAAATTGATACTTTATTTGATAGTGGGTCACAAGTTAATTTGATTTTTGAAACAATTGTAAAGAAGTTGGGTCTAGAAACAAAACCTCATAAAAAGCCATATCCATTAGGTTGGGTGTGTGATAAAACAAAGCTACAAGTTACGAGACAATGTAAACTTCAGTTTGCTATTGGGTCAACATTTGTAGATGAGGTTGAGTTAGACATAGTCCCATTGGACATATGTGAAATTGTTTTAGGAAAGTCCATACTTGTACGAAAGAAAAGCCATCTTCTATCGAGCTGAAAATAAGTATCAACTCACTACGGATGGAATTGAATATATTGTAAGGGCTCATAAACTCAAAGATAACTTCGCTCTCATAAATTTAGGACAGATGAAAAGAATTGTAAATTCAAGTAAGCAATTTTTACTAGTGATTGTAAAAGCAAAGGATCTTGATAAATCCGATGCATTCCAAGGCTGTAATCCTAAACATAAAGCAGCTCTAGTTAAAGTTGTTTCTGATTATGATATTCTGTTTCAAAAGCCTAAGGGGCTTCCACCCAAGCGAGAGATAGTACACGATATTTATTTGCAGCAAGATGCTCCACTACCTAACATTGGAATGTACAGGTTATCAAATTTAGAGAATGCAGAGATAAAGAAGCAAGTACAGGAGTTGCTTGATAAAGGGTTTATAAGACCAAGCACATCACCATGCGGATCACCAATTGTGTTGGTGTGAAAGAAAGACAGTTCGTGGAGAATGTGCATTGGTTTTAGAGCTCTAAATAAAATCACAATCAAGAATCTTTATCCACTTCCTCGTATTGATGATTTAATAGATCAATTAAAAGATGCAGTTTACTTTTCTAAATTAGACTTGCGAAGCGGCTACCATTAGATCATAGTTGCATAAAAGGATGTATGGAAAACTGCTTTCAAGACAAAGAAAGGACTTTATGAGTGGTTGGTTATGCCTTTTGGATTAACTAATGCTCTTGCTATGTTTCTGCGAGCCATGAATGATGTATTTAGACCATTTATTGATGATTTTGTAATAGTCTATTTAAATGATATTATTGTTTTTAGTAAGACATGGGATGAACATGTAAAGCATGTAAAGCAGGTTTTAGATGTTTTAAAAAGAGAAAATCTCTATGTGAAGCTGTCAAAATGTGAATTTTGTAGGACATATTTGAATTATTTGGGTTACATTGTAGGGGGTGGTGAATTGAAGATAGATCCCTCTAAGGTTGAAGTCATTGTGAATTGGCCTAAACCCAAAAATGCTACAGAAGTTAGAAGATTCTTAGGGGCAACACAATATTGGAGAAAGTTCATTGCTAACTTTTCATTGATTGCAACTCCTTTACATGCTTTGACAAGTGTGAAACAGGTGTTTCAGTGGGAAGGCAAATAGCAGAAAGCCTTCGAAACCTTGGAAGAAAGGATCAGTACAGCGCCAGTACTAGCACTGCCAGATCTTCAACATCCATTTGAGATCGAGACAAATGCAAGTGACTATGCCATGGGAGTAGTGTTGATGCAACACAAGAAGCCTATATGCTTTCATTCTGAGACATTTACATCTGCAGTAGTTAACTATCCTACATATGATAAAGAATTGTATGCATTAGTACAGAGTGTTAAAAAGTGGAAACATTATATAATGGGTAAAGAAACAATCATTCACATAGATCATCAACCACTTCAATATCTACACTCACAAACTAAATTGCAACAATCCAGACATTACAGGTGGATGGGTTTTCTACAACAATTTCATCTTGTTATCAGATATAAGAAGGGCATACATAATAAGTTTGTAGACATGTTATCAAGACCAATCATAAATTCATCCACTATACTTAAGCATAATTCAATAATTCATGAAAGTTACATTGAAAAATATGCTCAAGATACAGATTTTAAGGATGTATATGCAACTTTAAGTCATGGAAAGCAGGTAGAAGAATTGGATTATTATATAAAGGACAAACTCTTATATCATTTGGGAAAGTTATGCATTCCACAAACTGAAAGAGTTAACATAATTCGAGAAGCACATACTTCTCTCATATCAGGTCATTTTGGTGTAAGTAAGACGGTTGCATAGTTGCAAAGGTTCTGTTATTAGCCACGAATGCATGAGACAGTTTCTAGATATACCAAAGGATGTACTATGTGTGCTACAAGCAAGACAAGTAATAGAAAATTAGGCTTGTATACTCCACTCCCAATTCCGTCTCATCCTTGGGAAAGTGTTTCCATGGATTTTGTTGGGGGATTTCCAAAGTCTAGAAAGGGTCATGATTATTTGTATGTAGCTGTGGATAGGTTCAGTAAGATGTGTATTTTGATACCATGTAATAAACAGGTCACAGCTGAACAAACTGCAAATTTGTTCTTTCAAAATGTATCGGTTCATTTTGGGTTACCCACTTCTATTGTATATAATCGAGATTCTTGATTTGTTGGGAAATTTTGGTCAAGTCTATGGGAGTTAATGGACACAAGGTTAAAGAAGAGCACAATGTTTCATCCACAAATAGATGGTCAAACGGAAGTGGTCAACAGGACAGTGATACAGTTGCTTCGAGGATATTGCAGCAATTATCCCAAACTTTTGGATGAGCATTTGTGTTATGTGCAACATGCTTACAATAGTGCCAAACATTCTTCTACTCAGAGCTCTCCTTTTGAGACTTGTTTTGGTTTTATACCAAAGTCTCCATTGGATTTTGTCTTTGGTAAAGACATAGCAGTTGATGGACATAGTGATGTGGACAAAGCAACCAAGTTCAGTGAAAAAATCTAGGAAATTAACCAGGAAGTACAAGAACAACTGGAAAGAAGCCAAGAAAAGTATAAGGTGCGAATGACAAGTGTTGGAGAGGTAAATCCCCTCTACGGATAGAGGCGATCCCTACTAGCCCAGAATGGGTCTGGCAACAATCAGTCAATGCTACCATGCAAGTTCCTAATTGAAAATAAAAGGTAGGCAAATGAAAACCTACTTGGATTCCAACGCTAATGTTTGATGAAGAGACGTCGCCCTCGCTCCTTCGCTTTCGCCGATCACAATCCTCCACGATCCTCGTGAATAGACACCTGCACACACAAAGAGAAACACAAACACAAGCGTGAAATCTAATAAATGCAATTATACATCAGTCAGAAAGGACATAACTCACATTAACCATTACTAAGACAAATGAGAGTGGAACCATAATAGTAGTCATCTATTATTGATAATCAACAAAAGAGAATACAAACAATGTTCTGACGTTGAGTCCTCCTTTGGCTGGGTGCTCAGCTACACAAGTCTTGCAAAGCATGAGGGGATGGGGAACAAGCCTCTCTCTCTCTTTGGTAACAAGATCTCCTTACTTAGATTAAGCCTTATGGACACAAGGAAAGCTCTTGCAACTCTTCTTGATCTCTTGATATCTTCCTTACAGCATCACCACTACCATTACTACTAGCTTGCTCAAGGTATGGAGACGAGCTTTTATAGATGAAGGAGGGAAAGATAAGATCAATCACATAAATCATGGATTTGGCATTATCACTTGGAAACTTCCATGGAAGGGTGGCAAACTACTTCCCATTCAAGGAGATTCGAAGCCAAACCATCCTCACCTAACATAGACTCAGTTGGTGAATGAGTTGGAGAGAACTTTCGGAAGTTTATTTGTTAAAAAGTTTACCCAAGTTGGTTGGCGCGATTGCAACTCTGGGACAGAGCGCCAATAGCGCGCCCTCTTTGGAGGATTTTCCCCATTGGCGCGGGAAGTACATAGTGAACCCACGCTAATGCAAAAGGGGCTATTTTTATGGGTAAGCTGCAGGAGATGTCTTCAAGGCATGTGATGCTCATATTCAGAGGGGAATGATGCAAGTGGTTTCAAGTCTTGTCACTTCTCACAAGTCCCGGGATGAGTCCTCCAAGGTGTAGGAGAGGGGTAACAGGGACGGTGACAAATTACTGTGTAACAGATGCCCCCTAAAGCATGAGGCCCGAGGGAGAGAGAGGGGTGAAGTGCTTTACAAGAACATGCGTGACTGAAACACGGCCGCCGGAGAACCTGCGTAAAGAAGTACAACTGATATCTCAAGTACATGATGTATGTGGTATGGGCGCAGCCATCCATAAGAGAGTATATAATAATCTAGATCCAAGGCATGGATGCAGCCATCCAGAGAGGATCGAAAAGTAGACTCAGGCATGGTCGCAGCCATCCAGTGAATGAGTCATGTAATAATCATAACAAGCCACAAATCGCAGCCTGGATTCTAAAAGACAAAACCCAGGGTCTTGCGCTCCATCTCGATCCGAACAGAGTACAAGTTCAAGCATGTGAATATAGGAGTTGAAGTCGAACATGCATGAACATCGTCTGATTACCAGTCAAGGATGAAAACTGTTAACAGATGCGAGAGGTACCACCAATAATGACAATGGTCCTCAAGGTACTATAGGTACAATCTACGGCGTGCGAATCAATGAGCTGGCGTTGAACACCCGTAGAATCATTCGATCGGAGGCCAATGATGAAAACCTCTCGTCGAACACGAAGAACCTGCCATTGAGGCATGCAGGCTCCAAGGCACCGGTAGGGAGTCTCTAGATCAGTTTCCTGGATAATGAGCTGGAGTCGACAGGAAGTGACCTTGATCAACGGTGGGCCATAATGTTTCCCACATCATTGACACGAGATAGAGGAAATATGTTGTAGTGAATCAAAATTATGCGAGGTATCAGAGGAAGGTTGTATTTTAGCAGAGGTCAACTTCTCTTGAACATATCGGCGGCACGACAGCGGACTTGGCAGTATTTGACATCAAATGAGCAGAGGTCATGGTGATAAGGCAATGAGCAGATGAGAGGTCAAATAGGATAACCCAAACCCACGGAGGCTAATGTGAAACAAGATGAGATGTTCCCACCCAGACACGAATGCAGACTAGTGCCATGTTCAAGAGCGACATACTACCGACATGACAATGATTATGGATCCATTTTCCCCACCATTTCTGGCAAGTACCCCAGTTATTTTTAACAAGCTTGACGGGGATAGCATATGCTTGTGGGCGTCAGTATGACGGAATCCGATGTCATTAAGTTTTAACGAGTCTGAAAAAGGAAGAACTCGGCATCTTTTCTTATTTAGAGAGTTTGAAAAGACAACAAAAAGAAAAACTCTAGGGGGGTCCTTTTTCGTAAAGTTGTGTCTCTCGAGCCCGAAAAAGTATAAAACAATGCTCGAAAGAACCGCCCGACCGTTATGATCAAGGAGTACTTTTCAATTATAGTGACATTGATCCGAAAAAGTAGAAAAGCGATCAACATCACGTCGTTTCATAACCATTTACGAACCGGAAACGACAAGGGTCCGATGATCTTTTCGTTTTTACACGGTCGGAAAAGGGTTTAAAGACGACCGCCTCTTATTTCCATTTAACGAGTCAAGAGGGAACTCGGCAATCTTTTCATCTTTAAAGGGTCAGAAAAGAGCTGAAAGCGGACCTCAAAGTAACCTTTTCACATGTTTTACCGAGCTTGAAAAAGTAGAAAAAAAAAGCTCGTTTCGTTGCTCGAGTTGCACCAACACCTGTAAACATACCCAAAATAGCGTAAAATCCATTTTTTGACATAAATATATTCAAAAAACACTTAAAAGACATTATTTTAACCAAAAAATAATATTTTTAATGCATTTTAGGTCAAAAAATGCTATAAAATAGTGAAATGGTAAAAAACAAATTCACTTTTTACTTTTCACCTTGTGAGTTTACCATTGGAGGGTTTTGGGTGCAAACTTCAACCGTCGATTGTGATCAATCCAGGAAAGCAATCGAGCCGCCCTCTAGAGCAGGTAAGAGGTCTTGTCCTTAGCTTCATTTTCGTTTCGTTTTTTCAGTTTTCCATCCACAGATTGATCCCCTGCAAGGGGATTTGCAAAATTTAGGGTTGCGCCATTGGCGCGGGTTTCCCACTCGGGACCGCGCTAATGGGATTATTTTCCAAAAGGGGGTGCGCCATTGGCGCGACTGTTTTGAAAACAGTCGCGCCAACCGCGCGACCTAATTTTCCCGAGGATTTTACCGTTAATTTCGCAAATTTCCTTGAATTATGGTTTCACCAGTGATCTAATGATGGTATTTTCGACTTTATGGTTGCAGGGATTCGTCAAAATGGTTGTAGAGTGGAGAGAAAGAGAGCATGATGCTGTGGATGCTCTGGCACTAGAGGATGAAGCCTGCATGGATGCCTTGAGGGATTGTGGCTTAAAGAAGTTTTTCCTCACCTCCTATTTGCGTGCACAACCGGAGCTACTACGATTTATCGTGGATGCTTGGGACATAGAGGATCAGGTATTCCGCTTGCGAGATCAGACATTGGAGCTGGATGTTTCCGATGTCTATTTTATCACTGGGTTATCGCGGAGAGGTGCACGACCCATTTTGACTGGAAGTAGGCCTTCCGGAGAAAAGATGGGGGAGGTGATGGACCGGGTTTGTCCAGGGGCACAGTTTGGACAGAACAGTGCCAAGGTAGATATCGCCACAGTTCCAGACCTAGTGCTACGGGTGATACTATTCACTATTACACGGACGGCGGGGGTACAGGCGCCCCATGAGGCCAGTAAGAATCATTTACTTCTAGCAACCGAGTGTCTCAACCCTACTCTATTTGACTGGGCCACAGCTGTGACCCTTAACATCAAGAGACAGCTTACGAAGTGTAAGCATGGGGGCAACAAACAGTTCGGGTATGGATCCATTGTGGTATCTTTCTTCTTGGAGCGACTGCCGATTTTCCGGATATAGTGGCAAATCTAGTGCCACGGGAACCGAGGATGACTCGATGGGCAGCACTCATGCCCAGAGGAGGAGGGGGCCAGCAGATGGCCTGGAGGCCCGAGTTCTTCATATGGCTTCGTCACCAGATGATCGTTATAGAGGATTGGCCCTATGCGGGCACCGATTTTACTGGAGACCTAGATCTCCCATTTCCCGCGGGAGAAGACTGGGATGAGGAGCTTGGTAAGAACTCTTTGTGTTTTTGATGTTTTTGATGTATTTAATTTTTTTGTAATACATGCATGTCTCTGACAACAGCTATATATATGTATGCAGATGTTGGTGCAGAGCGACCAGTTGGTCTGTCCCACATAGCACGGAGGGTACAACTCGCAGTCGACCCTCAGGTAGAGGGTGGTGCGGGTGAAGAGCTAGTACAGAACCTTGAGGGACTCACTCGAGGGATTCCAGACTATGCCAGATTGGCGGATGTGCCCTTCGCGTACCAGAGGCACACAGTGGGAGTACCGACTCGCGTCCACCGTCTGCTGAGACGTTTGGTGCGAGCAGTGACATGCTATCATGAGCATCACCGTGATTAGACGCCTAGGTTTCATTTTTGCATATTTTTGAGAGACACGTTGTCTCCGGCCATATGAGATTCGAACATGTATTAATTTTTGGACTTATTTTTTGATGCACATGGTGCAAACATTATGACATACATATATATATACATATGCTTATCCTATGGTCTTATTATGTTTTCTATGTCTTCTTGTATAATGTTTATTTGTTACGCAAATGTCTATCTAATACATGGTTTGCCAATGCATCAGTTAATGTGTTTAATCGTCTTGGAATATGTTGATATGTGATGTAATCAAAATTCCTTTCTAACAATCTTACACATAAATACAACCTTAGAATGCGTTGGTCTCTGACGGAATACCGCCCGTTGAGTTGATGGACGACAAGTTGAGAGTCCAGGTTCACCACCAATGCACGAATGCCGAGATCAACTGCTTCGGCTAATAACTCAATTACAACACTGTATTCGGCAACATTGTTAGTGGTACGACCCAAGCACACACCTTGAAGATCTAGCAACTCTCCGTGAGGATCATAGATCGCCCACGCCGCAGAAGACAAATTGCAAGTGCTACGGCAGGCACCATCAGCGAAACCAACATAAGGTGCACTAGACATCTGCACAAGAAGCAGAAAGCACAATAAGAGGCAAACACGCCTTCACACCAAAGCAAAACGTGAAATCATACACACATAACACACTTGCTAAAAACACACGTATGTACAAACTAGGTGCACGAAATCATGCATAGTATTTTTTCAAATAAAGCCCGTTACGGGGCTTGTCGAGAGGATTTCCTTCGTAGTCAATCAGCTCATATGCCCCCTTCTGCAAAACTCTCTTCACAATATAGGGGCCTAGCCACATGGGTTCGAGTTTACCTGCCCCTAGCTTATCCTTAGCTTGATCATAGAGCAGTACTAGATCTCCCTCAACAAAGGAATGAGGTTGAATGGTATGGTCGAAGTGAGCCTTAACTCTCTTCTTCTGTGCTTCGATAGCTAGAGAAGCTAAGCGACGGGTCTCGTCTAGCCGTTCTAGATAAAGAAGCCATTCCTCCACCGGAGTGGTGTTGGGAAGCAACTCGACAACTAACTTTAACGAAGGAATCTCACATTCAATAGGAAGGGTGGCCTCCAGTCCATAAACTAGCTGAAAAGGGGTGAAACCGGTGGCGTCCTTCACAGAGGTCCGGTAGGCCCACAAGGCGGGGAACAACATTAGATGCCAATTAGACTTGTGTGTACCAACGGTACGTTGGAGCATTGTGATCAAGACTTTGTTCACGGCTTCAACTTGGCCATTGGATTGAGGGTAGTACGACGTCGAACTATCTTGACGCAAGCCTAGTTGGGTCGTTAGTTCCGTCATCATATGATTACGGAAATGCTTTCCGTGGTCCGTGACGATAGCCTGAGGGACTCCAAACCGTGTAATAACATGATTAAACAAAAACTGCGCCGCTGTGTGACCGTCTTCATTCAATGTAGGCATCGCTTTGGCCCATTTGGTGAAATAATCCACGGAAACGATGATATACCCATGCCCCCCGGCCGAACGAGGGTTACAGGATGTATAATCGATGCCCCATTTGGCAAAAGGACCTACGGTAACAACAGGGTGCAGTGGTGCAGGAGGTGCACGCATTTTCCGGTGGTAGATCTGGCATTCATGGCATGAACGGACGGCGAGGATGCAATCCTTGAAGATAGAAGGCCAGAAATAACCAGCACGGAGGATTTTCTGGGCGGTGGCATATCCGGACATGTGACCACCACAAGCACCGGAGTGGCAGTCATTCAACACCCGCTCAGCCTCCTCGAGAGTCAAACATCGGCGGAGAACAGAATCAGCGCCGAGGCGGTACAGGGTATCGCCAATAATGCGATAGGGTTGAGATTGATGACGAATCCTTCGTCGAGCGTCTTTCGATACATTGGGACAGAAGGAAGACGTCTGCAAATATACTATGATGTCCCCGTACCAAGGGTCGAGGGTGCTGATTAGAAACAACGTTTCGTCCGGGATATGCTCTTCCGAAAGAGAGGGTGCAGAAGGAGATGGCAAAGAACAGAGCAATTCAGCAAAGACCAGAGACTTCTTAGACTTGGCAGCAGTAAATTCCAAGTCAAACTCTTGGAGGATTACGATCCATTTCGAGTATTTGCCCCCCATCAATTGACGCGACAAAATGTATGTCATTGGGTTGCAGTAAGAAATGACGGTCGTGGTGCGCAGTAGGATATAATGCTGGAAACGTTGGACGGCACAGATAGCAGCCAATGCCAACTTCTCGACGTAAGCATAGCGAGTTTCCGTATCCAAGAGGTTGCGGCTAAGGTAATAGATAACGTGCTCATTGCCGTCATCATCATCCTGCACTAGAACCATGCCGATAGTGGTATCGGCGGCAGCCAGATAGAGAGTATAATCACGATGGTAGTTCGGAGGTCTTAATAATGGAGCAGAGACAAGGAGGCCCTTGAGTCGCTCGAAAGACTCCTGAGCGATAGCATCCCAATGGAAGGGTGTGTCTCGCTTCAACAACCGTGTGAAACCCTTAGCCACCTCGGCATAATTCGGGATGAAACGTCTAAGGAAATTTTCTTTGCCCTGCAAGCTCTGCAACTGCTGCAAAGAAGCAGGGGGAGGAAGATTCAGGATGGCCTCGACTTTGAGGGGATCCAGACGGATGCCTTCTCGGGAGACGATAAACCCGAGTAGTCGGCCTGATTCCACGCAGAAGACACACTTATGAGGATTGAGCCTAATACGATAGTGTCGACAGCGGAGAAAAATTTCGCGAAGATGGGAGGGATGGTCCTGACGCTTGACTGAATGAGCTGGGAGGTCATCCAGGTACGGCTGTACAATGTGACGAATGTCATGAAAGGCATAGGACATTGCACGTTGGAACGTAGCGCCGGCATTCTTTAGACCGAAAGGGAGCTTCTTATAGGCAAAAGTGCCCCAAGGACAGATAAAATCCGTCTTATGTTGATCAGCGGGTGCAATGTTGATCTGGTTATATCCAGAGAAGCCATCCATAAACGAGTAAATTTCGCTTCCTGCACACTCATCGATAAGCTGATCGATGAAGGGTGTAGGGAAGTTATCCTTAGGATAGGCACGATTGATATCACGGTAATCAACATAGACTCGGATAGTGCCCTGCTTTTTGTTCACAGGGACTATATTAGAAACCCAATCCGTCAGTGGAATGGGGTAAATGAAACCAGCCTTGAGAAGCTTTTCGACTTCTGCTTTGATGGCTGCGGCCTTTCGGGGGTGCACAGGGCGTAAGCGCTGACGAACAGGCTTAGCACCTGGATACGTAGGTATCTCATGCACCACTATACTAGGGTCGATGCCAGGCATTTCTTCATAGGACCAAGCAAAGACATCACGAAATTCGCGAAATAGGTCAGTGTAGAGTTGAACTTCCTCTGGAGTGCAAGTGACTCCAATATGAATGTGCTCGACAATCCTTGGTTTCACAGAGATGTCGATAGGTTGGGTTTGCATAATGTTCCCCATATTGCCCTCAGAAGATACTTGGTAAATTTGAATAGGCGTTTGGAGGGGCGAGGATGGGATACACGAAGCAAACCGTTCGAGACATGCGATCATTTCCTGATGGGCAGGGAGAAAGGAAGAGCGGTGGTGATGATCTGACCAAGGGATCTCTTCAAGAGACATGGTCTCTATGATGGCTTCATTGGAAGGAAATATTTCCTTTAATGGATCCGGTGTAGCATCATCTCCAAGCCAAGGGAAATGAACATACGAATCGGGAACACCGCTCGAAAGAGCAGGTTCGGGAGGGGGAGCCGATGCAGCGACGATTTCGACGTAGTTGAGCTCGGCAGGACTCAACGGCATCATATCACCCCAGGAGTCTATCTGATTAGCGGGAGGAAGGACCCACGGATCAGAACGTACGGAAATCATGTTAATAGGGGCAAGATTCGGAGGTGGAAGGGGAAAAACACCCATTAGGGCAGGATCTTTAAAGAGCCCAGCTCCCACACTCTCGAATGATTTAGAGGTATGATCCACGAACGACACATTACCTTCAGAAGAAGAGGCAAAGAAGGAGAGCTACTCCACCGTGACAATCTTCCCTTGATGAGGGAAACGAATGACATAGAAAAGAGAGGAAGCCATGGCTTGCATGGCGTATGTCCAGCTACGTCCGAGGAGGAGGTTGTAGGTAAGATTGGCGTCGACAACTTCGACCTCCACTTCTACCGTCTTCCCTTCCAAAGAGATGGGCAAGCGTTGGAGGATATCATAAGGACGGGACTCTCTTCCATCAAAGGCTTCTAACGTCGTAGGAGACTGACTTAACGTAGGAGAACCAATGGCCTTCCAGCAAGCAACAGACATGATGCAAGTTGAGGCACCTTCATCAATGACTGTGCGATGAATTGTTTTGCCATTGATGATGACCTGTCTAAGGAAAGCGACTTGGTGAGGCAGTCTTGGCGTAAAGCCCTCAAGATCGAAAGAAATCAAATCTGAATCAACCGGGTCTATGCCACCGATAGCCGATAGCAAGGACTTCCTCTAGGAGGGGTAGCTCTGGAGGACTTCTAGAGCGGACATAGCAGACAGAGCCTGAGCTAAGTCCTCAACAATGCTATAATGCTGGGCAGCATGAGCATTAGGGTTGTAAGATGACTTCCGGAGTACACCTTTCGGAGGGGGTCGGGGGATCGTCTCAGTGCTGGGTCTTTCGATGTGGAGAGGACCAGAACTGGACGGAGGAGCGCTGGAGGGGACCTCCGGCTCTTTCCCAGCATGAGATGGATATTCTTTCGCTCGAGTGGTGACATGGATGGGAATCGTTCCAGCCATGAAGACTTGAGAGCCGAATGAAGAAGAGGGTTGCGATGGATCTGCCACCATTTGAGTTTGCTGGGAAGGGAAAGGTTCTTTAAGCACGGCAGGAGTCCCAGGAGCACCTTTCAATAATCGACTAACTTCGGACCGCCTAGGGCAGTCTTTGGTGTAGTGATCCTCATCACAGATGAGACAAGGATACTTAGGTTTACGTTTGGCTCCTTCCTCAGGTGGAGGCTTAGGGGAATCCTGTTTGGGTTGTTCGGATTTATTCTTGGCTTTCCCTTTCTTTTTCCCTTTCGAGGATTTATCTGCCGTGGTGGACTGAACGACGTTTACCTCGGAGGTACTTCCAGAATTAGATTGGCCCTGAGAAGCATTTCCATTAGAAGCGTTCTGTTTTTGCTTCCCAGGGTTCGCGGCCGATTTCTTTGATGACGAGTTTACAGAGCCAATAACTCCGTCAACAGATGGTTTTGGTGGAGCCTTGGATTGTCCGGGCCTCGGGGCGTCTGGCAAATAATCATATAAAGTACCCGACTGAGAGTATACTAAGTCAAGGTACTGAGCACGCGCGATAGCTTGCTCTTCAGTTACACAAGCTCCCATGGCGATGTCTCGTGCGATCGCAGGGACAAAGGAAGTCGTGAACCAATCGGTCAGGAGTTGATCAGGAATCCAAAATTTGATCAAGTGACGACGCTGTCTCCATTCATGTATATGATCCGATATGTGCGTAGCCGTGTCCTGTTTGAGAGACGTAAGGAGATGTGTCCCTGTCTCATACCGAATGGGTAACTGAAAATGAGTTAGGAATGCCATAGCCAGCGAGTTGAAATCTTGAAATGTTCCGCGATTCAGCTCAATATACCACTTAGCGGTTGAGCCGGTGAGAGTTCTTTGAAAGAGGCGGAGCCGGATAGAGTCATCAAGCCACGAGTTCGATGAGCACCAAAGGTGATAGGTCATGACATGGGCTTGAGGGTCTTCACCAGCTTTGCCATCAAATTTTGGGCAATCACCGAGTATTTTAGTCGGAACTGGTGGCCAATATGGGTTATGAAGAATGAGATCATTCGTCAACTTGGACACATTCGGGAGTTCCAACGTCGCTAAGAAAGGCAACTGAGGGTTAAAGGACATTTGTGGCTGTGGAAGAGAGGTAGTACCAGGGTTCCAACTAGGTGGTGGTTGCCCCCATGGACTTTGTCCAGATGGGCCCGGCCCGAAGGGGCTTTGCCCATAGGGATTTTGCCCGTAGGGGTTCTGTCCATATGGATTCTGTCCATATGCAGACATTTGACCTTGGGTCTGCCCCCCAGAACCCCATGGATTAGAAACTTGACCTGCAGGTGTAGCGTACTGATAATTCTGGTAAGGAGTGACCTGCATCTGTTGATAATTTTGATAAGGGGTAAATTGAGTTTGCCCCTGGGGTTGCTGGTAGCCATACATTTACTGAGCTCCATACTGAGCCTGATAAGAAGGCTGCGCTTGGTAAGAAGGTTGGGGCCATGGCCCACCTTGCATTTGATAACCTATTTGAGTTTGGGGCCCAGAAAGATGTCCTTGAACAGGTTGGGCTTGGACCATCTGGCCGGAAGGTTGGCCTGGTTGGGTTTGGGATGGACCTGTTTGCCCAGAAGGATGCGCTTGCTGGGTACCAGGTTGTCTTTGAGCAACCAGGGGTTGTCCTTGTGGAACAGATGGTTGAGCGGGCTGGACGGCCGGTTGTCCTTGAGGTTGGCCAGCCTGTCCAGAAGGATGACTAAGCTGGGCAGTGGGTTGGCCTTGCTGCGCAGAAAGCTGGCCCGTTTGCCCAGAAGGATGCATAGACTGAGCAGTGGGTTGGCCCTGCTGTACGTAGGGCTGCCCCCCTTGCCCAGAAGGATGACTAGACTGAGCAGTGGGTTGGCCCTGCTGTACGTAAGGCTGCCCCCCTTGCCCAGAAGGATACCCCTGTTGGACTGCCGGTTGACCTTGTGGAATATAAGTTTGACCAGCTTGTCCAGAGGGATAACCCTGCTGGAGACCAGGTTGGCCTTGTTGGATGTAAGGTTGTCCTGGTTGTCTAGACGGGTAACCTTGCTGGGTACCAGGTTGCCCCGGATAACCAGAAGGTTGACTCAGATAGGTAAACGATGGACCACCAGCGGCCGAAGGTTGTCCTTGATAGGGTTGTCCTTGTGGGCCCCCAGATTGTCCTGGGTAAGACTGGCCATAATGTGGCTGCCCTTGGGGGGCTTGCACATAAGGTGGCTGGCCTTGATTAGGCGGTCCTTGGAGCTGTGCAGGCATTGCTTGGCCTCCATGAAAAGAGTGAGTACTAGGGTCCCAAGCAATGGATAACGGTACCGAAACCTCAACGAAAGGTTGAGTAGGCAAGGGTTGAGAAAGTTGAAGGTATTGACCAGTAGAATCGTAATAAAAGAGTGGACCTTGCGCGTTCGGATCCTGAATAGCTTACCCATAGGCATCATATGGCCCCCCTCCTGGAACAGGACCAGAAGAGGGTGGAGCACTTTGTGCAGGGTGGATGACTCTAGGCGAGAGTTCCGGCTGGCCACTACTCACTTGACCGTGAGGGGGACCAGCACCAGTGTTCAAAGATGAAGACGCTGTTACGGCACTAACGACCGAAGTTGAATGTGCTACACAAACAGTTGGATTCATCAGAACTGAGGTAACAGGTGTAGTATGGGGTTGTGAAACAAAAGGTCCTGTGGTGGGAGTGACATGAGGATCCCACATGGTCAAAGCAGGAGTCCTGGCAGCTACCCTATCCCTCAACGACTGATAGCATGGGGGGAGTGGAGAAGTAGCTGGGATGGGAGTGTCAATGTTCGACACCACAGGTGTCTCACTTGTGCTAGGAGATGTCTCATCCATATGGGAGGTAGACATTGGAGACGAAACACCAGGGGGGTAACAGGAATATCGTCCTCGTCAGGCTCCCAGATGGGGTTCCAATCGACTTCGTAATCTTCGTCGCCCGGGGCACGAGAGTTGATAGGTTGGATACTCGGGATAACAGGAAGAGTATCACTTACAACTGGTACCTCAGGAGTAGCGGAAGATGGAGAGCCTTGATCACTTGGAACGGGAGTTGACGGGTCAGCCAGGATGACAAACTTCAAACAAGACCTAAGGGAGTCTAACGATAAAGGACCCTACTCAAACTAACGCACACAAGATCTAACCAGGTGGTGTTAACGTGGCCGAATAAACTTTTAAGACACAGGAACTAAACTTGACCTTTTCATGTTTTAAGAGTCGAGAAAAGGACGAAAAGATGACTCTAGTCTCCTTCGAATGTTTAATGAGCACGAAGTGACAAGACGCTCACTGGCACCTTTTCTTTTAAGGAGTCTGAAAAGGATCAAAAGTGACTACTCTGGAGACTCTAGGCAAAGGGTTTACCAGGCAATCCGTAAAACTGCTTATACACCTTGGCAATCGTATGAGAACCAAGGACTTTCCGTACTGCAGTCAATCTTCCCAAATGCTGTGTTCGGTGCGTTACGGCTCGCAAGGTGGTAGACTCGGCTTCCTATGGATCAAGGATGATAACCTAGTGGAGTCTCCCCTATATACGCGACGGTACGTGGGAGCTCAAGTCCGTGCTAGACCACTATCGAGTCACAAAAGGAGGAATCACCCAACCGTAGTGTGAAACAATAGTGACTAGGTTTAACGACGTCGGAGCATGTCTCTAGCCTAGACCTCTAATCATTTGCGTTAAGTTCCAATGCGTTTTTAGGTTTATTCAGTTTATTTTATGGTTGATCTTGAATTAAGTTTTGGTTTCAGGTCCTACCGTGTGATCTCTCACAATTGCCTAGATGCAAACTACATGCCAAAGAATACCATTTCGTTCGATGAATTCTAACTATGAGAGGGTTAAGAATTTTCAATCAAACAAAATGAACACAATCAATCAAACAATCTAATGCAGCTAATGGCAAGGAAATGAGACTTTTTCTTTTGAGAACACAAATCAATGAAACGCTCTTTTTCCCATTAACTATTGAATGCCAAAAGATATTAGTTCGATTTCTTTTCCAATGGCACAATGCACTTAAAATGAATTTTGAGAGACAGCAACACCGAGTAAAGAGAAATAAAATCACTCAATGAAAAACACAACAAAGCCCCAAGACACCAAAACAGTTCTCCAAATCAAAGGAAAAACAAAGGCTTGTACGAGCTATGTGATCTAAGCCCAACAAGGCAAAAAGAAACCCAAGCAAGAGGGAAGCAAGTCACTTGGAAATCAACCAAAAATACTTCAACAATCGCTGAGCAAGTGTAAAAAGCAATCACAAAGTTGGCTGGACAATCAAGAAACCCAAGACTCCTACGGAAGGCTTGACACACACGGCCACTAGATGCCCTAGGGCTAAGGTGTGAAATCAATAGAGAAAAGCAAACACCCGGAGGACGGGGGTTAAAACCAGTCAAACAGGGATCTAACACACTCCAGCAACTGTAAAAGACGTGGCAAGATACAAACCAAGCAGGAAAACAAGCGGACTGGAAAGGTTAACAGGCCTGGCGCGACTGTCAGGCTGTAACTAGCGCTATAAAGGGATTGGCGCGGGTTGTTAGTTAGCAACATGCGCCAACTGGCGCGACTGTCAGAGGAAAAGTCGCGCTAATAAAGTTTGCCTAATCAAAAAGAAAAACAGATGACCCTAAGCTCGGTTTACAGTACCTAGGTAAGCCAGGAAGCAAGAGACAGCAAGAAATTCAATCCAGAAAGCTATCTAAGCAAGCAAGCAAGAAAACCAAAGAGACAAGACGGTCCCCAGTGGAGTCGCCAAATTGTTGGAGAGGTAAATCCCCTCTACGGATAGAGGCGATCCCTACTAGCCCAGAATGGGTCTAGCAACAATCAGTCAATGCTACCATGCAAGTTCCTAATTGCAAATAAAAGGTAGGCAATGAAAACCTACTTGGATTCCAACGCTAATGTTTGATGAAGAGACGTCGCCCTCGCTCCTTCGCTTTGGCCGGTCACAATCCTCCACGATCCTCGTGAATAGACACCTGCACACACAAAGAGAAACACAAACACAAGCATGAAATCTAATAAATGCAATTATACATCAGTCAGAAAGGACATAAATCACACTAACCATTACAAAGACAAATGAGAGTGGAACCATAATAGTAGTCATCTATTATTGATAATCAACAAAAGAGAATACAACCAATGTTCTGACGTTGAGTCCTCCTTTGGCTGGGTGCTCAGCTACACAAGTCTTGCAAAGCATGAGGGGATGGGGAACAAGCCTCTCTCTCTCTTTGGTAACAAGATCTCCTTACTTAGATTAAGCCTTATGGACACAAGGAAAGCTCTTGCAACTCTTCTTGATCTCTTGATATCTTCCTTACAGCATCACCACTACCATTACTACTAGCTTGCTCAAGGTATGGAGACAAGCTTTTATAGATGAAGGAGGGAAAGATAAGATCAATCACATAAATCATGGATTTGGCATTATCACTTGGAAACTTCCATGGAAGGGTGGCAAACTACTTCCCATTCAAGGATATTCGAAGCCAAACCATCCTCACCTAACATAGACTCAGTTGGTGAATGAGTTGGAGAGAACTTTCGGAAGTTTATTTGTTAAAAAGTTTACCCAAGTTGGTTGGCGCGATTGCGACTCTGGGACAGAGCGCCAATAGCGCGCCCTCTTTGGAGGATTTTCCCCATTGGCACGGGAAGTACATAGTGAACCTGCGCTAATGCAAAAAGGGCTATTTTTATGGGTAAGCTGCAGGAGATGTCTTCAAGGCATGTGATGCTCATATTCAGAGGGGAATGATGCAAGTGGTTTCAAGTCTTGTCACTTCTCACAAGTCCCGGGATGAGTCCTCCAAGGTGTAGGAGAGGGGTAACAGGGACGGTGACAAATGGTGACAAATTACTGTGTAACAACAAGCATTGAGTTGAGCATAGTTTTCAAGTTGGCGATCAAGTTTGGTTGTACATCAACAAAGAAACACTGCAAGGGGAAGGTAAAAAGTTAAAACTAATTAGATATGGTCCTTTCAAAATACTTGATAAAATTGGTGAAAATGCTTTCTGCCTTGATCTACCAGCTTATATGCAAATCTATTTAGTCATTAATGTTGAAAACTTGAGGTTGTATGAACCTTCAATGATTGAAGATCCCAAAGAGCAAGGTCAACTTTCTTTCATTGAGGATTTGTTACCTGAGTATCTCAATGAGTTACATGAGGACACAGTTATTGACAGGAGGATAAGAACCACGTGACGAGGGGATGTTGAGTACCTGCGAGTTAGACTCAAAGGTACAAATCCAAGTAAAGCACGATGAATAGAAATTGGACAAGTGAAGGAATTTTATCCTCACTTACTTGATAGCTAAAACTAACTTTTGGTCGACCAAAAGATTCCAGTGGGGAGGAGTGATCCAAAATCGATTTAGCATAGCCTCCATATCAAAAGTCTTCAAATACAGGTGAAATGGAAAAATGTTGAAGGGCTCGTGAATACGAAGCCAATGGTGCAAACCAAATGCAAATCTGAGTTCGAACACGGAAATTAGCGCTAATCAAAGATTCAGGTCAAAGAATCAAAGCCTATGTCAGCAGGACATGTGGCAACCTAGGAAAGAGTCACAGGTACCTGATGATGTCAACGCAGAAGATGACGTGGCAATTTGAGATTGGTTTAGACCTCAAGCGATGAGGAACAATGGTCAAGAGCGGAGACCGCCCGATCAAAGGAGATCGACACATATCACGTCGAAACATGCAGGCAAGTTATCTGGGAAAACGTATGCGATAAAACTATGAAAAAGGAGCTAAACGCTTTGAGTTTTGACAGGAGGGTAGTAAATGGTTTGTTGCGTGCCCTCAAGGAAAGAAGCGGTTTTAGACCAGGAGCACATGATTCCACTCAGCGCTTGACACGTAGCATCCCAAAATCCACTTTATCACGTGCCTTTGGAGAAATAGCGAACATGCTAGTTGGAGCGTGAAACTGCGTGACAACCGTTGGATGGTAGAGGACAGATCAACGGTGTAGGTTGTCTAGATCAGCTGAAGAGCGGGACGTGACAACCGTCATATGGCTTGTTCTCGATATTAATGTCGGGGAAAGGCCTGACGGTCGGGGTCCACCCACACCCGTCGGTCCTTTTGTTTATAGCCTGTTTCTATTATAAATGTATAGTTCCACGTTTATTGCAATTTGTAACTAAAACGTGTTATATAAACACCATAACACAAAAAAGTTGACAAAGAGTGTTCAAAGGAGTGTATTGTGAACCGTTCCAGGGGGTCTAGAGGTCAGGGTGACCAGTACGGTCATGTGTATGCTCATTTCAACTCGAAGTTTCGAGTGGAACATAGTGGTGAGTTCCATTTCTGTGTTGAGACTCTGTTTTTGAGCTCACACCTGTAACAACCATTTGAAGACATAATAAAGAGGTCAGCACTGGAAGTTAGGACCAAGAGACGTAGCCAGGAAGTCTGGTGAACTCCTTTATCAATTTTTCTTGTGTTGATGTGTTTGATTGTGTTTTTATAATTGTTTAAGTGTCTGTGTTATTCGTAATCTTATCAATCCATTGCACTAAGTAATATAGACAACTCCACGCATAAGTCTATAATACCTTTATCAATTTCAGATCAACAAAGAATATAATGCAGGAAATTGGGGAGCCAATTTCCAATAACATTGGAAACTCCAAGGATGATAGAGAAAGACCTAAAGAGACCAAGAGAAAGTGTATCACCAACAGGGTTAGAGTTTCAAAGATTGGCATTCAAAGTATTCAAAAGGAGGAAATCTATACCTGTTGAAGAAGAATATTCAGAAGCTCAAACTTCTGAAGAACTTACTACAGTGGTAATATCAACATAGTCTCATTTTTCATTACAACAGATACTTGAAGACACAATAAAATCTCCTTCTTCTCCTTCTTATACAAAACATCATAGTATTTTTTCTAAATTCCAGAAATGAAGAAGAAAAATGAGGCCCTAAATACTTCAAAATATGAAGATTTTTGGAAGCAGTCTTCCTCAACTCAGACCAAATTACTTTCAACCCTTGATAGTGAAAAAGGCCAGTTCCAATTAGCATTCTTAGAACCAAAGGTCCCTATGCCAAGAAGTGTTGAAGATTATAAAACTTTTGTGTTTTCATTTGACACAAAGAAAATTCATCCTATTGACCAGATTGACCTTCATAAGAAAGCAGGGGAAATGATATATTCATCCTTAACCAGTTCTTCTATGGAAACTTCCAAATTACAAGCTTCTCTCAACAACATTCATTCCCAATTAAAATTGGAGAAGATGTCTTCTTTAGCAAAGGACACCAAAATCAAAGGACTTGAAGATTTAGTTATAAAATTAGGATTAGATCCTAAAGATATCAAAGTAGCTGAGGAAATCATCAAGAGCAGAAATGTTGATATTCAAGCATTGAGGAAACAATTGAAGTTTCCAACAACTAAACATCCACAGGCCTAAGAAATAAGTCAGTTAGAGAAAGAGAAGGAGAAATTCTCCGAATGATTGTTGAACAAAATATACAAATACAAAAGATGGAAGCTGAAATGGAAAAATTAATCAAGGAAAAAGAACTACAACTTAGTACTGCAGCAACAAATTCCACAGTAGTGACTTCAACACCAGCAATTTGTACAGTAGCAGTGTCTACAGCAGAAACAGATCCCACAGGCCACCTTTCAACAAAGCAACTATAAAAAGCTATGGGAGACTTGTCATTGAAAGATATTGAGATTGAAAAAACTCAAAACTTTATTGGAGAAAATTAAAAATGACAAGATAAGGGCTGACAACACATATCTGGCTGAAGTTCAAAAGAATTTCAGATTAACCAGGCAGATAGAAAAATATGAAAATGAGTCATTGATTGCACAAACATTGGCAGAGGAAAAGAGAAAATATGGATTGATATCAATTCTACCATGACTGAACTTTGGACATCAATTCATATTATTTTTGAACAGGAAGAGTTGGTGGACAGATCAAAGGCAGTCATCGCAGGAATCAAAGAAGATTTGGAGCATATGCCTAGAGAAGCAAACAAAATAATTAAAGTATTGAATTCTAAAACTAAAGAAGAATTAGAAGAATTTGGAATTGAGGAAATAACTTATATTTTCCTAGAGGTAAGAAGAGTTTTGACAAAGAAAAATTTGATGTTATAGTTAGAAACCAAGTGTCAAAACTTGGAAGCCTAAATTAGAAAATTTCACAGGAAATTTAATACTCTACAACAAAAGGGACTTCTAGCTCTAAGACATTCTACTGGCCAATTGATTCCATTTGAAGATTATCAGTACAAATAGCACTAGATAGAAATAGATAGAACCAAATTTAGTAAATTTAAAGGAACAATCATTTGGAAAGCATTCCTAGAAGGCCCATAGTATGATATTTTCATTTAGCATGAAGTTAAATCTCTTTTTCATCACTAGGACTACTTTTGAAAAATACAAAAAAGTCAATGAGGCATATAGGAGAGTAACAATTTTTTATCCCAGATGAAAAGAGATGGTATAATTTACTTGAACTCGTTGAGTGAAAACAATGCAGCAAATGCAGTGACCAATTACAGGAAAGGAGGAGAAGTAAGCAGAGAAAGAGGAGCAGAAAGAAGAAAAATCAGTCAAAGACAACAATCATCAAACAACACCCTAAAATTATGTGTTGATTATTCAAATTAGTTTATAATAGATATTTTCCAGTTCTATTTTTGTAAATCAAAAATAATTTCAGATATTATCTCATTTTGTAATAAATGTTGGCTTAGACTTAATTTATTTTTAGAATTTTGATCTATAAGTATTTAGTAGATCAAAGAAGTTAGGGTTGAACCCTTGTAATGAACCAGTGACATGCTTGTAATGTTCAAATCTATTTCTGAAGATAATTGAAGGATTCTGGATTCATTCTGAACAACTTGTGTATCTATGTGAGTTTGTCTTGTTATCAATTATGTTTTTCATATTTATTTCTGCACATGTTCAAGGTAACATAGAAGTTTGGGAAAGGCTAGATTGAATATCAATCTCCCTAAAATCCCCTACAAAGTTATAATCATTAAAAGAGATTAATTAACTGAAAAGTTTGTCTTAGTTAATTCCTCTAAATCTTTTAATTTTTTCCTTATTTCATCTCTTGAATGTGTTTTGTTTGGATGTAGAAAACTTCTACACATATCTGTTGTATATGATAAATTAAATATTCAATATGAATGTTTATAAAGTTATATACTTTCTTTATTTCTTCTTTTCAAATCAATTTAAAGATTAATTCTGTAAAGAGTGAAAAAAAACCCTTCAATTTTCTTAGAAATACTTAAAAATTACATCTATTTAAAGGTTTAATGCACTGGTCATGTATTTAAAATAGAAGCCTTACTTTAGATTCTTTGGCATAGTTCCCTCACCTAGAACTGTCTACAAAGATACAACATGTGGTACGCCCTGAGAGGCCTCTTGGTTGAAGAGAAAACTTAGTTTGAAGTCTATGAACCCAGTGACTAGGCTAAAATCCCATAGGACTTGGAAGATTTGCATTGGTTATGGGAATCCAAAATTAGGCAAAAGGGTTCATTTTCATATCTTGTGGAAGAACCACCATATGAAAGCTATAACTAATGCATTGCACCCATAAGAAGTACCCCTTATAATATTAAAGACCAAATTCCTCACCATAAAGTTAGCCATCCTCCTACTTAGAAACTAAGTTAATTAATTAATCAAGATTGGTTGAATAATTAAAAATTTAAGACTCCTCCAATGTTCACCTAAGATCCCCTAACTATCCCACACATATGCCTATAAAACGAGACACATTACATTAACTTAACGACATCATAATTCAAAAACCCTCTTATTGTCTTTAGCTCTAAAATTTTTGGCCTATTGAGGAACTTTTGAGGGAGAGGAAAGGTTTGGACTCTTGAGGCAGAGGTTTTGTTTTTGGATCATGGTGGTTCATTTGGAGACTAGGCTTTAGTTATCACTCAAGGAGGAGTGAAGATCCTTAGTAATTTCAGTTTTGTTTGTCTTTAATATCCCGAGATATTATTATATATATATACCCTTGACCCTTTGTTAGGGATTGGCCATAGGCTTGTCTATTATTATTTTCATCCAAAACCTTATCTCAAATTACCTCAACATCCAATAGGAGGGTTCCTTCTTGAGTAATGTAAGTCTGTTGTTTAGGATTTTGAACTCTTGTTTAAGGATTGTTCAAACATATCAATTCCCTAACATTTAGAATTAAAATAGTAACATTAGTGATATGCCTTTGCTATGACTTATCTTTGGTGAGTGTGATCCTTTACATTGATATTTAATCATGCATATTCTCTATTCACTACAAAGATGACCTAAATATGCATGAAAATATTCCTAGGTTGTTTTGAAAGTGATACCTTGATAGTAGTAATATTTGGAATAGTTATCATCCTACGACTATCAATATATGACATTGTTTATCACCGTAAGATAGTGGTTGTAAGGGGTTCATCTTATAAGTATCAGTACCAAATGCACTAAGCCAATCATTGACCTTTAATTGCAATCCTAAACCAAAGTACAATGACACCATGTTGTGACTTTCGTATGACATTTAATGGCACAACAATGTCATATGACAACATAGTGACATGAACTAAAAAAATGATCAAGTAGAGAAAAACATGAAAATTTGTTTTCCTAAGACCTAAAGAATATAATCTCAATGGTGATTTGATGACCCCTCTGTAGCAGCCTTGTTGCTGTAATAAGAAAAAAGTAACAATGACTAAAAAACTTTTCTTGTGATTTGTGACAATTGACTATTAGATATGTTATCACTCTGTAATTTCCCAAGGCCATGAGAGAAACCCAGAGGTAACCACAAAACTGCTTGCAAAGCTGGGATCTAGCCCTTCCAACTTTAGAGAGGGATCTCTCTATATGATTTAGATTTGTTGATTTAAGATATTAGGCTAGTTATTGAGTTCTGAGTTTGGTTTTTTCAAAGATTTGGTTGAAACTGCAAGGACATTCCATTGGGAAATGGATTCATAAGTATTAGGGTGATGAAATACAAGAATGACAGAACATATGTAACAGGGAAAGGTAGGAAAGATTTTGGATTTTTAGAGTATTTATGGAATGTGGGATGAAAAGATTTAGATTCAATTAAACATATAACGTACTAGGATAAATTCTATATTTAATATCAAAGTGAAAACATGAATATTGTTTATAAGCTAGAGCTGAGTGTATTCAAACAAATTCAACCCTTAGTCTTATTTAAAAAATAGAGACAGAAAAACTTATAAAAAATTGGGAAAATAACAATTTTAAATGAGAGGAAACTTCACCAATTGTCTGACACATGAATCCCGGAACAAACTTTCTATATTAATGGAATTGATCACTTCATTACATGCATAGCTTTACATCAAGGATCTTCTTTCTTCATATGAGTTACAACCCTTTGTACTTCGATATATGAAGTATTTATACAATTTTCATCAAAATATCTTGATTTCAAATATGAAGATGTTTCTACAAAATATCCTTAAAAAATGTTTACAAAAATAGTACAACAATATACAAAAATTAAATTGTTGAAGCTCTCTGGCATTGATTTTGAGGATTCTGGTGATGACTTGGACTGAAAAGGCTACTGCTTTGTTGCTAAATATGAATACCTCTTTACTCAATAATTTGACATAATTTATCTCATCTATCTTCGTCTAGGGTGGAGAATTTTATTAACTTTCTGTAGGTTTCATCCACCTCGGTATATTTCTGAAAAGTGGGCTTAATTACAAATAGAGGTTTTATTTCATGTTTGATAAGCAAGTCGACCTTCAAACCTTCCATGAAACATTTCCCTGTAATGGTTCCCTTTATGGTGGAAAATTTAGATTTATCTCTTGCTATGGAATATAACTTTTGCTGATAATCATCTAGATGAAATAATTTATCTCGCATTCCCTTTAAACTTGGAAACCCATTTTGATGCAATATATTGAAATTTCTATGGAATTTTTTAATGCTAGCCTCCAAGTTATGACATTTATTCTCTAACTGTAGCATTAAATTCCTTTTTGTAAGAACTCTTATTACCTCAAGAATTGTAACAATTTTTTCTACAATCTCATATTGTTCCCATTCTTCTTTTGTATTTGAATTCAAAATTCTTATTAAGACAGTAGCTTCACCTAGTTTCTGGCACAAACTTTCCTTTATATATTTTATGACCTCTTTTTGATTTATGCACCAATTCCTCCTACTCGAAAATAATTTCAATGGAAGGCCAAATTTTAGTCATAGCTTCATTAATCTCTACCCAAATGTTTTCCTTTTCTTGTGCAATTGTCTGTGCCATGGAAGATTCATTCTCTAAAAGTTCAATTCTCTAAGTTAATATTTGAGTTTTTTGAATCTCTGACAAATACACATTATCAATTTTTAATTTTTGCTCTTGGAGATTATTAAGCTGAGCTTTCAACTTTTCAATCTCCTGCCCTTTGATAGACAAGTCTTCCATAGCTTTGATCAATTCTCCTGATGTATCTGTAGACTATGTCTTTGTTGTAGTAGTTGCTGAAGTAGAAGCCACTATTTTTGATGTACCTAAAATTGGAACTACTGTGAGAGGAATGCATGCTAATTAAGTTGATTGTTCTTCCTCCTTTAGCAACTTTTCTATTTCAGTCTCCAATTCTTTAATCTATCCATTCTGTTCAATGATAATTTTGAACATATCTTCTTTTTCCTTTTCTAATTGACCAAATTCCTTTGTTTGTGGATCTTCAGGAGATGGAAGTTTGAGATTCTTCTTTAGATTTGCAATGTCAACATTTTTTCTTTAATGATCTCCTCAACATGTTTTACATTACTGGGATCATATCCTAGTTTAATCACTAAATCATCTAAAGAATTTATCTTAGTGTCTTTAGCTAAAGAAGATATTTTTTCCAATTTTAATTGAGACTGAATATTGTTGACTAAAACCTAAAGCGTGGCTGCTTCTATTGCCTAGTTTGTCAAGGTAGAATAAAACATTTCACCTGTTTGCTTGTGCAAATCCATATGATCAATAGGATGGATTTGATCAATGTTAAAAGAAAAGATAGATTTTTTGTAGTCATTTACAGTCTTAGGAAATTGAACTTTAGCTTGAAGGAAAGCTATCTGCATCTTTCCTTTCCTAGTATCAAAATTTCATTCTTCTTTTTTATTTCCTTATACTTTGCAAATATACTTGGTTCAACTTGATCATGGACCAATTCTCCTAGTTGAGATGTTTCCAATGGTTCTTGAGAAGCTGAAGATGATGGTGAGACTATGAAAATGTCTTCATTATGAGTAGAAGTATAAGGACCTGTCAAGACTATTGTAGACTGTGCATTTTCTTCCTGCAAAGACTCTTCTATTGGATTGGTTTTTTGCCTCTTTTTGTAAATTGGAAATCTCTTCCCTGAATTTCTGTGATTGAAGGGGAAACATCCTGCCTTGGTCTTTTATCTTGCTTTTCCTATGGCACTGTAGTCTTTGATGTCATAATAGAAAGTACATGTTCTTCTACCTGCTGCAAATTATTTTATTTCCATTGATCGTGATTCATATATTGCTCAATTTCAGGTTGGGGAGTATGAGTGTAAGGGGTTGTTTTATGATCTACTCTCAATTTTGAGATTATTCCCAAAGGATCATAAGACCAAGGGAAACTGGGTTTAAATTTCATTTGTTTGAGGAGAAGATCTACTTCTTTTGCTACTATCCTAGCATTACAAATGAACGGCCCAAACCTATGTTTTGATTTTGAACTGAGATTTCTTTTTGGCTATCGAAAAGTGCAATTCATCCATATTTATCATTTGCCTAATATACTCTAATGAAAAAATTCTTATAGGAACAAATTCACGCAATCTATATGGAGGATATTCACATCAATACACTCTAATCTCAGTGTAATTTTGATACAGGTACCAGTCACCTTTGTTTATTTGTTCACTGAGATGTAGAATTGTCTTAATCTCAGGTCCAATTCTAGGTTCAACATCACTATTAAGTAGGCAAGAAACTATACAAAAACTAGTCCACATAATCACTGAATGTGAAGTCATTGGTATGCTTCCTTACCAAGGAAGTCCAATGAATCACAAACTATGGATTTCCCTGTCCATATAGTTTTTGTACTGGAAACTTAAATCTGTCGAATTGATGGAATAAAAACAAGTAAACTGAAACTTAAGCATCCTTGAAGACTCCTTCTGTAGAAAACTTGAGGAATTGTTCATGGATGGTTTCTGCTAAGAATTCACTGTAATGAAAATTAACTGAAGGATTTTCTCATGTTGAGAACACGATAAAAACCCTATAATGGCTTCATCAACCCATTGATCGGTTTGATAGCCCAATAAACAAGAAACTATAGAAATGACTTGTTTTGTCATTTCAGGAAATATTGAGGATTGATAGGGAGGGTTTTTTTTGGAAACTAGAGATTCTCAGGTAGAATGTCTCAAAAATTTGGGCTCTGGTGGGAAAATTCAGGTTTTTATAGAGTTCCATGAGGGAATCTACTAAAAAGGGTTTCAGAGAGGTTGAATTCTGGATCTAAAGCATATGACATATGGAGTTAGGGGTAATTATTAATAGGATGTCATTGTTCTAGGCTACAATTGCTCTTTAACTTAGTATGTACCTAAAACAACACCATGAAACAAATTCTACAAAATTATGGGTTTTAGGAAAGACGAATTAAGGTAGGAAGGAGTCCCACAAACTCAATTTGTCACTGAGATCAACATATTTTTGTTTTAACCAATTGTGGAGTTCGTAGAGATTGAACTCACAATTGGTTTCAGAGATCTTGTACTATTGATCCACTAAGGGCTGGTGGTCTAGGTCAATTATAGGGGGAAGCATAGGGTTTTCCACTGTGGCTTTCAATTTACCCTTTGAAGACATGTTGCAAAGAAATGAAATGGAAAATAGTAATTACCCAGGAGTTGGTTGGATGAAAAACTATGTGGCTTGATAACTGGTTGCAGTAGCAGGTTTTGTCATTCAGTGTCTTGGAATAGTAGAGGGAAGGACAACTGAATGGGGTTTTTCTTTATTTTATGAGTGAGATCATTTACCATTGAAATTTGTCTATTTCATGGAGCAAAGTCATTAATTTGGAAATGATCATAATTCAGAACAAATACTTAACGGTTAATGATAAGTGAGGGGGATGTGACAACAACGGGAGTGGAGTCGGAAGGGGTGTGACACTTGGTAGAAGCGGGTTGGAAGGGATGTGACACTGGCAGGAGAGGAGTTGGAGTGGAGGGAGCGGGGTCTATAGTTTTTCTTAGGTGGGAAGGAGGAAGGTAAATTTCTGAGGGAGGGTGAGTTGTAAGCAGTTTAGGCGGAGGGGACTTGAATTCGATGCTGGAGTGACACATTGCTAAAGTGGGATTGATGGAATCTGCTTTTCGGAACCTCGCCCCCATCTGATTAATTGTTGGAGGGGAAAGGGGGTTTGAAACCAACAGGAGTCGTCGATCTGGGCGGGATAGATCGCAACCGTCATTTTTAGCATAACTTTTATTACATACGACAAAAACAATTGTGTCAAATAAATTTATTAACAACTAAGCTAATCGCGATTAAATTGTTTGATTTAATTGATTAAGCTCATTTATTTAAAAACTAATGTGGAATTTGAGCTAGCATCTCATATTTCACTTTTTCTAAGGGTTTTTCATCATTTTTTTAATATATATATCTATTTTTTTAGATACCCTTTTATTTTGTTTTGTTTTGTTTTTTCTTTTTCTTTCATATATTTTTTCTTTACTTTGAAAATAATTTGTAGAATGAAACATTATTTACAACATCTCATGACATGAAAATCAACAGATAATCATCAATTGATCCTATAAACTATAGGACTGTAACAATGGCTCCAATGGGGATGGAATCCTCCCTATGAGGTGTCAAGAACACTATAGATTAGTAGCCTTTGTCCATTGGGTATCCTGGTCTTACTCTGTAATTGAATTGATTAACTCTTGTTATTATAAATATTGGCAGCAACTCATCAAAAGTTTAGGGCCTTCTCTTTGGGCTTCAATTCCTAATGTCAACCACCTTCTCTTGTAGTAAAATTATAAGATGATATTTACAATGACCTAAATGAAAAACTTATCTATTCTTGAGGAAAATGGTTCTTGAGTAGTCTCCCATTGACAGGTCCTCCTCACAGTCCTTCTCCAGTCAATTCCTTCAGCAAGAATGCATTGTTACCTCGGAAAGCTTCAAGTTTAGAGGGTCCTTTCCATATAATGTTGAATTTCCATGCTTTCAATTCTCTTCATTTATTGAGTCCCATCTTAAAACAAGATTATCTAGTTTGAAGTCATATTCTTTGGTCCTTTTGTCATGGATCTTCTTGAATTTGTCCTAAGTTAGATGGAATTTGTGCAACACTTGAATGGGCAGCACGACAATATTTATGTTGATGGAATTCCATGCTTTGGCTCATTATTTGTCCTCCAGTGTGTAGTGTTGATTTGGGGTAGCATCGGATGTGATCTAGCCATGAAAATTGGTGGAGAGGATAAAGCACATGAGATCTCCAAGACCCAAAAATGGTTTGGGTAGAATCTAACCAGTTGGGAAGATATTAAAATAATTAATATTTTTAATGAAGTCCCTAAGTTTAAACTTAGGGAAAATAAAATATTAATGTGAATCAATATAAAACTGAGTTAGAATGGTCCAAAAGTCATGGATCAAGCCAGATCTAATCTTAGATGCTAGTTAGGGACTTAATCTCGGCCGTTGAATTGTCAACGAGAAAAGTATAAGAGGAAGCTTGAGGGTCACTTGGAGAACACATCGAGTTGATCAATAATTTGATTTTCTGGGGCAGGGCTTGCTGAGGAAATCGAAGGAGTGATTAGAGTTGCTGTTGAGGGGTAGTGAATGGAGTAGCAGAGAGGCAGAGATAATACCAGGAGCATTAGCACAGAAGCCGGGAGAAGGTTGACACAGAGCCAACTAGAGGCCACACAAAAGTAGCTAGAGGCCACGCAAAGGCATCGAAGAGTTGCGCAGAGCCTAAGGAGGGCCAGCGTGGGAGACATAGAGGCTCCAGAGGTTGACCCAGAGCCCCGAGGGTTTGACGCTGGGCTAAAGAGGCTGATGCGGGGCCAGAGAGACTGATGCTGGGCCAGAGAGGATGACACAGACCCTAGAGGATGACACTGGGAAATTTCGTGGGGCAGATTGGGGTTGATATCTGTCTTCGATTGAGAGGTACAACTGCTGAGGGCATTCTCTATTGGGTGAGCCATTTCTGGTACCCAGATTGTATTATGAAACTACTTAATAATAAAACCCTCAAATAGCTACACATGTTTTCTCGCATTGGGTTTTTCTGGGGACATTAGTGTTATAGACATTTTTGTGCCTTACAGCATAGAGCATGAAATGTCAATAATCTAAGGGATCCAAAGTCCCTAAACATGTTGTTCCTACCCCTAGAGGAACAAGGTCAGCAAACCACATCACTTCAGATCAGTTCTCCGTTGAAAAACACTCAAAAACAGGTCAATTTTGGATCAAAGCAGCTGCTCCACTGAGCATCTGCGCTGAATGTCAACTGCTCCATGGTGTACCTGCGCTGAATGTCAACTTCATCAAAGGCTACCTGCGCTGAGCGAGTTTGGACATGTGGAGGAATCTTTCCTCAATGTGCCAGTGCTTAGGAAGCTTCCAAATTGACACTTGGATCAGAAGATTCGCCTAATGATGAGTAAAGAGGTTCTAAAACTCCAAGTGGAAGGTAGAATCTCTGAGTGGACTCAAGAACTAAAGAACAACTGGGGTTGAAGAGGACAACAGTCACACATCAAGCTGACTTATCTTCACTCCAAAACTCTATATAAGGATCTCATCCCATGGGATCTGGAGGGGGGAATTTTGTGCAAAGAATTGCTGTTGGTTTACAGTTGAGAGTATTGGGTGATTGCTTGAGGGAGGTGAAGAGGAGATTTCTTTCCGTCGGGAAGGTGATGCTGGATTGGGCCTCTTATGGTTGTATCACCGCCTGAACCTTACTTTCTTCCATTAATAAAGCATTTGAGGTTCCTCTATTCGCATGTGTCTCAATGATGTATTGTCTTACTTGCGTATTTGATTTATGCTAATCCTTGAATCAATTATGAATGCATGCTTCTTGTAGTTTCCTTTTCTCGTCTTGTTTGCAGGATCTTGTGTAGCTGGGCCCGTGAGAAGACAAGGAGCTGGGAGCAAGCGGAAAAGAGAGAAGATCGGATCGACCATTTGCGCAAGACATCGGTAAGTGGATCTCTTCCTTTCCTCTTTTGCATGTCATAAAGAAGTAATCTTAGATAGCTTTTCTTTGACTGTTGCTAAGGAACTATCACCCTTAGAGTGGGATAGGGTCATTCCGTGTCGGATACTTTTCCCCACAACAATTAGTATAAAAATAATGGTGTCACTTGTGTGCTTGTTTTCTCCTTCAGTTTATGATCTGTTTGTGTTGAGCATGTATTTGTATTTATTTTCAGTATTTACGTGGTAAATAACTTGTTAATTAATAGAACAAGTAGGAAGAAATAAATCAAAAAGTACATGAAAGATTTCTAATAGTTAGACTTAGAAATTCCAACATGGTATCAAAGGGTGGTTGCAGATCATAGGAGAAATTAGGGCATCAGCTGATCAGAGTAGCAACATCAGAAATAGCTATCCCGAGTGATAGAAGTTGTTCCTAGCAGAAAAGAAGCAAGGAAGGGGAGATGCAATGCCTGCGTCATCAATTTTGAGCCCAGAGAAGGATCAATGCAGTGGCAGAAAGGAGTAGACCTGACCTACTCAGTGCTCGATCATCTTTCTCAGTCAAGAAGGATTAGTGCCTATGGCCAGGAGGTGCAGATTTTGCTAGTGTTGGGATTGTGCAGAGTCTAGAGGCTCTAATCTTCATTTTGCTGGTTGAATAGGAGGCTGTGGAGAAGTTGCAGAGTGAAGTTGGTGGGGTATTGTGGTCAGAATAATACCCAACAGGGAAAGACTAAGGAGGAGGGAGTTGCTGTTGAGATTTCTAGCCAAGAAATCACGATCAGTGGTGCAATTGCACTAACGATCGGAGTGGGGGCATCTCAACATTGGCAGAGGGGTTTCTAGGAGTGAAATCGAGGCTCAGAGGGAGTCACACTGAGAAATTCTAGGAGGGAAGTAGAGAGACTCAAAAGAGTCGAAAGAGGAGTAGCAAGATGGTAGTGAAGGGGGTAAGAGATCACGACAGACTAGACGGAGCCTCTAACTATGCTACGACCCAAAACATAGACTTCTACTTCAGAGCTATCTCCCATACATGTTCGATATTTTTTAGTGATTTCCTAATTCCATGCCTCTAACTACTTAGAGATTAGCTCTATTTATACAATCCCATGGTCCGCGGACCATGGGTAGATCTTCTATAACCAACTTTACATTTTCAAAATAAGGGCAGACAACTCTATTACTCTTTAACAACTACATGCTCCGCAACCATAAAATGCAGAGTCTTTACACTTGGATTACAACATTGGACCAAGATATGGGCTTTAAGCCCCAAAACTTCCCTTGGGGGATCCCGTGCCCAACAAGCCCCCAACACAAACATCGTGACTCATCCTCGAGTCACTCTGCAGGTGTGGAGATCTTAGCACGAATACCTCCCAGTTTTGTTTGGATCACCGCAACGCCTGCAACGTACTGAGCGGCCGCCTACTAGACTTCTTCCACTCGCTGTTTGGTGACTGCTGTTGAATTGCTACTCTCAATCTTCTACTAAGATGCCTGCAGTTTTGTGAGCTTTCCTTCAATGGAGGTTGTGATCATGTGAGCCTTGTCTATCCATGGTTGTAGGCGCGCTTTTAAGACTGCTTCTTGATGCCAAGTGACATCCACCTATTCTTTGAGCGCCTTTTTCTCCTGCATCCGTATGAGCCTCTGTGTAAGGGAAACCATTTGTGCAGTCCCTTTTACCTTGTCATACCTTTGTTGTAGCTCATGCGCCTCTGTCTCTAGGCGCTATACATTCGGGTCCTCCTGCAGGGTGGTTAGGACCTCGAATGACTGTTCAAACAGCTGGATGCAGTCTGCCACTGCACTATCAACTACCGCTATTGCTCTTGTAACCTCGATGGTACGTTGTTCCCTGACTTCCGACGGAGTTGAAGGCTGAGCCTTAAACTGTATTTCTGTAATCTGCAGTTTTAGCTCTAGTTGAACCATGGGCATCTCCACTCGAGCGTCGCACACCCCTATGGCTAACTTGCGGATGCGCGCCTCCACCAGTTCTTCTGCTTGAATGTCCAACTCTGGGACCATCCGGTAGGCTTCCTCTACTACCTGCATAATTTGCTTATTCTGCTCCACTGCCTCATTGCGCTGCAAGACCAACTAGTCGATGTTGATGTAATGCTCGCTCATCACATGTAGCGCACGATTCTCTTGGGCCCTGAGTTTCGCGGTGACTCCATCCTGTAAGAGGTAGAACATCTCCTGAGGGAGCACAACCATGTTCAATCCTAACCCTTTCAAACTACTAATCATCATCATGTCGGTCTCCTTCTATGTATTAAGTGCCCCATCTGGTAGCACTAACGTGTTGGTCACCATTGTGTGCAACATCTCCTCGGTAGTTGAACTGCTGATCACAAGGTTGGTGGACACTGTGCTAGCCTATGGAGTGTGTACTTGCAACTCTTGCAGCTCTGTCCAAAGAGCTCCCAATACCAACTGCTATTGCTCTTCGAATTGTTGGAGGGCCTCCATGGTGACATCCCTCACTGTTTCTCCGATATCATGCAAATCCCCCTCAGTGAGGGTGATTGGGTCGAAAGATGTCTTTGATGCCTTTGTTTTCTTTCATGGCACTGCCTGCTCTCATGGTTGCGGACGCTTGAGTTGGGTGGATTTCGTCTACGGGTCCGTGCCACCTTGTTCTGTCTCTGTTTCTACCTAAGTTTCGAGTGAAGGTGACTTCTCTCCTTCGCGCTCTTCCCCTCCTGTCCTCTTTTGTTTGGCCAATTTCACAGTGTCACGCATTGCCTGGGCCTTAGCCTCGATTTCCTCCTTTCTATGCTTTTCCACCAGCTGCACCATTTGGAGCTTTGTCTCTTCCTTCTTGTGTTGCATGGTGGACTTGTCCGCTTCCACCGCGGAGCCAGCTGGAGTGCACCACTCCGACGGCCAAGACTTGAGGACTGCGAAAATTACATCATCAGTCGCTAGATATGGTAGGTTATGCCATGTTTTCGTAGGGTCCTTCTACACCCTGATAAAGACGTGGTGGAAATCCACTTTGAACTCTGCAAAGCTTTGTAGACTGGCATATACTATGGGTGACAATCGTGGCTTGCGATTGATCCCCATCTGGATATTCATCTCCATTAATACCTAAAAGATCTTGCTTTCTTTTATACACTGTGTGTCCTTGGACACCCACATAGAAGTGTACTTCGCTACCTTTGGAAGGTTTGGCGCGACCGAAGGGAATTAGTTGTCTTCGGGCAACTCCCATGCCAGCAGTAGCATCGACAACAGGAGCAATGCGTTGTGAAATGTTTTTCCCTACTCCTGTGCCTCACAAAAGTTCGCAAGGAACTCGTCACATAGATAGTTCACCCAGTTGAACTGGACTCCTTCCGCACATTGGGCTGCTAGTGCAACCATGGGTGCGGGTACCTCATCCGCGTGACGCTTCCGCATCACTTTTCCTGCTAGTATTTGTGTTGTGACCTTGACTGCGGGGTTGTTAATGTTGGAGATGGCATATCCTCGCTTCTTCTTCTCCAACTTGAACTTCTTCTTCATCGCTTTTGCGAGGGCCAATTTGCCACCTTTTCCTTCGGATATATTGGCTGGATCTTCCCTTGAGTAAGGTAGCTGTGTGATTCGATGAATTAAGTGATCTGTGATGGGAATGGGCTCCTCCAAGCACAAACATCCATCATGCACCAAGCAGAGCAACTACCTGATGATGAATATGGTCACTAGGGCATAGTGGTAATGTGACACCTAGAGTAGGTTTAGCAACCCAGCTTTCTCTACACCCTTGAGCCATTTGCGCGGTTCCAGTTCAATCATTCCAACCATTGCGTCAATCCCTTGGTGCATTAGCTTCTCAATTGCTAAATGTAGGAATTTCTCATGATCCACGAGGTCCCAATATTCAAACTTCAGTATAGGAACTCGTCCTAAGTGCGGCCCCTCAAAAACAATATCATCTGGGAGCAACGGAGTTTGCAGAGAGATCTTGCTCTCATCTATGTCCTTCAACACTTTGGCTTTGCCCTTGCATGGAGTAACATATTCTGGTAGCCTGGTAATACAGTCCGCACCCTAGGTTTCAACTTCCATTTCTTCATCCTCTTCTTCCACCAAGATTTATTCAGATTCCTCCTCGTCGACCTGCAGATTAATGGCCTTCCCCTTTTCCTGTAGAGTGAGCTTGGTCCTCTGTGGGTTTCTTGGTGAGACGTGCACCGATATCATAACCTTCTTATCCTTCGTAGTTCACGGTGTTCTGGTTGATTTAGGGACCTAAACTATTATCTCGACACTCTCTGGGGCTTCTACTATCGCATTTTCCTGCGCGACTTCCTCAGCTGTCACTGCTCCTGTGTCCATGGCTTCTGTGGGTGCTGACATAGCGCTATTCCACAATTCTTGCAGTGTCTCTTGTAGTTGCTCAAACAATGAATTCACTTTCAGAGTCTTGAATAGGTCTTAGTTCATGTATACCGAGCGCGCAACAACTCAGTTCTCAAATTGCCAAGTGTTTTCCACTAGACAACCACTTGTAATTTATAAGGCCTTTTGAATTCAAATTCGACCATTCCCCCCACATTCAGTCCATTAATGCTAGATTGGTGGCAAATTTCCAAGAATCTAATCCATAAAGTTCGCCTTAAATGCCTGCCGCCCGCTCCATTTGGCCTCAAACCAACCATCAAATCGTGAATAGTGACTTTAACGGTCACTTTTCAGCGGACCTGCGTGCTAGCACAACTGTCTTTGCGCTGTCGTGGACCCTGTGACACTTCGCTGTTTCGAAAAGTCCTAAAATTGCGTAGCTCTCCAACTTGGGCAGTGTAGTTTATTGTCTCACACCTCCTTTTAGCGGCCTAGAGTGCTAAGACTGTCCTTCTGTCAGCTAGTCAGATGGCCGAGCCACCTGTGTATCGCTTCAAATGACTGCCATTCACCTTTCCTGCGAAGGGATCTCCATTCAACTTAACCAACTAGACTGCGCCACCGTCGATAATCTCCTTAATAACATACGGTCCCAGCCAATGCATCATGAATTTCCCTGGAAATTTATCAAACTTACTATCATACAATAGCACCAAGTCATCCACCTTAAAGGTGCGCAACTTAATATGTCGGTCATGCCATGCTTTTTCACGCTATTTTTGGAGCTACTGGTGAAATCCACCCAAAAATCTCTCTTCTTCTAGCTCTTCCAATTGCATGAGCTTCTCTTCCAGGGCTTTGAGATCCGTCATACCTATGAGCACTACTATGCGCAGACTAGGCATGATGTATTCCATAGGCATCACCGCTTCAACACCATAGACCAGCCTAAAGGGTGTCTGTCCTGTTAACTTCTTACATGTTGTACGATAAGTCCATAGTACTGGAGGTATGAGTAGGTCCCAATCACTTCACTGAGCATTTCATGCCTTGGTCAACGTGGTTTCGAGAACTTTGTTGAATGCCTCCACCGCCCCGTTAGCCTGTGGGTGATAAGGTGTGCTCTTTTGGTGATACACCTGAAATTCCTTCGTTAGTGCGCTGATCAACTCATTTAGGAAATGTGTACCACGATCACTCATCAAGATCTTTGGACATCCAAATCGCGTCAGTACATGTTCAAATAGAAACTTTGCGGTTGTCGCGCGTGTGCAATCCTTCACTGGCTGCGCTTCTACCCAACGAGTCAAATACTCAGTCGCAATGATAATGTACCTCACGCCTATCTTCCCTTGAGGCTCAATAGGTCCTACAAAATCTATTACCCACTTTTTGAAAGGCTGCAATGTCATTTGTGGATTCATAGGCATTTCATCCCTCGATGATGGCCTGCCTTTTCTTTGAAATACATCTCACGCCTTTCAATATTCTTTTGAATCCTAATGAAGGGTTGGCCACCACAAACCAACGTGTAGAATCTTCTACGTGGTTTCTCTCCCTACATAATGTCCTCCCACAGTGCCCCCATGGGCATCTGCGAGGATGCTACTTCTCTTGAACTTCGGTACATACCTTCGCAGTATCTCATCAGTCCCCATCTTGTATATATGCCCAACAATGACAGAGAAATCTGTCACGCGCATGACTAATTCCTTCTTTTGCTGGATAGATTATCCTTCCAGCAAAGTTCCAGTTGTTAGGAATTGTATTATATCCTAAAAATTTCCATCCTCGATGTGCACAATAAAGAGATGCACGTTAGGTAATCCTTCCCCCAAATTAGTGGGATTTTCCCCTGTCTCAATGTGTGACAGGTGGTCAGGGCCCGCGTTCAATCTTCCAGGCTTTACAACAACTTCAAAATTGTATTCTTGGAACAATAAGAGCCATCTGTAGATGTGCCCCCCCAACATAGACTTATTGACGAGGTACTTTAGCGCGGAGTATAGGTGCACCTACTTAGGTTGGGGCTTTTCTCCATAGGCATGCATCCCTTTGGCCAGATGCATGCACGAATCATTTTGCCCATTGTACTTGTTTGTCAATCACATTTTAGGCTTCCAAAATCATGCTCGCATCATTCTCCTACATTCATGCCAATCATAAAAACTCCCCTTGTGTGTACCACACCATCTTGTGGGTATAGTGCACAGTGCCCAGTCCAAGGCCTGGAAGCATTGTTTTTCTGGCACTTCCCTTTCGAATACATCCAAAAAGATATCTACTTCATTCAGTCCATCATAAATAGGCATATTTCTTACCTCTGATGACACACAATGCAGTGACCTGGTCATCATGCTGCAATTCAGCGTAGTTACTTCATGTAACCGATTCTTCTAGTATTCTATTTCTTCATTGGAATCTGAAGTGCAGGAACTCTCGCGCTCCCATATAATCCACCCATTTGTAGTGGGGTTCACCCAGTCTTGGTCTCGCGCTGTTATCGTATAGATGCAGTCCAGGTCATCATCACTCTCATAATCATCGACTGGTTCCGTATAACGCAATCCTTCAGCAAGATCCAAAGGTATTATTTGACGTAGTGATTTATTCTCAAAGATCATCTTTCGCTTCTTCAGATTAATTACCCCATTCATATCTGTAGCCCAGTTAATTCCCAGGAGTGCAAGGTAGGGATTACCATCATTAATAATCTCTATTACTTCAAAGTTTTCCAGTGCGCTTGCTCCTTCAATATCCACGGTCACTCCCTACAGCTGCCCCATGGGTATGATTTTTTGCTGATTCACCATCCTTAGTTGAATCGAAGACCATTGCAGTGCATGTTTCCCCATTCTTTCCCATGTCTATTTTTGTAGAAAATTCGCATCTAATCCAAAATTTAGAATGACTTGATCCATTTTGTATTCTCCGATCTACGTGGTGAGTCTCATTTCATGCCCCATCCATGTCTTATGCTTTCCTATCTTGTGGACTATGCATGGTTCACCTGGCGCAGTCCCAACACGTCTACTGATAAGTTCCTACAACCCTTTCATAGCCTTACTGTCGCGCAATAATTTCATACAGGTTTCTAGGAAAGTTGTGAGCATAGAGAGGTCCATCTCCGGCTCAGGTTTATCCTTGCTTCCTGAAGTGGAGGCCTCAGTGAAGCTCTTCTTAGCTTCCATGAATGCTTCACAAGCGTGCTCCAAATCGAACTAAGCCTCTTTCACTGGGGCTTTGTGAACCCAAGTATTGTCTTTCAGCTATTTCCCCTCATCATCTCCTATCTCAATTCCACTTCGGAGCCTATATTTATGTTCGGATCATCCTTGTGTGGCTTAAACCTCATCATCTACAGGTTCTGAGTCAGGGGAGGTGGTAGTGCTCCTTTGTCACGTATCCCAGCAATCAGCGTAGGACAATCTTCTGTATCATGATTAAATAGCATGCAATACTTACACGCCGAGTGCATTGGATTAGTGCAATCACGGGTATAATGTCCTGGCCCTCCACAATTGTAGCAAATCAATTTTCCGCAACCTCTACCAGGTCCTCCTCCACCTCAACCTCATCTGTGCCCCTGAAATCTAATCTGTGCCATCCCTGCATTCTGGTCAAGGGACTGCGTTTCGGCCTAAACCCTATAGGCAGGAGTTCTATCCATCATCAATTCATAACTCCTGCAAGTACGCTCATCATGTCCTACTGGTTTGCAAAAGTTGCAGAACAAATGTTGCGGTGTTTGCACATACTTCTGTAACAAGTGGCAGTTATCCGTGGCATGTTTTCTGGCTGCTTGACAGATAGCGCACCATAAGGCAGGCATTGTGCTAGGTTCTGCTTGAGTTTCCAGCCTTAAAGGCATCAATCCTCCTCCTGCAAGGTAATTTTTAAAGACTGGGCAGTGGTATTTGTCATGACACTAACTCTTTCATTTCACGCACCATACCTCTTCGCGTACCTCTGGCCGAACCATCCTATCTCGCTTCAAGCTTTGCATCTCAAGGGACAGATTCTTCAGTTATTCGTGGATATGAACTCCTAGATTAGGATCTTGCATTAGGGTCTCATGTAGTCTCATGGCAATCTCCAAGGTCTCTGCCTGGGTTGTTATCTTTTGCTGTGACAATGCACTCCTTAAGTGTGGTAGTAGCGAAGCCACAAACCACTCACGATGTTGTTCATCTGTCAAATTCATGTTGGATTCGTGGATCATACATTTCAGCCTCTAATCTAGTTCCCAAGGCATCTTTCCTGGTAGCATTGTGATCTCTTTGAATCCCACAATTGATTGTGCTTCAGATTTAGGCCTGCTAAATTCCCTATTCAGTGCTGCTTGGATGTCTACTACTCTAGCATTTGGGTTATTGCTGGAGTACTTAATATCAGGTTAGCACATGATCTTGCAGAGCACTAACTAGCGTCACCTTCTTTATATGATCATTTGTAACACCTTGAGCTTCCCATATAGCCCTCACAACAAACCAAAATTAGTCCGAATCCTCATTTCCCAAACCTTTGAACAAAGGAAGCTTCATTGTGTTTGCCATACTGAATCGTTGTGGAGGTGGAGGTGGTATTCACGAAAACCCTTGTCTTATCAACTAAATAGCACTTCACAGAGAGACCTTCGCTATCCCTTCTTCATCCCTTTGCGGAGGTGAAATCAAGGGGCTATACTTTGGACCCTTATTTCCTTCATTTCGGTAACTTTTTCTACTTTGTGTAGTCCCAAAAATCAAGGTAATTGCATAACCCATTTTTCACAAAACAACATTTTAATCCAAGTATTCAAATATTTTACGTACTTACCTCGCGGTCCTTTGAAAAAGCATCACTCCACCTCACTATAGTTGACTGAGGTGTCGACCAAGAATTCAGTAAAAATTCCTCCTATGATGTGATCGAGCCAATGGTTGACAACACGCATGATCTTATCCCCTGATGCTTCCAACCTTTGCACTAGCTCTGGGGTCCACATAATAGGACCGTCAAGTTTTCGCCTTCCTTGGCTATCTGCTAGATTCACGATCTACTCGTATAGCTTAGTACGAAAGGAGGCAAAAAATATTTTGTGGATCTCCGTATACAGGTATCGGTCCAACCATTGTTCTTTTGACAGTCACAAGTTTCTATTTTCTTGTGCTGCAAACTCGTGAATCCTTTTGTCCAACCAGCCTTTGATTTATTTCTTGGATTCCAGTGATACGACATCACACATCTCTTTTGCAGATTCCGGCCCCGACAACGGAACCATTTGTTGGCTTGTGGTGGCCTGACCCAGGTTCAAATTTAGTTAGCCAAACAAACCCCCACAATATTGGCCCTTTCGGCATCAGCCCATGGAGCACAAACTAAAGTCTCACCCGAAGCAGTATGGGGGGATGCTGGAACCAAGTTTCCACACCCTTGAGATGGTTGTGATGTTGGTTTATCCTGGTTATACCTCCTTGCGCCTAGGTTGCATAGGTCTTTGTTCCACCCTTCAGTACCTTCGTGAAAGGATGCAATTGGCTTTCGTGCAGCTCTAACCTGGGGCTGATATACTTTCACGCTGCTAGGGAAATGAACTGTGATATTTCCCAAACTACGCTAAGTATTTTGTCTTATTACAGATCTTAGTTTGCTTTGCATAAACAGATGTTCTTACTTGTGTTCACTTAACCAACACAATTACATATATTCGCGCATCATATAAGCATTATAAGTAAAATTCATACCCAAACATAACCGACTGCATAAACAGGAAATAAAGATGCAGAAATTGTAGAATAATTCTCTTTGTTGATACTTTCAGACAATTACAGACTCGACCCGCCTTGCACACTCGGTTGCAAGGGTCTGCGCACTCAGATGTGGACTTCTAGGCCTCTGTGCACTCAGCTGTAGAGCCTCTACCTATGATACGACCCAAAACTTAGACTTCTACTTTAAAGCTATCTCTCATACATGTTTGATATTCTTCAGTGATTCCCTAATTCCATGCCTCTAACTACTTAGAGCTTAGCTCTATTTATACAATCCCATGGTCCATGGACGATGGGTAGATCTTCTACAGTCGACATTACATTTTCAAAATAAGGGCAAAGAACCCTATGACTCTTTAACAACTACGCGCTCTGCAACCACAAAATGCGGAGTCTTTACAGTTGGATTACAAAATTGGACCAAGATATGGGCTTGCCCTAAAACTACCCTTGGTGAATCCCATGGCCAATAGGAGGCAATGGTAAGGGCCATGAGCATCATCCTTGATGGGATCAAGGACCATGTAGTATCACATATTTTTGAAAAGGACATGACAAATGTGATGTAGGAGGTCCTGATGAAATTGTATCAACATATTTCCGTGCAGAGGAAGATGCTATTAGAAAATTAGTTGTGGTCATATCACATGAAAAAAGGGGAACAGATTGACACCTTCCTCAATCGATTGAAGGAGATCCGAGATCAGCTGACTTCCATAAGGGCCACGCTGGATTAGGAATTAATGGTGAGGACCGCATTGAACACAATCTTAAAGGACTGGGAGGTATTGTCCAGAGCATACTGGGTAGATCGACCCTTCCAGATTGGGAGGAACTGTGGGTGGCTCTTCGTCAGGAAGAGATCAGAAGGCTAACCAAGGCAGGAAGCAGTGGCAAGGGGGTCAAAATAAAGAAGGAGGAATAGGAGGATGCTACCCTAGCATCTGAGGGAAAGCAGGAGAAATGAAAGAAGAAGGACCTCTCCAAGGTCAAATGCTTACACTGTGGGGAACTGGGTCATTATGTGAGCTAGTGTCTGAGGAAGAAGAGAAAGTGAGTGGCTTTTGAGACCAAGGCTGGCCAACAAGGGTGGAGAAAGAAGTGGAGATAGATGATGATTGTGCCATGAGTACTCATGCACCTCATGAGAAGAAGTGGGGAGACATCGAGGTGTAGTGAGACAGACTACAAGCGATGAGGGGTAGGATCCTCGAGGTACCCAACCTCTTGGATTACACCTTGCTAAGGGAGCCTCGAAGGGGAGTAGAAGAATTGACGGAGATGTTAGATTTGGGAGATCAGTTACTCACTTCTCAGTAACTGAGTTGTAGTGCAACAGTTAGCAATGGCAATGCTATAGGAAACACGATGCAGCATGGTGAGAGGGATTACAATGTAGATGTAGTAGTGGCAGTGGTAGGGCCATGGGTAGCAACAAAGATATAGAGGGAGCTGCTGTAAATATGCAATAGTGGTAGTGGTAGGGCCATAGGTAGCAGTACATGATGCAGTAGTGCAAAGGGTATTGGGCAGTAGACCTAACATCAAGGACTGATGCCAGATGATCAGGGTGATACTCAGTGAGGAGTATTACTAGAGCATAATTTTTGCTAAGAGGGAGTGTTTATTTGGGGTAGCATCGGATGTGCTCTAGCCACAAAAATTGGTGGAGAGGCCAAAGCACATGTGATCTCAAAGACCCAAAAAAGGTTTGGGTAGAATCTAACTAGTTTGGAAGATATTAAAATAATTAATATTTTTAATGGAGTTCCTCAGTCTAAACTTAGGGAAAATAAAATATTAATGTGAATTAATATAAAACTGAGTTATAATGGTCCAAAGTCATGGATCAAGCCATATATAATCTCAGCTATTGATTAGGGACTTAATATCGACCGTTTAATTGTCAATGAGAAAAGTATAAGAGGAGGCTTGAGGGTCACTTGGAGAACACACTGAGTTGATCAAGAGCTCGATTTTCTGGGGCAGGGCTTACTAAGGAAATCAAAGGAGTGATCGGAGTTGCAGCTGGGGGTTAGTGAATGCAGTAGCAGAGAGGCAGAGATAGTACTGGGAGCATCAGCGCCGAAGCCCAGAGAGGGTTGACGAAGAGCCAACTAGAGGCCATGCAAAAGCAACCATAGGCCACACAGAGGTAGCTAGGAGTTGTGGAGAGCCTGAGGAGGGTCAGCATGGGAGACATAGATGCTCTAGAGGCTGAAGCAAAGCCTCGAGAGGTTGACACTTTTCCAGAGAGGCTGATGCTAGGTCAGAAAGGCTGACGCAGACCCTAGAGGCCAACACTGGGAGATTTCTTGGGGAAGATTGGGGCTGATATCTGTATACGAATGAGAGGTACTACTGTTAAGGGAATTCTCTATTGGGTGAGACATTTCTAGCACCCAGATTATATTCTGAAACTGCTTAATAATAAAACCCTCAGATAGCTGCACTGGTTTTCCCGCATTGGGTTTTTTTGGGGACATTAGTCCAAAAATAATAGTGTCACTTGTGTGCTTGTTTTTTCCTTCAGTTGATGATCTATATCTCTTAAGAATGTACTTGTATTTATTTTTAGTATTTACATGGTAAATAACTTGTTAATTTAAAAAACAAGTAGGAAGAAATAAATCAGAAAGTACATGAAAGATTTCTAACAGTTAGACTTAGAAATTCCAACATGTAGAACTGTAGTTCCCCTGCTGGCACCTAAAAAATTATAACACTGAATTGTGTCTCTATTCTTCACTCTACCTGCAATGGCTAAGTGATTTGTTCTGGTTTTTTTGTAAGTTTGCGGAAATGCCTTCAGCTCTGCAATACCCTAATGTACCTCAGTCAAGATTGTTCTATAACGATTGTCAATTCTATCCCAGGTCTTCACTGTGATCTCCTGGAACTTCTCTCTAATCTCGTCGATGTCCCCATCAGTGAGGACAAGTGATTATGCACCCTTGGACTTATATGATTTATGCTTTTCCCCTTTCGTGTCGTATTTGTTGTGCCTCTCCTTCTTAAAATAAAAGGTGACTCCTCGATACTCCTACATCATTGAGGGGTTCCTCACGCTCCTACTCTCTTTCCTCTATTTCTATAGTTTTATCCTTTCCAATTGTTCCTGCATCCTTTGGGGTACCTTTCTTCATTCCAACCACTCCTCCCAGTGGATTCATCCATTCGTCCAGCAATTGTTGTATTACTGTGAGAAAATCATTTTCGATTACTAAGTTTGGCAATGGGTGCCATGTCCTAGTTGGGTCCTTCATTGCCTTCACATAGGCTCTGTGGAAGTCTGCTTTGAAGTCAGAAATGTGACAATACTACTATATAAACTTGGTGACAACCTTGGATGCTGATTCACCACCATGTGTAGATCCATTGCCATCACCATAAATAAAATCCTATTCTCTATTGGGTGCATTGACTCCTTAGTAAATCAAAGGGAGGCATACCTCACTACTTCACAGAAATATACCTCAACAGATGGAAACTGCGAGTCTTCTGGTTATTTCCACTCAACTAGCATGATGAGGATTATTGGATAAGCATAGTGGAACATCTTCCCCTCTTCCTATGCTTCCTTGCAATCTATCAAAAAATTCTTGCACATATAGGCAGCCCAATTAAACTGGACCCCTACGCTACACTGCACAACCAAAGATACTACAGTTGGAGGCACCTCATTGGCCATGCACTTCCTCAGTATCTTACCTACCAAAATGTGTGGGGCGAAACACAATCCTTGGTCATTGATGGAATTGATGTCATATCCCCGTGACTTCTTCACTAATACAAACTTTTCCTTCATCATTTGTTCCATTTCCTTATCCTTAGTTTTTCCCATAAATTCTTCTACATGGTTTTTTCCCTGATGAGACAACACTATAATTTTTCTAATTAATATCTCATCGATAAAGATCCTCATTCCTAGCCAGATGCATCTATCATGTACCAGTGTGAGGGGATGTCACACAAAAATTGGACTAGATGTGCTTCGGTTGAAGTGTGGCACATTCAACATATTCAAGAGGCCCGCTCTCTATAGTCATGCAACCCACTAGAATGGCTCCAGCCTCGTGACTCCACTTTTTGGGTATCAAACCTACTTCAAATACCTACTTGGTTAAAATTGTGAGTATTTTCTCTAATCATTAAAGTCCCAGTCTTCCATCTTCAGTTGGGGGATCTTCCCCAACACTTCGTCATCAAACGGAACTTCCTCTAGCAACAATGAAGTGTACATGGCAAAATTTCCTTCCCTAGGCTCCTTAACCGACTTGGTGTTCAGTTTTCTTGGCAGCATGTAAGGTGGAAGAATAATGGGAATCTCTTCGTCCTCTATCTCCATGCGGTGAAATTTGACCTCCTCTTCATTATCATTGATATATTGAGGTGCCTTCTACTGCATCAACTTCTTTACTTTTTGCACAAGCTTCTTCCCCTTATCTTCTTTTTTCTTCTTGCACACTTCCTTCTGTATTTTCTTCCTCAGGGATGTTCTAAGTTCCATCCCAGATACCTCAATTGGTCTCATTTCCTCCTTCTTCTATGGTTGTGGTTTCATGGGTACCCACTTTCTCGGTGACCTCTAGCACCTTCGGGACATGGGTACCTTCACTGCTTGTGCCTCCATAATACCTGCTAATCCTCTTTCTGCAAATATTTTAACAATTTCCTCAAAAATATCCTTAGACACATAGTAATTGTCTCCTCTTCACGTAGATGCAATTTCTCAAATTCTCTAGACAAAAAAGTGTCAAATGTGGCGTGGGATATGGTTTTTATTGCAAATTTGAATTCACAACCCCATGATTGACTTAATATTTGCTCATTTAATGTAGGTATGGGACTAGATACAACCAGTTGTGCATCATAAATGCTCTTCTCCCGCACCCTTTAATGGAAATTTCCTTTAACAGTAGCTTTTTCCTTCCAATGGTCATATTTCTGGGCAACTTTGATGAACCTTTCCTCATGGCATAGTCACCTTTTCTTTGTCACAGTTCCTTCGAACTTTGTCATACTCATGAGTATCGCACAATAATATTCCTTCGACAAAGTCCCTTTTCGTAGATTAGTTTATAGTCTCACACCCACTTTGAACTGTAGGTGGCACTAAGACTTCCTTCCCTTCCTTTTTTAGTGTGAAGCTCCAGGGATAGAGTCATCCTTGTATATTTTCAACCTGCTATCATTCACTCGTCGCAGAACCAGCTGACCATTAAACTTCGAGAGCTGAATTGCACTTCCATCGGAGATGTGCTTGATGATATATGGTCCTAACCAATGTGTTTTAAATTTTTTGTGGGAACTTTGCAAATTTGATGTCATATAATAATACAAGATCTCCTTCCCGAAATGCCTTCTTCTTGATATGCCTATTATGCCAGGCTTTCTCCCTTCCTTTTTTCACTTGCTGATGGAACCCTACTATAAACCTGTCTTCTTCTAGAGCTAGTATTTGCGACATTCTTTCCTTCATAATGTCAGGGTCTTCCATATCTGTGACAGTTGCAATTCTCAAACTTGGCACAATTTATTCCATAGGCATAACTGCCTCTTGTCCATATACCAACTTGAAAGGTGTCTACCCTGTTAATTTATTACATGTTGTTCTATATGCCCACAACACCACTAGAATCCTTAAATCCCAGTCATATCTATTCACATTTCATACCTTGGTCAATGCATTCTCCAGAATCTTATTGAAAGCTTCCATTATTCCATTTTCCTGAGGATGATAAAGAGTGCTCTTCTGGTGGTAAACCTAAAATTCCTCAGTTAGCGCTTCAATGTTATTGTTCAAGAAATGTGTACCTTGGTCACTGTTCAAGATCTTCAAACAACCAAACTTGGACAATATATATTCAAAGATGAACTTTGCAGCAATTTCTACACTGCAATCCTTCACTGTTTGTGCCTCGACCCATCTTGTCAAATAACCAGTGGTAGTGATGATATACCTCACACAAGTCTTCTTTCCATGTAGACTGATAGGTCCAACAAAGTCAATAGCCCATTTTTCAAAATCCTACGAAGTTACCTACGGTAATTCCAACATCTTGTCTCTTCTAGATGGATTTCCTATTCTTTGACATACTTCACATGCTTGACAGAATGCTTTTGAAACCTTATGTACTGTGGGCCACAATAGCCTAGCTCTTAAGATTTTTTGCTCAGTGGCTTTTCCTACATGGTGCCCACTTGCGACTCCTCCATGAGCTTCTGTCAAAGTACTCTGTCGTTCGTGTTCAGGGACGTATTTATGTAGTACTTCATCCGGTCCCATTTTGTAGAAGTGTCTAGCAATCAATGAGAAATTAGTTTCTCAAACCACCAACTGCTTCTTTTTCTTCATAGTGTACTCTACGGGTTCCATTCTTGTGGCCAAAAACTAAATAATATCCTTGAAATGATCCTCTGTGACTCTAATTGTGAATAGTTGTGCATCGGTCAGGTTATCTTCGATATTTGTGGGATCTTATCCTGTCTCTATTCTTGCTAGATTCTTCAGGCCCAACATTCAATTTCTGTGGCTTCACTATAACTTCAAAGTCATACTCTTGAAATAATAACAAACATCAATATATATTTCCTCCTAAAATAGGCTTATTCACCAAATATTTTAGTGCGAAGTGATCAATGAACATTTTGAAATGTGCTCCCAACAAGTAGTGCTCGAACATATGTAATGCATATACCATAGCTAATCCCTCTCTTTCTATCATGCTATAGTTCTTTTCCACGTTGGACAATTTAATTCTTTAAAATTCTATGGGATGATAACTTTCTATAGCTCCTGAATATGCTTGCACTACACCCAATACTATGCAAGATGCACCAACATGTACATGGAACTACTTCTTCTAGTCTGGGAAAACTAGAATAGGAGTAGTTACCATCTTCTCTTTCAATACATCCAAGCTCTTATGGTACTCTTTGCTCCATTGAAAATTCACATCTTTCTTCAGCAATTTCTCCATCAGCACAGTTATCTGCACATATCCCTTGATAATTTTTCTGTAGTAGCTAGTGTGTCCCAGTGTCGTGATTAGTTGCCTCACTGTTTTTGGCGCTGGTAGGTTCATAATAATTGTGATCTTCATGGGATCCACCATTAATCCCTATTTACAAACCACATGTGCCAACAATATACCATCGTGCACAAAATATGGACTTCTTCAAGTTCAATGAGATCTGGTACTACCTACACGTATCTAGCATCAACCTTAAGCTTTCCACATGCTTCTTTAATAGCCCAAAGATTGTCCAATCGTCGAAGTATACTTCCAGAAACTTGTGTACATATTATTTAAATTCTGTAACTACAACTCTGGAAAATATAGGATGCACATTCTTCAATCCAAGAGGCATCACTTTGTACTGATAAGAGCCCCACTTTGTAGCAAAAGTTGTTTTATGTCTATCTTTTGGCGTAATTCTGATCTAATGGTATCCTGAAAATCCATCTGTGAAAGAATAGGCCTCCGGTCCTCCCACATTGTCCAATACTTCATCTGTAAATGGTGTAGGGAATTGGTCATGTAGGCATGCATCATTTAATTTCCTTAAGTCAACACAAATTTTGATTTCCCCTTTTTCCTTTTCCTGAACCACCATGGGACTTACCCATTTAGAATCTTCGATAGGTTCGATTATCCCAACTGTTAGCATTTTGTATAATAATTCTTTCACCTTCTCCTTGTAATTTGGATTAATTCTATAAGGTATTTGCTTGATAGGCTTTGCATCAGGCTTTAGAGGAATCCTCATAATTCCCAAATCTCCTAATATGCCCTTCGTATCTGAAAAATTAGTTTGGAACAACTCCTGATATTCATGCAAGAGATATGTTATCTTGTTTAGTGTGTCTTCATCCTAGTAATATCCTATTTTTGTATACTTTAGTTCAGCCTGTGACTCTATATTGACCTTCTTCATCTTCAATGGATTTGTTATATCAAGCATCTCTATATCAAGTCCATTTACTTTGTGACGATCTTCTGATTCTTTGATGTCAATATTGCAAGGATATTCATCCTCTTTTGCAATAAGATTATAGCATCCATTACATTATGTATATGCGCAGCCTAATCAGGTTGCTAGATAATTGGAACTTCATTCTCAAAAATATTCTTCTTAACTATATTTAGATTTGCATCTATATGTGGAAAATCATCTTCAAATCTAAATGTCATTATAAATCCATCAACCATTTCTTCCCAGCTAGTAGTACCATGTAGAAGCTCAGTTTCCAAATACCAATTCTGAGGAATTGTCTTTAGGGTATCGATGAAGCCATGCACCCATTCTTCTCACTGAATTTCTTCCCAAGATATGATACAGAGCTGTATGTGGTCTCTAGGATCATTCTAGCCATCATACTTGTCTACGCGCTCTATTTCTACTTGACCAAACTTTACCCACATCATTCTTCTACATTGTTTCCAGTCTCCTATATTCTTCTTATCAGTACCCCACCATATAATAGGAGTAACCGTCAGTGCTTGATCTAGAGCTAGCAATCTCTAACATTTAGGTACCTGTCTTTCATAATCTTTAAGGAAAGTATTTGTATTACCCAAACTATCATATAAAGGTAAATCACTATTATAGCACCATTTACCAGTCTTGGTAGATCTAATGCTCTGGTTATGGCCTAGGGCAACCCTTCCTTTCTAGACTTTGTCCAAATTCTAAAAACAGTGTTTTATTTTCGATACGCTACTTTGCCCTGTGTTAAAAGCATGTATATGCAGGTCAATATATACCAAACACACGTATATGAGTTAAAACACTTAAAAATAACAAATCTCCTTAATTTTGTGTGGAGTTTATGGGTTTTACTTGTTACTCACCTACTGCAGCCTGTGGCCCAACTGTTTTCCAACTGAAAAAACTAATTTGGATAAGCATAAATAAACCTCCATGGGAAGGCCTAAAGGAGGAGAAGGGATGAGATATTGATATTATAGTTGATTGATCCTTGATCGAGTCTGAAGAAATCCATGTGCCTCTTACACTCCCCAAGCTTTAGGAAACTCTTGTTTCCTCTTTTGAGATATCCTTCACCCCTCTTGTGATATCCTTGTGTATATTGATGGAGGAAGATTGCTGAGGTTGAGACAGGATGGATCTGGGGGATGGTTTCACTTAGAGCTAGAGGAAGACTTAGGTTGTAGTTTTCCACCTTTCATTTAGCTTACATCAATAAAGAAATGTTGTTATGTTCTTGATATTTATCGTGTTTATGCATTGATCCATGTTGTGATTTGTTTATAAATCTTATATTAATGCGTAATTGTTCATTTTCTTATATGATCTAACATATATATCATGGAAATGCTTTCCATTAATACTACTGCATATTCTTTGCTTGGATAATTTATAGGTTTCAAAGGCATCAGAAGAAGTAGAGGGTTTGAACCCTGTGGGATCTACCCAAACATAGGACCTCTACATAAGAACACTTCTTCCTAGTTCAATAGTTTAACAATTTAGATTGTTTGTCTGTGCATTTATTGATGCTGTATGCCCTCCACTCTATTGGGGTTTTCAACCCAAGACGCTAAGGTGTTCCCTTCCGCAACATAATTACTGACTCCACTGGGGAAAACATTCTTGTTTTTCCTAATTTGGGTTGTTTGTTCTTGATCAGGGTTTGTTTTCTTGATTACTTGTTTTTTATAGTTTCTTTGACTTATTAGCTTCCTAGGCATTAAGTCTGATCTTATGGATTAGGCCTTGATTTATTGTTTTTCTTGATTGAGTCTTTTATATGCATTTTTCTTGGAGTACAATCGCATATACACGCTAGTTTCCTCATGCAGAATCACGTATATGTGAGTTTCCTATGTTGGAAATGCGCGTGCATGCCTCTGTGTTTTTACACAATCATGTATACATAATTTTGGATTGTTTTTTCAAAATATTTTGGTCAATTAGGTCTATTCTCTGGTCACTTTTTCTATTTTCTGGTAATCCACTATCAATGGGACTCTGTTCTCTTGTAAGTTTTCATTTTCAAATCTCCTTCTCAGTGAAAAGCCTAGTTGGCCTAGGATTGCTTCTTGAGAAAGTTTTTGGTTTGTGTCTTGGGTTCAAGGCTTTTGTCTGAAGTTCTTGGATGTTCTGGTTTTCCAGAACAAGAAATTGGTTTTGATTTCATTTATAACCCAAATTTCAAATTTCTTTGCTTTGCTTTCCCTTTTAGTTGGCCTTGTTTCTTTTTGTGCTTTTTGAGGGTCTCTTTGGCAATCTTGAGAATTTTTTCTTTCTTGACATTTTGTCAGTTTGCTGAAGTATTTTGCTACTGTTCAGATAAATTTGTATGGGTTTGTAGTCATTCTTGTTTCAAGTTTAATTTATTAATGAGTTTCATAACTTGCCAAGTTTAAGGACTCTTTGTGCTTGTTTCTTGATCTTTGAAATTTAGTAGTTCTTTTATTGACCTCGAAATTTTTTTTAGTTTTCTAAAAAGAAAAAGACAAAAACATAGCTTTTGCTTTTATTTTTTCCAAGATTTTGGTTTTTTGTTTTCATTTGTTTGTTTTTGAGAAATTGTGATCTTTTTCAATTTGTTTTGCTTGCTTTTGAGGGAAATTTGTTTTAATTTTTTTTGCCCTCTTCATTGTCAAGTTGGCTTATTAACCTTATAAGGAAGCACATTTGCTTATGGTATGAGTATTCATAGGATCTTGCATCGTCATTTAAATTTTCATTAGGTTAGTTTGTATCATAAGAATTCTTAGTCTTTTTAGATTTTGAGTGTGTGGAGTGTTTCTAAAAAGAAAAGAAAAAATATATTTTTCTCATATAAGTTTTTCATAGAACCAAGTAGAAATCCCTCTTCATCGAAAGAAAATAACTGCATGCATATAGTTAAGTTTCTATTGGTTTCTTTTGCATTGAAAACATCATCAGTTTCACTCTCGTTAAACCCTCGACTTAAAGAACATCCCTCTAAAATCAAGTGATTTAATAAAAAGAACTAGAAATTTTTAACTTGTTGTTAACAAACACCAAAAATTTTAAGTTCTTTAGGGCCTTGGAATAGGTAATTGGAGAGTTAAATCTCCAAGGTTGCTCAAATTATAAAACATAGAAGTTGAATAACGAGTGAAATCCAATGTTGTTAGAAAGACCGGGAAAGCTCCATGACTAGGAATTAAGCACAAGGGAGAGTGAAGACAAGGAAGAGAGATACCCCCTCTCCTACTTGTTGGATCCCGCCTCACGACTGTTCCGCCTAGCTTTTGATACGAACTGGTGCCCATAGTTTCCTTTCCTAGGGATCACATAGGTGGCTGCAGAGGGGAATCCCATGGCACCTGAGGCAGACATTGCATCACATTCATCAATACTTCTAGAGGGTACCCTTGCGAAGCTTGGCTGCTTGCACTGGCAAAGGCTGTTTTCTGGAGGTCAACCTAACTATTTATGTTACCTTCACTAGTAGGCTTGGACCGTCATTACCCCAGACTATTTTCAGAAGGTCCTTTATTTTCACTTTCTTGTACTTTGGTGTACAGTCCTCATCAGCCAAAGCGGAAATAATTGGAAGTAGTTTGATTGACTATATCTTTAGGGGTTTTTAGAGAGTGCTCTTAGCTCCTAGTTGGCCTATCTTTACAATTTTTTTTAAGTCTTTAATTAGATCTCTTTAAAATGATTACAAGTGGTTGATCGACCAACTCATCGATTTAGGAGGCTTCGTGGGCTTTCACCTATGAGTACGCTTGATGGGGTCTAAAAGTCCCCATGTTGTGACAAAGGACCAACTGTTGGTTGCAGTTGACTGTGTCTAGCCACATATATTCAACTGGTGCGAGGCGGTGCTTCGCCAGTTGAAGGAAGAGTTGATTGCATGTAAGACCCAGACCTAATAGAGTTTTGGGTATGACACTATCATTGTCTCCTTCATACTTGAGAGGGTGCCAGTTATGAGCCTACAGATGAGCTTAGGTCCCCTCAATCTGAGGGAGCCTAGGCAGAGACGATGGTCATCGCTCAATCCTCGCATAGGAGGAGGACCCATCTGACATTTTTTCAAAGAGGATTTCTTCGAATGGCTCAACGGTTAGATTGTGATGATAAAAAACTATGCCTACGAGGGCATGGACTACATAGGTGATCCTGACTTGATTTTTCCGCTTGGTACAAATTGGGGGCCTCAAGGTAAGAAGTTTTATTTGGGAGCACCTAAATTAGTTTTAATATTTTTTAATGTTTATGTTATGTTCTTGTTGATTTTATGGGTGAACAAGTACTGACATGAAGCTTTTTGCTTGACACAGATGTGGCACTGGTGCGACCTGTAGGCGAGCCTCGCCAAGTGAGGTGAGGAGGCCAACTACCCGAAGGCGGGGGTGATTATGAGAGTCTTCACGAGGTTCTGAGGAACCTGGAGGGCTTGAGCATGGCTGTGCCCCCCCTTCTTATGGGAAATCCTCGCTCATATGCAGTGACAGACAGTTGGTGTGCCTGAGCGGTTTTTGGTTCCTCTTCGGAGGATAGCTAGAGCAGTATTGTATTTTCATGAGCAGTAGGCTCTATTAGCAGATGCATGGTATAGCCAGCAGGTGTTTATAGCTAGGCTTAGTAGCCATTTTGTACTTAAAACACCCAAGTTTTGGGAAATTTTTTGATGTAAAAGACTGGATTCGATATATATATATCTACAAATATTTTGGTATTTTATGATGTAAATGTTTTTTAAGTGTTTTTGTAAATTTTTAACTGTGTAAATATTTACTTTCATACATGTATCTATAATGAATGAGACAGATGCCAATCTAACACATAGTTTTCTAATGAATCAGCAACTGTATTAAATTCTTGAGGAATGTGTTCATATGTAATAAACTCAAATTGACGTTCCAAGAGTCATATCCTTCAATAATGATGCAAGAAGATTGGATTACGAATATGATAATGATTTTCCAATTCCATAACAACAAGCTGAGAGTCTAATCTAACCACCAGATTGGAGATGTCCCTTGATGATGCTTCAGTGAGAAGTGAAATTATGGACATGTACTCACCAATATTGTTGGTGGAAGTACCAAGAAAGACTCCCTCGGAACAAAATAATTCCAACTGAGGTGTGTAAATGACCCAAGCAGCTAATGCAATGTGCCGTGTGTGACGACTGACACCATCCGTGTATCCTACATATGCTAAGGGTAATGAAGACATATGCACAACGAGAAATATGTATGAGACAAATACTTCAAGAAATACCAAAAAATCTAGTCACATAAAAAAGAAGCAAAACTTATAAATACATAAAATTACAAAGCACATGCCTAGTGCAGTACTAGGCATAATACTTTTTCAGATAGAGCCCATTTCGGGGCTCAGCGAGTGGGACTCCTTCCCAGTCCTAAAGTTCATATGCCACTTTTGAGAGGGATTTCATGACGACATATGAACCAAGACGTAAGGGTTGAAGTGTTCCTGCCCCCAAGAGGTCATGTTTTTTTATCGTTGAGTAAAACAAGGTCTCCCTCTCGGTAAGAATGAGGCATGACCTTTTTTTCTTACTGGGCTTTGACTCGACGCTTATGGGCTTCGACTACGAATTTGACATCTTGTCAAGTTTCATCTGGTTTATTTAGGTATAGCAGGCACTCTTCTTCGGCAGTGGTGTCAGGCAAGAGTTCAACAATGATTTGTAAGGAAGGAATCTGACACTCGATTGGTAAAACTGCTTCCAGGCCATAAGCTAGTTGAAAAGGTGTAAAGCATGTAGCAGTTTTTACTAAAGTTTGGTATGCCCACAACATAGGATATAACATTCAATGCTAGTGGGTTTTATGATTCCCTACTAACCTGTGGATCATGGTCTTTAAGACACCATTGATGACCTCTACTTGGCCATTAGCTTGGGGATAGTAGGAGGATGATTGATCCTGGTGAAAACTGAGCAACGATGTTAAGTCAGACATCATGTGATTCTGAAAATGAGACCCATGGTCTGTAACGATCATGCGGGGCACATTGAAGTGACAGATGACCTAATTGAACAGGAATAGTGTCATAGTTTCTCCATCAGCCCGGAAAGTGGGAAGGGCTTCGACCCATTTCATGAAATAGTCCACAACTATGATGATGTAGTTGTGTTTAGCAGAGGAAGTGGGGTTGCAAGTGACGAAGTCTATCCCCCATTTTGCAAAGGGGGTGACGGAGATAACTGGGTGTAGTAGGGCTAGAGGAGCACATATTTTCTTTGCAAACACTTGAAAAGGGTGGCACTGTCAGATAGCTTTGATACAATATTTGAACAAGGTTGGGCAGTAGTAGCCTGCATGCAAAATTTTTCTGAGTAGTAGATATGCCAGAAAGATGATCGCCACATGCCCCAACATGGCAGTCATTTAAAATATGTTTTGCCTCTTCATGAGCAAGGAAACGTCGAAGAAATATATTAGCACCACAACGATATAACATATCGTTAAGCACTAAATAGTGTCATGCTTGGTGGCGGATGCGACGATGGTCACCTGATGATAGTTCAGGGCGGAAACGTTGTGCTTGGAGGTAGACAAGAATGTCACCATACCAAGGGTCAGTAGAGTTGATAAGATAGACAAATTCATTCGGAAGAGGATCGTGGGCTATCTCGTTAGGATCGAAAATGGGAAGATCCGACAAAATTTCAGTAAAGACTAAGGAATTTTTCACCTTGGCAGCAGTGAAAACCAAATCAAATTGTTGGAGGATCACTATCCATTTGGAATATTTCCCTCCAATGACTTGATGAGACAAAATGTGTCTCATGGGATTCTCCAAGGCGATGATAGTAGTCTGTCACAGCAGTATGTAATGTCAGAAGCGGTTGACAACAAAGACAATTGCCAAGGATAGCTTTTCCACATGTGAATATCTGAGTTTGGGCCCAGCCAAGCCTTTCGACAGATAATATATCACATGCTCACTTAGGTCATCATGAGTTTGAACCAAGACCATTCCTAGAGAGGATGGTGAGGTTGCTAGGTACAGAAGAAAGTCACACCCATAGTTGGGAGCACTAAGGAGTGGGGCTGATATAAGCGCCTTTTTCAAGGCATCAAATGATCATTGAGCTTGATCATCCCATAGGTACGATACTCCCTTCTTAAGTAGGTGCATAAAGCCTTTCGTCTACTTAGTATAATTTATGATGAACTGTTGTAATAATTTTTCTTTCCCCTGTAAATGTTGGAGCTACAAAATGGATTGTGGTTCAGGCAAGTGAGTAATTTCCTTTACCTTATCAGGATCAACCCTAATCCCGTACTTGGAGACAATGAAACCAAGTAAGCAACCAGACTTGAAAAAGAAAATGTATTTATGCAGATTCAAAGGTATGTTATAGAACCAACACCTAACAAAAATCGTTCGTAAATGATCTAGGTGCTGCGATCGCTTCTTGGAATGGGCTGGAAGGTCATCCAAGTAAGCTTGATCGATATGTATGATATCGTGAAATGAATAGTCCATGGCCCTTTGAAATGTCTCTCCAACATTCTTTAAACCGAATGGGAACTTTCGATAGGCAAAGATTCCCCAAGGGAAAATGAAGGCGGTTTTGTACTGGTCTACCAGTTTTATGGAAATCTAGTTGTAACCTAAAAAACCATCCATGAATGAGAATGATTCACAACCGGCACAGTCGTCGATGATTTTGTTGATGAACGATGTCAGATAATTATCCTTCGGACACACGGTGTTCAAGTCCCAGTAGTCGACACATACACGAATGGTTCCTTGTTTCTTATCGACACGAACCAGATTGGAAACCCATTCCGTTAAGGGGATGGGGTAGATGAAAATAACATGTAACAATTTTTCCACCTCAGTCTTGATGCCTGTATTTTTGTGGGGGTGGAATGGTCAAAGCCTTTAGCAGATAGGATTGGCATTATCAAATATCTTAATCTCATGCTCAACAATATATGGATCTTTGCTGGGAATTTCCTCGTAAGACCAAGCGAATACATCGCAAAATTCCTTAAAAAGGTAGGTGAAGCTTGCAATTTCCTCAGGAGTGCAATCTACTCTGACCTGGATATTTTCTACGATGCCTGTCTTGATAGAAATATTGATGAGCAATGTCTTTAATATATTTCCCATGTTTCCCTTTGAGTCCAAAGTTTGGATAGTCATATAAGGTGAGGAAATGATTTTAGGTGCGTCAAATAACAAGATTTAAAGAGGCTGTTATCACAAAATCATGTACTGATGGCTGCTACCAGTTAGATTTCATGTAACTACTTCAGACCAGGCTTTAGACTAAGGTTAGCCTCCTTAGTCAGAGAGGGCTCTCTCACAGATTTGTAATAGGAATTATTAACAAGAAAAGATGGCTAATTCTTCAAACATTTTATGAAAACAAGCTGGTTGGAACTACAAAATAACATCTCTTCCATTGGGCTCATGGAGTAAAATACTTCTGCAGTAAACTATAAACCACTCAATCATAGAAGCCAAGGCATATAATGTTTAACACTCAAAACATCTCTCAAAAAGAACCTCAACTCATAAATATACACAGGAAGTCTGAGCACTAGGTGAATTCAGAGTGATTGCATATTTAGTGAGCTGTAAAATATATAAAGGATAATGACAAAACCACACATATTTTGAGCATTGAACACATGATGAATCTTGGGAAGAAAAAGTAATCCTTATATTACTGTCAAAAAGTCTTTTTACATAAGCTGATAAAAACTCTGTTTTTTCATAAATCTCCAACCCTACTTACATCAGAGTTTTCACTATATATAGGAAAACCAAAACTAAACTACCTTGAGTCTCCTCCTCCAGCATGAGGGGAGAGCTCGAAATCCTATCATTAATTTCCTTATCTATATCTAAACAAACTTATTAAATACAAAGGTATTGCGCTGTGAATACATAGAGTCCCATTCCTATTGAAACTCTAATTCTATCTCCTCGTGTGCATTGATGCTTTCTTGAACTTTGACACCTGTACCATTTCTGTAGTGGCCAAGACATGCTGGAGAAACATTCACTGAACGAGCAACTTCGGATACTTGCTGTGTGGATGACTCATTAGTTGATGAGGATATGTGCCCTGTTTTCACGGTCCCTGCCTTCCATTAGTCTTCATGTACTAAAAGACTATGCTCCAAGCCATTTAATACCTTTAATAACCACGCATAATCCAATATGCCTCATGATCTGGACGCTTTGTGAACTGAACAGGTGTACCACCCAAAATTTCGGTAACCCTACCAGAACCCTAACAATTCGGTCATAAAGTAACTTTAGGAAGACTTTTAGCAAAAAACAAAAAGTTTCACCTTTTTCTTCAACACTCACACCTGTCACCCTTTGAATACCTGGATAGCTTTATATAGTCTCCTTACTGGCCTCGAGTCATCCTTTTCAAGATTTGCTGACCTCAGCATCAATTTCATTTTTTCTCATAAAACAGTCATCTACAGCAGTTTCGTAGCGCGCTACGAAACTGCTGTAGATAATCAAAACAGAACATATGAATCTTAAAGCACTGTTGACTTAACTTCATGATTTCTTCAGCTACTTTGTACATGTGTTAGGGATCCAAAAAGTTTCAAAATGATGGAAACCAAAATTTATCAAAACTTGAAAAGCAAATTTCCCCTTGGATTAATCAGCTAGTTTACCTAGCTTCTTCTTCAAACTGCTAACTTCTTTCTTCAAAGCCTTGTTTTCTGCTCTTAGGCTTGTGTTCAGCTGTTTCATGGTTTTTGCCTGCTTCAGAGCTGGTACTGTCCACAAATATGCATCAGACACTGAATCTTTTGTTTTCAATCCTAGTTTGAGATTGAATTATTTAGCTCCAGCTGCTACGAAACTGTTGTTCTGCCTGAAAAATGGGTCTCGGGACAGAGCTCATATCTTCTCACAGAAAACATATTTGGTAAAACTAAAGGAGGCTTTTGTAAACCAATCTGTGTTTAACAAAAACCTCTTTTGGTTTTTTAAGACACTTCTCCAGCTACCCAGAATCTGTCTTTGAAAAAGAGGTGTAACACAGGAAATTAAAAAACTGCACCTACAGCAGTTTCGTAGCGCAACTTTAGTCACTCGATTCTCCCAGCTCATAATCAATTTGAAGAAAATGAAAGAGGTTTTTCTAGTTCAGTATGTTAGGAATAAAAACCTCTTTCCGTTTTCGAAAATATTCTTTCAGCCGCGCTAAATACCTCCTGGAAGCTAACTGCTTAAAACAGAGAAGTATGCCTGTAACAAACATCACCTACAGCAGTTGTAGCCAGTGTACCAGTATGGAGATCTCCCATTTTGAACCACACCACCTGAAGGTGGTCCTGTAATCAATGGATTACCATCCCCATCACCATTGCTCCTTCTATGCCAGGTTCATGCAATTCAACACAATTCCACAAGCCTGGGCTTTACTCTGGGCTAAATCATCAAGGCTTCCCGTCTCTAGAAATAAACCCAAGTGTGTTGCCCGCAAAAACCATTTTCTTTGACTGGAATCAATAGGCTGGCCCTTCCATAAAGAAAAGCAAGCTGGATCGTTTTCAAGATTGAGAAGTTCAAATGACAAATATGATGACTGTATAAAAATCAATCTTTCAACATGAAGTCTTGCTCCTGTGAAGCAGTTATCAACAATTTTGCAAATGTCTTGATCTAGCTTTGCTACATCTACCGGAATTGCAAGGTCAATCTCCTTGAGACCGAAGTAAAGAGCATTCACCGAAGTATTGGGTAAAACATCACCAGGATTTACCATAATGCCCTCAGCCACAAAAGAAGTAATTATTAAACATGTTTCCTCTTGAAGATTAATCTTAATGAGCTGCAACTGAACAACTGTTTGTGATGGACCAAGAAGGCTCTGGTGTGGCTCTAAACACTGCAGTGTCAATAGTAGTAAGCACCATTCGGGCAGGAACCTTATCATCAAAATTTAGTATATGAACCTTCTGCTGAAAGCTCGAGCCAATCCCCAATTTCGTAGCGTGCTACGAAATCGCCTAAACATGTAGCACTGCGAAGCTGCTAAAAGAATTCTGGCGCTGCGAAAACACCCTGTCTTTAAGCTAGGCTAAAAATTTTTGGCAACAACATTTTCAGTGATAACAGAGGCATCGTGTCCGAATCAGATATCGAATCATGATGGTGAGAGTCCTCCCAAGGTCGCTCTTCTAAACACATGATCTCCCTAATAGCTTCGTCTAAAGGTAGGACATGATTGATGAGATTGAAACAAGGATCAATTATGGGAGGTGAGGTGGTACCATTGGCCGTGACCAAAGATTCAGATGCAGATTGAATGGCTTGGTAGGCCAATTCAGCTAGTGACAACGACATTGTTTCTTTGTAAGTGTCAATGTCTAAAAGGGTCAGGAGGATCCAAGGATCGGTCAGTTTGTGAGGAATGGATGAAACCATAGAGGCTGTTTATGGAACCACGAATGGTGGAAGCGGGAGAAAACCCATCAGGGAAGAGCCCTTCAGTAGACCGATAACGATATTGATGTAAGAGTCAGGTACACCACCCACTAAGGGTACAAATCCATTGGGTAATATGGAATAATCAAGGGTGCAAAAGGACAGCTGGTCCACTATGAATATCTTTCCATCCAATGGTAATAGGATGATGCGAAAGGTAGTAGACACAATGATAGTCATGGTGTAAGTCCAACTGCGACCCAACAATAGATTATAGTCGAGATTTATATCTACAACTTCAATTTCCACTATTATTGTTTTCCCACTCAAAGTGATGGGGTAGCTAGCTAGGTAACCTTTTGGGATGAAAGTGTGGTTGTCAAAAGCTTTAAGGAAATTCGATGGCAGGGATAGGGTTGGAGAACCCAAAGCGAGCCAACTTGAAGCTGACATGATGCAGGTTGAAGCACCTTCGTCGATGACTGTTCTATGTACTCCTCGACCTTTTGAAGATATTTTCACTTGAAATGCAAGCTGGTGTGAAAGGGAAGGTTTACATTAGTCCATGTCAAAAATTTCAAGCATGTAATCCTCAGGGTTGATACCACCAATTGCCGAAAGCAGAGCTTTCATTTTTTAGATAGTTTTGTAATACTTCGAGTGCCGACATAGCTGACAGTGCTTGTGCCAAATCTTCTACAATACTGTAGTTCTGGGCAGCATGTGCAGATGTATTATGCGTTGTGCGATGAATTTCCCCTTTTGGGGCGCGAATCACAAGATCAGCAACTAGCCTTTCGATATGAAGATCATTAGGCAGTGGTGTATTTTTACTCAAGGAGGCTTCCTCATCATTAGCTATTGGAGCTCCATAAGATTTGGCTCTAGTTTGTAGATCTACCATTTCAAAGGTGTAAACGGTAGATGGTCCTTCACCAACTGAAGGATGATGTGAACCGTCGTTGCCCCCTTATGGGGGTTGGGGTTGGTTTGCAACAAGGTGTTGTTGTTGCTAAGCAGGAAAAGGATTATTTAGGAACGCAATGGTCCTGCCAGTGTCCTTTTTAGCGATGAAATATATGCATTCCTAAAGACGCGGACAATGATATGTCATGTGGTCTTCCGCACAGATTTTGCAAGGGAATCAGGTGGGTTTGTCCTTTCCATCATTAGAAGGCACAGTAGCCTTCTTCTTTGGATTGTACTGCTATGTTGACTACTCTTCAGAAGGAGAGGTCTTTTTCTTATTCTTCTTGTTCCTACCACCAGGTTTTTGTGTAGACTGCAAAGAGTTTATCAGGTGGTAGGAAGAGCAGTCAATTTGGTAGAGGGGTCAACCTTTACTACACCATGGGGAACATTCGTGTATTCCAAAATTTCTTTTGGATTAATGAATACAGGAATTACATTTAGAGGGCCACGGACATAGACTTTGCAGGAGAGAGGAAGTAATTTGTGGTAGTCTATTTGGAAACCATCACAATATATTCAGTATCTAGTTCAGAGCATTTAAAATATCTTAGGAAAGTATTTTTGAAATGTAGAAAATTTGGTATTTCATTGAACCCCAAAAAATCACATTGTGCTATGAAAGAAGGTACTTTTTTGGGTTTTATAGTATCTAAGGATGTGTTGTAGCGACCACAACCACCCTCCAAAAATTTTCCTTCGCTTCATTTTGGAGCCTCCCTCCTAAAATCTTAGCAGCTTGTCTTACATTGCTCAAGTACTTATGCTTTCATTTGAATTTATCTTTTGCTTTACCACTTGTGTCACTTACATTCTTTGTTGTCTAACCACAAGTTGACCCCCTGTGACTTGGTTGCATCTCATTCTTCCATTGCCTTAGAAAACTGTGCAGTCCTAGAGGGCAACTAGCCTTGTTATTAGGAATTACACAGTGCAGTCGAGCTATGAGCCTTGCTCTCAAGAACTGCGCAGTGCAACCCAACAGTGAGATTTGGCTCCAGAATTACACAAACCCATTTGGTAGCTTGTCTTCAGCTGGGAAAATGCGCAGAGTAGTCCAAGCCAACAAGTGAGCCTTCAAACCTAGAACTGCACAGACCCAGTTGACAGCTTGTCTTTAGCTAGGAAATTGCGCAAAGCTTGAGAGGTAGCCTAGAGCCACTCAACCCAAAAATTGTGAAGAACCGTACTGTGCTCAGATACTGTCAGTGCATGAACTGGAAAGTTTTTGGGTCCTCCCCAAAACTACACAATGTTTTCAGGCAATGCATGGCAATGTTCTAAAAAAAGAAAGAAGCTAAGAGGAAAAGCGTCCCTGGGAAGTAGAGAATCTATTATTAGCTTCCTTAAGGTGAAACATTTCCATATTTAGAAGTTTATGCTAAGTGTCTTTGTTGTCCTTGATCTCAAGCATGCGCTTCATGAACTCCATTAGCTCAAATCTATGTAATTGACACCTATAGCACTCACTTATGCATTCAATCATCAACCTCTAGTTTCCCTAGGAGATCAAGGAGCCTTCAGAGCATTGCCATTGCTTTTCAGGGTGAGTTTTGATTTTATTGTCTTTTGTTGCTTTTTCTGTGGATTTTGTTTGTTTAGCTTGTGAGAGTGTTGTTTTTCTCATTTTGTTGAATGATTATTGGAATTTGAACTTGTTTTAGCCCTTATAAGTGTTGTTTCAAGTTATACCTTGCCTTCCCCAAGCGTCGCATGAGTTTTCCCATTTTTGCACCAACGGTAGCTGTTGTGACGACTCCCTTCACATGCTTCGTGTTCCTTTAGTTTGATACATTGTTGCACTTGTTTTACATGTACACATCTACACTTATTCAGATATGCACTCATCCTTACATCATCCTTTAGATATGCCTATTTTAACAATCCACATGGACAGATCTGGGCTCCCCTTGCCAGAGTCTCACATTCACTTGCATGCACTATGCAATTTGGCAGCTCAAGGCCTCTGCCTTAGCTTCTGGAATTGCACAGAGGTTTCCCTAGGCTGGATCCAATAACACATTGTGCAGTTCCAGGAGCCAGTCTCCCATGTTGGTCACTAAGACTGTGTAATGTGCAGTCTTTCCCAGGTTTAGTCCCAGACTGAACTGTGCATTGAGTAGTTCCAATTAGTAGGCTTCCACACTAATTGTCAAGATTATGCAATGCACAATTCCCACAGTCATCCAGTCACCCCTTGTAAGTCAAAACTGCACATTTTCTCTCATCAGATGCGCTGGCTACTACTTGATCATGATGTCAAGTTATATTTGTAAGGACTGATGTTTGCTTGCCATGAGTGTCCATTCTATCCCATAGGTACCACACATATGAAGTGCTTCTCTCCAATAGTAATTGTACCATGGCACAAAAGAGGGTTTCTTCAAGAAATACCATTGGAAGAAGTACCGGGGAAGTAGTTGAGCAAGTGCCAATTTACTTGCCAATATATGTAGATGCCCAACTCTAACATGGAAGCAGTGGTAGAAGGCAACAATCCAGTGCAAGATTAAGGAAAGAGGAAGTTATTGACATAACAGAGGGAGAGAAAAGTTGTAGAGCGAAAGTGCGTTCAATCTTCATGTAGGAAACTTTGACAACAGAAGAAAAAGGAAGCACAAGACACACACAATAGAACAAAGGAATAGAAAAGAGAAAAGATTGTAGCAGAACTGAGAGCGGAGAAAGCAAAACAAGAGTCAAAGGAAGAACATGAGCTGAGAAGCAGAAACATGAAGAAGAAAAAATGCAAGGTGCAATGACAGAGAAAACAACACTAATATAGGTTGATGAGATAGAACAGACAACAAACGAGGAAGAGGGTGAATAGATTCAGGTTCCCTCACCAAAGTTAACCCCAAGAACCAAGTCTGGCTAGACGCTGACAGTACATGGAGAAGTTGATGCACAAGGCCACCAATGATGACTTGCAGTTGAGCGCAGACAACATGCATATGTACATTGGTGGTCTGACCACACTTCAGACAATGTTGCACATGCTTCAGGATGAGACGAACACAGGTTCCAATACCACATGCCCAGATGCCATGGAGCCAAGAGTCTTCTTTTAGCAAGACAAAATCAAGCAGTTTGGGGAAAACACAGTGCAATACCAAGCTTGGCATCAGTACATGATCGAGAAGAATAAAGTGGATGTTTCCAAGTTGGTCTTTCCCTAAACCTTAGAGTCATAGTGTTTTGTCTTGTTAGGCTATCTCTAACCTATTTGTCTCACATGGGCACATGTGTAAATTGTATTATTGTAAATATGTTGTAAGTGAAACTCCAAGTGTCACTAGTGGAATGTGCACGTTCACTATGTAATTTGAAGAGTCATGAGGGTAGTCTAAGATTCAAAGGGGAATGTCAAGGGTCACACCACCCTTTTCTATATATAGAACCTCATAGATCATACCACAAGATTTTGAGAGCCAAGTTTTTGGCTAGGAATTTCTTAGAGAAGACTTGGAGAGTATTGTGACGAGCCTTGACTTCTCCACAACGTAGAGTAAGTATATCTCTTTGGAGGAGCAGACGATGTTGACTGTAATGTTCCACTATTGGGGCTAGTGGTTTTCAATGGTGTATGTATGGATGGAACTTTCACTTAATATATATAACTGAGCCTGCACATTTTCATGCATGTGTTTTTATTGTAGTTCAACTATTATTGTTACTTTGGCAATGTATGTTATTTTGCTTATGCATTTGTTTATGAACTATTTTGTATACGATTGTATGGATCTTGTTGAAGATGTGTTGTTGTATTGACCCGTCACTTTGGATTTGGACTATTTCGCTTCTAGAATGTGATGTCATTTAGCTCGTGTGTTCCTTTCAGGTTAGGTACTATTACAGGCTTCTAAGGGACACACTTCCTTTCCCGCTCTGTGTGTTAGAACCCCCATGCATCTTACTTGACTCACTGCAAGGTCACACTTGCTTTCGACAAAGTTATCATACTTACCTATGTGCGCTACCATAGTCAAGGCACTACTGTACTACCCATTGTTGGGAATCCTACTCCAAACAGTTTGAGGTCTAGTTGGGACTTCTTACTAGTGAGATTCCATGACATGCTGGTGGGTCTAGCATCGATGACATTTTTGGTGCTAGAAAGAGGGCTAGATGACAAGATGAGTCCTCAAAATCTATTTTGAATCTTTGCACATCATTCATGACTTACATTACAATCATACCTCCGACATGTTTTCTCATGTAGATGATTTCGAAGTGTTGGAGGACATCCTTGATGACTTGTCACATTTTAAGTATGAAGGTGAAGGCGGAGCAACCTTGCTAAGGCATGGAGTTTCCTTCGTAGGCTTCTATCACAGGAATGAAGTCGCTTCAGATGACATTGCCTGTGGATTATTCGCATACATGTTTGAAATGCGTGTACAACAATGGTGTCACACATTGCCCGCAACCTCCATTCACTCTTTCGATCACATGATCAGAGAGTTAGGTTGTGCTTTATTTCATTATGACTGTAAAGCACTCAATAAAAAAATTTTGGAATTAAGGAAAGCACTTGATGAATCCATTACGCAATTTTGCAATTGCTTATGTAATCTTTCCTTTCAAATCCCTGAAGATGAAGTTGATTGGAAATTTCTTAGGGAACAATTTCAGTATCTTATTCACATATCTCAAAATCCTCACGAGTTAGAATCATTCTAACCCCTCCCAGCATACCTCGGTGTTAGAGCTTCCAAATATAAGACAAACAAGGTTGCTGTCACAGGTGACCTGTTGTCTGCTACTCACCAAATAGATCTAGCTCTGCCGGACGAGGTGGGAGAAGTTGTGAACCCATCTGTTGAACCATCACCTCCTCCCACCCCACCTACTCTGGATATCTACGTAGATGTGGACTACAAACCTATTGGTTGTCACATGGACTTGTTTTCTCAACCTCTGTCATCTCGTTCTATTGATACTCTAGATTTTGGTGTCTTTTGTTCGTCCATTCCGAACTCCACATGTGATGTTCACGAGGATCAAGTTATTGACAAAGCTGGTGTTGAGAAACCAACCTGCACTATCATTTTTTATGAGTATGTGTGGGAATATGACGAAGAACTTGCAGTGAAGGATGGCCTCCTTCTGTCTGCACCTCATCTTCTCTATCCTAACATATTTTTTTATCTTGCCACTTATGAACCTGGATATTTCCACTTCTGATCATTCACAGGACTCACAAGATGTCAGTCCATCATTTGATTGTGAAGAGGACAAATATTCCTTTCTGAATCCACCCAATCTATCATTTTTTCTTTCTGGAAATTCAAAGGGTGAAAATTTATGTTTCTCATCAACCCCTCTGTATGATTCGTCAAATCATGAGGATTTCGATGTACATCTCAAATTTTATGATCATGGCTATCATGATCTCTTTTCTCATTCATTCGATCACAATTCTGATTCACTTGTTGTTGATCTTTCTAAGCCACTGGTCTTTGAAAATCTACTCGTTGACGAAGTGGAAACCTCGCAAGCTATCGAGGCACTTTAGCCCAAGCTAAGGGTTATGTCAGGTCCTCATTGTCTTAAGGTTAGTTCTGTTCCCGATCAGAAATTTTTTGAAACACCCTAGGCTCCTTCACTCTCTCATGCACATTGAAAATCAATCCAATCTACACATCTTACACCCTTCACTAGAATCTCACAATCCTATTGCTCATGCATTGGAGGAGTCATATGTAGCAAGTCATGTTGTGAAGTGAAATTTTTCTTCTTTCTACATGTTTTCTCATTTGCGAAGATCAAAATGGTGTGCATGTTCATCATCTATGCATAGTGTGTTGCCACACCATGGTACGTCCATAGAGTGTATTCCATGTGATTTTTCTTTTTTCTTTTCTGTGGACACATTCAAACTTTGATCATGTTGGTTTTCATTGTTTTATCTTTCTTGCATGTTGGTTTGTCTAAATATCTTTCTTGTCGACGATGCCTTCACCAACATGGGACAACCAATGCATCGGTGGTTGCATTGGAAGTATCACTTTACATGAGTAGGCCCATTCATTGTTTAGTTTAGGAGTAGGAGTAGTGTTTTCTTTCTTTTTTTCTTTGTTTTCTTGTTTGCTTTGCTTTCATGTCTTGCTTTGCATACTTTATTTTCTTTCATTTTACTTTTGTCCTTTCCTTTATCTGCTATTGTTTTTTCACCCGTATGTTTAGGTGCCCATGAAACCATGTTTGGCTTCTTGAGACAAGCTGGGTGAAACACTAAAGGACTTGTACAGCTACCAACATTTGGCTATCTATCTATTCCTTCTCTTTGTGAATACCTTGCATTATTTCAGTCAATGATACCTTGATAGAAAATATTTTCTTTTCACAGTGAGTCTTGGTGAAAACACAATGCTCACACTTTTAACTAGTACCACCTACTCTAATATTTTTTTCTATATTCGGTTAACCCTTGTCAACACAGTCAAGTAGAGTAAGGTGAGGGGGAAAACCTTCACAAGGATATCAAAGGTATATATAACATACTTCTTTGAAGGCATAAACTATTCTGCTCTCAATAAGTTTGGATCCTTCTTCCACCTCATGAAAATAAATAAGTGCCTATGCACATTTCTCTAAAAAAATGAAAAAATAAAATAAAGGTGAAAGAAGAGAAAGGCTTACTGCACAGAGAGGTGAAGCAAGCAACTCTATTGGGGTAATGTCTAGGCTCACTGGCAGCAGAGTGATGCTTGTGTTCCTGAAGTGACTCTGTCGAGGTATTGCCCAGGCCTGTTGGCAACAGAATAACACCAGAGATGAAACTTAAACTCTGACAGTTTATATTACTAGTGCATCATTATACCCCTCATCCTCAATTGCAACAACTCATTTGACTTGGCTCCGTAAAATAGCGAGGAAGGTCCACATCTCAAGGGGAAAGCCCATGATGATAAGATCAAGAGGCCCAAATGAGAGAGCTCAACCATATAAACAACAACCAATATCCAACTTGATGTTCTAGAAGGTTCTAGTGAGTGAAGCTTCTCCTCCGGTTTGGGAAAGCTTGACAGAAGGAGTTCAACACGGGTTTTCCTATGAAAACCCATGCTGGCAGTGCAAGTGTCTAACTGAGCAACTTTCCATCATCACAGGTAGGTAGTGGAGAAAAAAGAGCTGATGCCAAGGTTTTAAGGCAACTTTCTCCAGAATGATTTCAGAGAAGTTTTCCTTTGATTCTTTAGGGAGGTTTTAGTTTGTATATCATGATGGATATTATTCATAGTATTCAATGTTTTGGAACTCTATGATATGGCATGAGAAGTGAACAAGAGACAAGACAAAATAATGTGTAACAGATGCCCCTAAAGCATGAAGGCAGAATAGGGAGTGATGGCTGAAGTGATTTACAAGTCATTGTAGGGATGAGAACAACACCTTCAGGAGACCTGAAAATCGAGCATATACATATACATATCTGAAATTTTTGATGATAATGCCTAATAATACAGGAATATGCATCTAATAATACATGAATCCGCGACATGGATGCAACCATCCATATAAGAGGGATCATGTGCAAACATCCTCGGTATGGTCCCAAACATCTGAATAGAAAGGATCATAAATACGGACCCACTGTATGATCATAACCATCTATCTACTAGAAACATGTATACAATCATGAATGACTCATAACTCCACGCAACCTAGATTCTATCAGATAAAATCCAGGGTCTTGCGCTTTGTCTTGACTTGTTCAATGTACAAATTCTAACATGTGAATAGGTGTGTCAAAGTTGAACATGATAGAAAAACACCCAATTACCGACCAATGATGTAGACCATTAACAGGCATGAGAGAAACCACCAATAATGACAATGGCTCTCAAGGTACAATCAACACAATCCATGAATGTGAATAATGGGATTGAAGTCGAACACACATGAATTCATTCGATCGAAGGTCGATGATGTAAACCTATCGTCGAATGAAAAGAACTTACCATTGAGGCATGCAAGCTCTAAGGTACTGGAATGGATTTTCTAGATCATCTTCCCAGATAATGATTTGAAGTCGATGGAAAGTGATTCATCGAAGGAGGGCCATAATGAATCCCACATCATTGACATGAAAAAAAGGATGTAGTAGAGCAGATAAGTATGATTCAGGAAATTAGCAGAAAGTTGGATAGTGTACAAGCAGTAAATAAATGCAGATAGGAATTCTCTTGAACATATCAACGACATGACTCTGGAGTTTGGTAGCATTTGGCTCAGCATAGGATTAGAGGTCATGATGACAGAATGGTATGATCAGACGAGAAGTAAAATGGATTTCCCAAACCCTAGAAAGCAAGTGAAGGAGAAAGGATATCCCATACTTGACATGAAAAATAAATGAGTGTCATGTTCAAGAACGACATGCTACCTTTACAAGATACAAAAGATGGACACTTTCATTCTTTCCCCCACCATTTCTGGCAAGCACCCCATATATTTTTTATTGCAATATTGAAGGGGATAGCATATGCTTGCCATATAAGTTCACCCGTCTGATGAATCCATCCTAGTAATTTTTACTAGCCCTGGGAAGGAGGAACTTGGTCTTGTCACAGTGACAAGTCCTGTGTCGTTTAAGTTTTACAATTCTGACGGAGGTGAAACTCGACATCTTTTTTAAGTATGAAGGTGAAGGCGGAGCAGCCTTGCTAAGGCATGGAGTTTCCTTTGTAGGCTTCTATCACAGGAATGAAGTCGCTTCAGATGACATTGCCTGTGGATTATTCGCATACATGTTTGAAATGCGTGTACAACAATGGTGTCACACATTTGCCGCAACCTCCATTCACTCTTTCGATCACATGATCAGAGAGTTAGGTTGTGCTTTATTTCATTATGACTGTAAAGCACTCAATAAAAAAATTCTGGAATTAAGGAAAGCACTTGATGAATCCATTACGCAATTTTGCAATTGCTTATGTAATCTTTCCTTTCAAATCCCTGAAGATGAAGTTGATTGGAAATTTCTTAGGGAACAATTTCAGTATCTTATTCACATATCTCAAAATCCTCACGAGTTAGAATCATTCTAACCCCTCCCAGCATACCTCGGTGTTAGAGCTTCCAAATATAAGACAAACAAGGTTGCTGTCACAGGTGACCTGTTGTCTGCTACTCACCAAATAGATCTAGCTCTGCCGGACGAGGTGGGAGAAGTTGTGAACCCATCTGTTGAACCATCACCTCCTCCCACCCCACCTACTCTGGATATCTACGTAGATGTGGACTAAAAACCTATTGGTTGTCACATGGACTTGTTTTCTCAACCTCTGTCATCTCGTTCTATTGATACTCTAGATTTTGGTGTCTTTTGTTCGTCCATTCCGAACTCCACATGTGATGTTCACGAGGATCAAGTTATTGACAAAGTTGGTGTTGAGAAACCAACCTGCACTATCATTTTTTATGAGTATGTGTGGGAATATGACGAAGAACTTGCAGTGAAGGATGGCCTCCTTCTGTCTGCACCTCGTCTTCTCTATCCTAACATATTTTTTTATCTTGCCACTTATGAACCTGGATATTTCCACTTCTGATCATTCACAGGACTCACAAGATGTCAGTCCATCATTTGATTGTGAAGAGGACAAATATTCCTTTCTGAATCCACCCAATCTATCATTTTTTCTTTCTGGAAATTCAAAGGGTGAAAATTTATGTTTCTCATCAACCCCTCTGTATGATTCGTCAAATCATGAGGATTTCGATGTACATCTCAAATTTTATGATCATGGCTATCCTGATCTCTTTTCTCATTCATTCGATCACAATTCTGATTCACTTGTTGTTGATCTTTCTAAGCCACTGGTCTTTGACAATCTACTCGTTGACGAAGTGGAAACCTCGCAAGCTATCGAGGCACTTTAGCCCAAGCTAAGGGTTATGTCAGGTCCTCATTGTCTTAAGGTTAGTTCTGTTCCCGATCAGAAATTTTTTGAAACACCCTAGGCTCCTTCACTCTCTCATGCACATTGAAAATCAATCCAATCTACACATCTTACACCCTTCACTAGAATCTCACAATCCTATTGCTCATGCATTGGAGGAGTCATATGTAGCAAGTCATGTTGTGAAGTGAAATTTTTCTTCTTTCTACATGTTTTCTCATTTGCGAAGATCAAAATGGTGTGCATGTTGATCATCTATGCATAGTGTGTTGCCACACCATGGTACGTCCATAGAGTGTATTCCATGTGATTTTTCTTTTTTCTTTTCTGTGGACACATTCAAACTTTGATCATGTTGGTTTTCATTGTTTTATCTTTCTTGCATGTTGGTTTGTCTAAATATCTTTCTTGTCGACGATGCCTTCACCAACATGGGACAACCAATGCATCGGTGGATGCATTGGAAGTATCACTTTACATGAGTAGGCCCATTCATTGTTTAGTTTAGTTTAGGAGTAGGAGTAGTGTTTTCTTTCTTTTTTTCTTTGTTTTGTTGTTTCTTTCATGTCTTGCTTTGCATACTTTATTTTCTTTCATTTTACTTTTGTCCTTTCCTTTATCTGCTATTGTTTTTTCACCCATATGTTTAGGTGCCCATGAAACCATGTTTGGCTTCTTGAGACAAGCTGGGTGAAACACTAAAGGACTTGTACAGCTACCAACATTTGGCTATCTATCTATTCCTTCTCTTTGTGAATACCTTGCATTATTTCAGTCAATGATACCTTGATAGAAAATATTTTCTTTTCACAGTGAGTCTTGGTGAAAACACAATGCTCACACTTTTAACTAGTACCACCTACTCTAATATTTTTTTCTATATTCGGTTAACCCTTGTCAACACAGTCAAGTAGAGTAAGGTGAGGGGGAAAACCTTCACAAGGATATCAAAGGTATATATAACATACTTCTTTGAAGGCATAAACTATTCTGCTCTCAATAAGTTTGGATCCCTCTTCCACCTCATGAAAATAAATAAGTGCCTATGCACATTTCTCTAAAAAAATGAAAAAATAAAATAAAGGTGAAAGAAGAGAAAGGCTTACTGCGCAGAGAGGTGAAGCAAGCAACTCTGTTGGGGTAATGTCTAGGCTCACTGGCAGCAGAGTGATGCTTGTGTTCCTGAAGTGACTCTATCGAGGTATTGCCCAGGCCTGTTGGCAACAGAATAACACCAGAGATGAAACTTAAACTCTGACAGTTTATATTACTAGTGCATCATTATACCCCTCATCCTCAATTGCAACAACTCATTTGACTTGGCTCCGTAAAATAGCGAGGAAGGTCCACATCTCAAGGGGAAAGCCCATGATGATAAGATCAAGAGGCCCAAATGAGAGAGCTCAACCATATAAACAACAACCAATATCCAACTTGATGTTCTAGAAGGTTCTAGTGAGTGAAGCTTCTCCTCCGGTTTGGGAAAGCTTGACAGAAGGAGTTCAACACGGGTTTTCCTATGAAAACCCATGCTGGCAGTGCAAGTGTCTAACTGAGCAACTTTCCATCATCACAGGTAGGTAGTGGAGAAAAAAGAGCTGATGCCAAGGTTTTAAGGCAACTTTCTCCAGAATGATTTCAGAGAAGTTTTCCTTTGATTCTTTAGGGAGGTTTTAGTTTGTATATCATGATGGATATTATTCATAGTATTCAATGTTTTGGAACTCTATGATATGGCATGAGAAGTGAACAAGAGACAAGACAAAATAATGTGTAACAGATGCCCCTAAAGCATGAAGGCAGAATAGGGAGTGATGGCTGAAGTGATTTACAAGTCATTGTAGGGATGAGAACAACACCTTCAGGAGACCTGAAAATCGAGCATATACATATACATATCTGAAATTTTTGATGATAATGCCTAATAATACAGGAATATGCATCTAATAATACATGAATCCGCGACATGGATGCAACCATCCATATAAGAGGGATCATGTGCAAACATCCTCGGTATGGTCCCAAACATCCGAATAGAAAGGATCATAAATACGGACCCACTGTATGATCATAACCATCTATCTACTAGAAACATGTATACAATCATGAATGACTCATAACTCCACGCAACCTAGATTCTATCAGATAAAATCCAGGGTCTTGCGCTTTGTCTCGACTTGTTCAATGTACAAATTCTAACATGTGAATAGGTGTGTCGAAGTTGAACATGATAGAAAAACACCCAATTACCGACCAATGATGTAGACCATTAATAGGCATGAGAAAAACCACCAATAATGACAATGGCTCTCAAGGTACAATCAACACAATCCATGAATGTGAATAATGGGATTGAAGTCGAACACACATGAATTCATTCGATCGAAGGTCGATGATGTAAACCTGTCATCGAATGAAAAGAACTTACCATTGAGGCATGCAAGCTCTAAGGTACTGGAATGGATTTTCTAGATCATCTTCCCAGATAATGATTTGAAGTCGATGGAAAGTGATTCATCGAAGGAGGGCCATAATGAATCCCACATCATTGACATGAAAAAAAGGATGTAGTAGAGCAGATAAGTATGATTCAGGAAATTAGCAGAAAGTTGGATAGTGTACAAGCAGTAAATAAATGCAGATAGGAATTCTCTTGAACATATCAACGACATGACTCTGGAGTTTGGTAGCATTTGGCTCAGCATAGGATTAGAGGTCATGATGACAGAATGGTATGATCAGACGAGAAGTAAAATGGATTTCCCAAACCCTAGAAAGCAAGTGAAGGAGAAAGGATATCCCATACTTGACATGAAAAATAAATGAGTGTCATGTTCAAGAACGACATGCTACCTTTACAAGATACAAAAGATGGACACTTTCATTCTTTCCCCCACCATTTCTGGCAAGTACCCCATATATTTTTTATCGCAATATTGAAGGGGATAGCATATGCTTGCCATATAAGTTCACCCTTCTGATGAATCCATCCTAGTAATTTTTACTAGCCCTGGGAAGGAGGAACTTGGTCTTGTCACAGTGACAAGTCCTGTGTCGTTTAAGTTTTACAATTCCGACAGAGGTGAAACTCGACATCTTTTTCATGTTTATAGAGTTTGAAAAATAAGCGTAAAAGAAAAATCTGAAGGTACCTTTTTGTAAATCGTCTCTTGAACCTAAAAAGGTAGAAAACAATATCTAAGAGAACCTCTTAACCATGTTCAACTAAGGTATTCCTTTTTCATACAATAGTCTATCTCAGTACAAAAAAGTGTTAAACTTATACTAAGTAGACATCATTTCATTTACTTTTATGAGTTTGAAACGACAAGTGATCGATAATATTTTCATTTTTCGAGAGAGAGAAAAGAGCTTAAAGATGACTCTGCCTTGAAGAATGAGTGGTATAAAAGGATAGAAACTAGTTTTGGTCATGATGGAACTACTCAAAACATTTAAAGGTCAAGAGGTTGGCTAATAATACCGCTCATTGCGGATGTTCCCCAGGCAAGGGTAAAACAACCAAGTGAAAGTGTATGATTTTCCAAAGGGATGGTGATGATGGAATGGACAAACCAAGGCTCATCTTGGCAAAAACAGGTTGATAAAACGACAATGACAAGAGGCAAAAAGAGAAATGGTTTCATTTTTACATAAGATTGAAACATGGGAAACTATGGTTGAGTATACTTGAAGATGGTTTCATTTTTTCACAAGATTGAAACGGAAACAAACTATGCTTGGGTTTGGTTTCATTTTTACACAAGCTTGAAATAGACATAAAATATGCTTGAGATAAGTTTGCATTCCCCTAGCATAATGACTCAATTTAAGGTACATGCCCCCCAAGCTTCATTTCATTCACCTAAGTAGACTATTGGTTACTAACAAATGGATGGAATGAAGGTTCACTTACAAGATCAAGTGAAATACTCGACTAGGATTTTACGAGATCTAATCAAAGACTCAAATTGCAAGGGGATTTGTTTCATTTTTTAACGAACTTGACACAGGAAAAGAACCATGCTCATGACACCTTTTTTCATTTTTTACCAATCTTGACACAAGTAAAGGAACTCTACTCATAGGTACCTATTTCATTTTTTAATGAGGTTCACATAATAAAATAACCATCCTCATGGGCCTTATTTCATTTTTTAACGAGCTTGACACAAGACAAGGAACTCTACCCCAAAAACTTGATCACAAACCAAAAGAGGCCATGGCTTCCAAGAGGTTCTCATCAGATGGGAGAACGACACTCTGGAAAGGATACATGTCTAGGGATCCAATGGAAAAATCAGGCTCTAATGCCCTAGTACATAGCGTACTACATCACCTACTAGAAAATGAGTAGATGTGGGCATGGAATAGGTGGCCACGTAATTAACCTGTGGCGGGGGTGATACCACTTGCATATAAGAACCATTTAGGGATTATGGTTGATTGGGAGTTGATTAAGAATTAATGAATGTAAGTTAATCAATGATCCTCATTCTTCCTTCATGCGAGAAACACGTCACATGAAAGAGAGAAGAGACAAGAGATCCCATGACATAAACATAGTCATGACCAAGGAGTAGATTAAAATTCAAAGGGCCTTGGACAACCATCACATTTATATAGACAATCTTTCCTCCCAAAGTAATAGGTAACGTAGGAAGGATCCCTAATGGTTGAGTGGTTCCTATGTTAAAATCTAATATATTTTGGGTGACGGGGACAAGATGAGGAGAACCTAAATCTTGCCAAGTAGTTGAGGAAAAAATACTAACATATGCACCCTCATCTATGACTGTGCTCGGTACGACCATACTTTAATCCTATACTATGATCTGGAAAGGCACATAAGATGGAAGGCAATATCCTGCTAGTCGACTCCAATCAAAAGAAGTGACTAAACTACTTAGAGGGGGTGTTGTAGGAATGTTAGAGCTGTTCTATTGCTCTATGGGAGTAGACGAACTGCTCTCTTGCACCTCGGGAACAAGAGTATTTCCCTCCACTTCATTCGAAACTGAAGAAACCAGAAGATCCTTAGTAGTACGAGGTTCACTCTCTACCGAAAAGATACGGTTAACTGAAGGTGGAGCCAGATCTACCATTTTCTCAACCAATGGTTGGTCGAGAATGGACTCATGAGACTCACTTTCAGAGAGAGGGGTTGAACAAAGATGACTTTTGATTAATCACTAAATCAATTAGCAAAGGATTAGGGGAAATATTTTGATAACTAGCTGGAGGATGAGGCTGGAAGTCTGTAAGGTTTTCCAAATGTTTGGAAGCTTCATTCATAAGAGGACAAAGGTGAATGGGATGATTATGTTCGCACAACTTACAAGGAAATTTGACTTTTCCCTTTTTCCCATGAGCTTTACTATTACTAGTTAAGGATTTGTCACCAACATGAACTTGAGAGGCTGATGACAAATGTCGATCTGAACCTATGGACCACACTTCTACAACCTTGGGAATACTAAGATAATTCCTAAGAAGGTGGTCACCTTTACATAACATGCAAGGGAATCTCACTTTCTAGGGTTGATTGGAAGATTTTTCTACATTAGTTGCATTAGTAAGAATACTTATTTGGCTGTCCCGTTGCTTGTTTGGCTTCTTCTTCTTCTTCTTAGATTCCTAGTTACTATAATCTAGACTTTCACCAGGCGAAGAGGAAGAGCAGGGTGAAGAAACAGGCGAAGAAGGCGAGGGGTCAACCTTAGGATCAACATAATGTTGATGTTGTTCAGGTGGAGGAGACTTGGTTGAAAAGAAGTTTGGACACTCAGAATCACCAAGGCCAAAAACAACCAAACTAGTAGACCAATGGTCAATCAAGGAAGGGACAACACTGCCATATAGGGAGCACCATTATTTCCAAAAGAAGGAAAAGGACTAGGATTCCCGTTAGAGGGGTTTCCTTGACTGGTAGACCCAAGAAATGTTTCCATCAACATCAACCTAAGATCGACTAAGGATTATTTCCAGAGGAAGGATGTTTTCTTGCAGCAAATTAATTGATTTTAGAACTTAACAAAACAAAATAAAATAGAGGTAAGCTAGGAAAGAGGGTTTACCAAGTATCTATGAACTACAATATACAACTTAGTCGAAACCAAGAACTTAATGTATGAAAGCTAATCTCCTAGAATGTTGTGTTCGGTGTATCACATCTACAGGGCAGTTGACTCGGTTACCTGTGGCTAAAATATAGCAACCTAATGGGGTCTCCCAATATACACTCAACGGTACGAAGAGCACAAGTCCGTGTTAGCACTATCTAATGCATAATCATTCAGTGAGAGCATTCCCATATAATTTCCATACTGAAGTGCCTCTGATATACTCGAAAGTACTGGAGAACCTTCAATATACTTCTGTACTGGAACGAGATTTCACCCCCTGGATACAATGCAGGCAGTTAACGAAAAATTCTAGGTTTATAGACACCAAAATACATCTCTAGCCTAGACCTCTAATTGTTTACATTAGGTTCCAAATTATCCTTAGGTTAATTCAGTAAGTTTTAAAGTTTTTCTTGAATTGGGTTTCAATTTCGAGCTCGAAAGATGTTTTTTTTTTCTGAATTGAGACTAATTCTATTAAGAAAAGACATATGGTACATACAGAGCTTACAAAGAAGCTAAGCTAAGGAGCATGGGGGCCGGAAATGATATGAGATCAACATCGGTCCCAAAGAGCAAACACGGCATGTGCATAAGAGAATAGAGAGAACAGAAAAAACGAGCTGGTCTAGGGAGTCTACCCAGCATGGGCAGAATCTTCCAATCTACATTTTTTCCCTTTCTTTTTACTGACTTTGACCCAACCATTTTGATCTGGCTGGACCGGAACAACTTGTAGACAGATCTGAGCTGAAGGAGGAGACTCCTTATCTGAATCAGAAGGCGAAGACTCATGAGTACGTTTCTGCGACAATAAGGGCGCAGAAGGATCCTTGGCGCAGGCAGAGGGAGAGTCCTCTGGGTGCTCTAAATTCTCCTCTTCCGCTTCAATGTCATCCTCATCAGAGCTAGAGGACTCTATGTCATCCATAGGGGGACGAGCATAAGGTTTCCAACTCTTGGATTTGGATTTGCGAGTGAGATTCTTCTTTTTGTCGAGGAACGCTGCACATGAGTTCTGGAGATGCCCCGTTTGATGGCAGTGGTGACACCTGAAGGCTGTATTCTCATAATCCAAAGTTTGCGTCCAATGGAAGTCCCCGACTTTGAGGATGATCTGATCCGGCAGCCCTTTGCTAATGTCTATTTCTGCACAAATTCTGCCGTAGGTATAAATTCCAGTCTCCCCCCTTGAAGTATCTGTTGCCAGGAAGCGGCCTAGGGTGTTCCCGATTCCTTGAAAGACAGCGAAGTGCCAAAGATGCGCAGGGAGATTTGGGAGCCTGACCCAGATAGGGAGCTTTGAGATGACTGCAGTGGAGGGGTCAAAGTCTGGGAACCATGGGGAGAGGAAAAGTCCCGCTGAGCCCCAGAACCACGGGCCCCCCGTTAAGGCTTTCTGGTAATCTTCATTGAAGGCTAAGACTACAATAAAGAAGCCTTTCGAGCAGAAGAAGACTTTGCAGTATTTGGTCCAGTTAGAATGGATCCACTGGTATAGATCAGCAGTGCGTGGCCAAAGGCCATTAAATCTGCAAATGAGGGCTGATTCTGCATAAGTCTGGTGTTGGTCATCCAGAGATGGATGATTGATTTCAATGGCAGGGGTTTCCTCCATTTTGTCCACCAAGAAAGGTTTGGGAGCCTCGGTAGATTGGGCAGATTCCTTGGCCGGCTGTGCATGTACTGCATCTTTGTAGGAGAAGCCCTTGGAAGCAGATGATTGCCCAACTGCACCTCCCCGAAGTCGGAGTGATAGGATCACTGTGGCATTTCTTTCAATATTATAAAAGGAAAGAGGCATATTGTTGTCAAGCTGCTTACCTACAAAGAGGAGCCGCAGAAGGGAGGAAGGGATCCCCAACCTCTGTTCAAGAATCTTTGAGAGCTGGCGCACTGAAAGAGATGGCTGGACCTCCAGGAGCAGGGTTTTGCCTGTTAGAAGAATTATTTGAATTTGAAAACTCGCTTGCTGGAGATTGACGCCTTCATTAATAAAAGCAGAGATAGCCGAGCCCTGTTTTGAGAGAGAGGGCTTCACTCTGACAGATGGCACATTCTGTGCTGGTTCCTTTGGTTCCTGTTCAGAAGGGCAAGCTGTAAATCTCTCAGAATTTTCCTTGATTGAATGTGCAGCTCCCCTGCAGCGCACGTTTGTGAGATCTGGAGAAACATGCTCATGCAAATCCGCCCCTGAGCCGTGTGAGTTATGTCGGCGAACTGAAGCCTTTCCAGTACATTTCTTTTGGTCGGAGAAGGAGACCAGGACCCTGTTTTGATACAAATCTGGGGTAAGCATTTTGTCAAACACTTGCCCCTCATCCTTGGTGGTTCCAGATTGAAGAGGTTTTCGAGGTTGGTAATGGATATCCAAACTCCAAAGGACCCCTACTCTCCAGTTCCTTTCTCTGTGAACCTTGATGGTTGCAGCAGCTACAAGGGCAGTTATAGTCGAAACAGAGAAGTTTTGAAGGCGTAGGTTTGCCCTTATGCGCGGGAAGGCTCTGCCCACAGACTCGCCAGCCCCTTCTGTCTTCTCCCTCATCGATACAAAGATCTTCAGGGGTTCCCCGCCTTGATCCGCAAAGGTTATCGCTGTCATCTCCTTCAAGCCTGCAAAAGCCTGAAAGTTAAAAGTGTCGGCGTACAGAGAGGAAGCTTGTGGCATCCTCCAAACGACGCCGTTGAAAACATTTCGGTGGCCAATGGACCAGTCATCAGAGCTTCTAGGGCGGGGGAGGGGGCCAACAGGCCTTGGATCTTCGGAAACCTGAGCGGATGCCCAGAGTGCGACAGATAGGAAAGGGGCGGCGGCCATGGTTGTCGAAACCCTAGGTTCAGAAAAATCGCCGGGCGTCAATCCTCACAATCCTTAGAAGCCCACTATTGTTATTATTATGCCCTTCCGAGCTCGAAAGATGTTACCTGAATCCTAGTGTGCAATTATATGAGAAAAAGGAAACCTTTCATTTCAATGAATTCTATGCTAACGAGGGAAGAGAGTACAATAAATAAGTGCATCAAACAAGAAAAATCATCAAACAATGTGCCTCCACTAACTTTTCCAAATGCAAAAATGCAAGAGAAAAACTAAACTTCACTTTCACTAATGAATATGCAATCTATTGAAAGCAAAAAATGATATTCACTTCACTAAAATGCACTTTTACTTATATGATTCTTTTTTATTTTAAAATGTATATATGAAACTAAGCTTAAACTTAAAGAAACAATGAAGATTTTATTCCAAAATTCTCCTAAGTGCAACAAGACACTAATCAAAATAACACTAAATCAAAGAAATTCAACGAAATGTCTTTCCCTTTCCCTTTCAAAATAGACAGTAAAAAATGTTCATTCCAATTTTCAAACCAAAAAATGTAATCTATGCTTGATAAGCAACAAAGAGGGATTTCAAATGTTAGATGACCTAATACACATGAAAACCACTTTGCACAAGACAAACCAAAATCAATGCAAGTCAATGTTTCAAGCGATTTTACCAAATGAACAGACCCAATCACCAACAAACTAGAGACTCAAAGACACTCACAAGCGACAAGAGGCAACCAATCGACCTACAAACCCTAAAATCAATCAAATTGCACTCATATACTTGAAATTTCAAAGTAGCGAATACTCGCTAATAAAAAAAAGGTAATCAACCAAAACATCAACTAAAGACAGTCATACATGACAGAAAAAGATCTAAGGGGATCAGACACACTTGGGTTTGACAGAGAAACCCTAATTTTTTCCAATCACAGGGATCAACATGACTTTCAAGGCCAAACAGGGATTGAATAGGGGATAAGCATGATTATTTTAAGAAAAATATTGATGGTAGCATGATTGTTAGATCAGAAAACGCGTTGGTTGAGGAAACAAGAAAAAATAAAAATAATTTCACAAACTTGGCCAGACTGAGCACTCCAAGATAGTAACCAGTGATTGTGCAAACCTAAATCAACCCAAAATAACTAAGAACACGATGGTCTATAAACAAATGAGACAATCTATGAGACACTTTCCTAGTCTACAACCGAAATTAAAGAAGAGGAAGGAGACCTACCTCGTTCTGATGCTATGATGTATTCCTTTGTTGAAGATCTTAATCACTTTCTCCCTTAGGCTCAATCCTCGCTACTCATGGCATTTGAATACCTACACAAGAGACAAAGAACACAAAAAATCATAAAATTGAAATGAGCATAATTCAAATGTAATCCACTTAACAGATAAAGGATCATTAAGGTAAATGAAGCATCAACACAAAAAATTATGGAAAGTGAACCAATAGTTGTATGTATTAAGAAACTGAAAAGGGAAGCATACAGCCTATGCCTTGATGTTGAGGCCTTCCTTTGTGTGGATGTCCAAGTCTAAGCAAAGACTATTAGAGCACTCCTTCTCCAAGCTATAAATGGGAAGCATGTAAGCATAATCTCAACATAGGGATGCAACAATCAATGACCAACCATTTGGGAATGGAAGGGGCTGAATTTATAGGAAGGGAGAGGGAGTTAGGGATCCATAAAAGAGGGAGGAATTTCCACATCTCAAGGGGAAATATCATCATGATAATATCAAGAGGCCAAAATGAGAGAACTCGACCATATAAAAAAAAAATCAATATCCAGCTCGTTGATCCCGAACATTCTAGTTAGCGAAGCTTCTCCTCCAGTTTGGGAAAGCATGCTAGAAGGATTTCAGCACAAGTTTTCCTATGAAACCCATGCTGGTAGAGCGAGTGTCTCACTATGAAACCTGCCATCAACACGGGCAGGAAGTGGGAAAAACATGCTGATGCAAAAAATTAGGTTTTAGGGCAACTTTCTTCATAATGATTTCTCAGCAGATTTCCTTTGATTCTTCAGGGAGGTTTTAGTTTGTATATCATGATGGATATTATGCACATTATTCAATGTTTTGGCACTCTGGGATATGGCACAGGAAGTGAAAACGAGGCACGATAAAATACCATGTAACACAAATATATGTAATGGATGCTTCTAGAGTTCACTTATACATTCGATCACCAAGCTCTAGCTTCCCTAGGAGATCAAGGAGCCTTCAGATCATTTTCATCGCTTTTTGGGGTGAGTTTTTCTTTTATTGTCTTTTGTTGCTTTTTATGAGGATTTTGTTTGTTTATCTTGTGAGAGTGTTGTTTCGCTCATTTTTTTAAATGACCGCTGCCTTTTTAAATTGTTTTAGCTTGTAGAAGTGTCATCTCAAGTTATACATTACCTTCCCCAAGCATCGTATGAGTTTTCCCATTTTTGCACCAATGGTATGACTCACTTCACATGCTTCATGTTCCTTTATTTTGATCCATTTGTGCACTTTTTTTACATGTCCACATCTACACTTAGTCATCTCTACACTCATCCTTACAACATCCTTCATATCTACCTATTTTCACACTCCGCATGGACAGATCTGAGCTCCCCTTGCTCAGGTCTCACATTCGCTTGCATGCACTGCACAATCTAGAAGCTCAAGGCCTATTCCTTGGCTTTTGGAATTAGATATAGCATGTCCTGGGATGGCTCCAATTGTGCACTGCACAATTCCAGGAGCCAGTATCCCAAATTGGTCACTCATACTGCGCAATGCGTAGTCTCTCCTAGGCCCTATCCCAGAATGAACTGTGCATTGCATAGTTCCAGTCAGTAGGCTTCCACACTAACTACTAGGAATGTGTATTGCATAGTTCCCATAGTTAGTCAGTCACCACTTGTCGGAAAAACCTGAGCATTTACTCTCATCAGATGCCTTGGCTGCTGCTTGATCATGTTGTAAAGTTATATTTGTAAGAGCTAATGTTTGCTTTCCATGAGTGTAAGTTCTGTCCCATAGGTACCACACTCATGAAGTGATTCTCTAGTAGCCATTGTATCATGGAACCAAAGAGAGTTGCTTCAAGAAAGACCATTGAAAGTAGTACTAGGGAATAATTTGAGCAAGCGGCAATTTACTTTCCAATATATGTATATGCCCAACACTAACATGGAAGCAGTAGCAGAAGGCAACAATCCAGTACAAGATCAGGGAAAGAGGAATTTGTTAACATAACAGAGGGAGAACAAAGCTGCAGAGTGAAAGTGTGTTCAATATTCATGCAGGAAACTTTGACAGCAGAAGTAGAAGGAAGAACATGACACGCACAACAGAGCATAGGAAGAGAAAAGAGAAAATCTTGCAGGTAGCAGAACTGAGATTGCAGCAAGCAGAATGAGAGTCGGAGGAAGAACATGAGCTGGGAAGCAGAAATAAGAATAAGAACAAATGAAAGGTGCAATGATAAAGAAAACCATGCTAATATAGGTTGATGAGTTAGAACAACTAGTAACTGAGGAAGAGAGTGAACAGATGCAGGTTCCCTCACCAAAGCTAAGCACAAGAACCAAGTCTGGCTAGAGGTTGATAGGTACATGGAGAAGTTGATGCACAAGGCCACCAATGATGACTTACAGCTAAGCGCAGACAACCTGCAGATGTACATTGGTGGTTCGACCACACTCTATACAATGTTGCGCATGCTTCAAGATGATATGGACACAGGTTCCAAGACCACATTCTCTGATGACATGGTGGCAAGGGTCCACTTTCAGCAAGAAAACATCAAGAAGTTTGGGGACATCATAGTTCAATACCAAGCATATCATCATTACATGACTGATAAGCATCAACTGGATGTTGCTGAGTTGGTCTTTTCCCAAACCTCAGAGTCATAGTGTTTTGTCTTGTTCAGTTGTCTCTATCCTATTTTATCTCACATGGGTACATGTGGAAAATTGTATTATTGTAAATATGTTATAAGTGAAATTCCAAGTGTCACTAGTGGAATGTGAACAATAACTATGTTATGTGAAGAGTCATGATAGTAGTCCAAGAGTCAAAGGGGAATATCAAGGGTCACCCAACCCTTTACTATATAATATACAACCTCATAAATCATACCACAGGCTTTTGGGAGCCAAGCTTTTGGCTAGGCATTGCTTAGAGAAGGCTTGGAGAGCATTGTGATGAGCCTTAGTTTCTCGACAGCATAGAGCGAGTACATCTCTTTGGAGGAGCAGGTGGTTTTGACTGTAATGTTCCACTATTGGGGCTAGTGGATGTCAATGGTGTATGGATGGATGGAACTTTCACTTAATATATATAATTGAGCCAACATGTTTTCATGCATATGTTGTTATTGTAGTTTGACTATTCTGGTTACTTTAGCAGTGTATGTTATTTCACTTACACATTTTTGTATGAAATATTTTGTATACGATTGTATGAATCTTGTTTAAGATGTGTTGTCATATTAATCTATCACTTTGGATTGTGGACTATTCCGCTTCCAGCCTGTGATGTCATTCAACTCATGTGTTCCTTTCAGGCTGCATACTATTATAGGATTCTAAGGGACACACTTCCTTTCACCCTGTGTGTGTTAGAACCCCCATGCATCTCACTCAACTCGCTGCAAGGTCACACATCTGCTTCCGACAAATTTATCATACTTACCTCTGTGTGCTACCGCAGTCAAGGCACTAATGTACTACCCACTACTAGGACTCCTACTTGAAACGGTTTGAGGTCTAGTTGGGACTTCTTACTAGGGAGATCCCCTAAAATGTTGGTGGGTCCAACACTATCAATAGGATGGTATCCAAATTGATCTACAAAGAGTTGAAGAAATACAAAAAATTGAGTTATCGAGAAGTAAAAAGGAAGTCTAGTGATTCTTGGGAAGAGTAAATTTTCTGCAGAGGTTCATTCCAAACCTTGCTGAAAGTTTAAAGGTAATTAACAATAATGTTGAAAAAGAATAGTGAAATCAAGTGGACACTTGTATCCAAGAAATATTTTGAAGAAATCAAGACAAAAATCACTAAAGCCCCTGTTCTTATGATCCCATACTTCTCAAAAGCTTTCCAGGTATTTTCATTTGCTTCAGAACATACTATCTCAAGGGTCTTATTGCAAAAAAATTCAGGAAATTTAGGAGCATGCCATTTCATTTTTTAGCAAAAATTTAAGATATGTTGAGCTAAAATACAAAATTATGGAAAACCATTCCTTTTCATTTGTGAATGCGCTCAAATAATTTAGAGTTTATATTTTGGACTCATATAACAATGTTTGCTCCCAATGTTGTTGTAAAAGACATCCTGAGTCAATCTGACAACAATGGTCTAAGAGGTAAGTCGATTGAAATATTATTGGAGTATTACCTAGAGATTAAACCAAAAAAGTTAATCAAAGGTCAAGGTCTAGCTAAACTGATGGCTAAAACAAATTGTGGCACTTTGGGCATAATTTTTTTCCAATGATTCAGAAGAAAAGTTGGTTCTTAAATGATATGATGAGCTTAGAAATTCCCCCTATATAGTGAAATAATCTATGTTTTGAAAAAATTGGAAGCCCCACCAGGGATGGATAATACTAGAGCATAAACCTTAAAGCTGAAAAGTGCCAAGTTTTGTTGTATTGATGATTATTGGTTTTGGAAAGGTCCAACATGGATCCTTTTGAATTTCTCTCATTGAATATGAACAAAAACAGGTGGTACAAGAATGTCATAACGAGTGTGTGGATGGAATCACAACTATAAATCTAGAGCTAAAAAAAATCCTTAAGGAATACTACTATTGACCAACTCTTTTTGAAGATGTACACAGAGAAGTAACAACTTGTTTTAAGTGCCAATTTTTTTAAGGAAAAACAAATTTGTTGTCATTACCTCTGAAACCAATCTCAGTTGAAACTCCATTTCAATAGTGGAGGTTGGACTTTACTAGAGAAATCCATCCACACTATTTAGGATATAATAAATGGATATTAATTTCTATAGACTACATTACCAAATAGATTGAAGTTATACCTACAAGATAGGCTATTGATAGTGTAGTGGTTCACTTTTTAGAGAGTATCTTTTCACAATTTGGTTGCCCTAAAAAAATCATAACAGATAATGCTCAGTCTTTTAAACCTCAAAAAATGGTCAAATTTTGTGAGAGTTATCATGTTACATTAGGTCATTCCACAACATATTACCCCCAGGGTAATGGACTAACTGATTCATCTAACAAAAGTTTAGTTGGAATCGCCAAGAAATTATTAAAAGAGAACAAAAAGGCTTGGTGTACAAAGTTAAAATTTTCACTGTGGGCAGATAGGATCAACATCAAAAAATCCATCGGTACCTCACCATTCCACTTAGTCTATGACACAAAAGTGTTTTTCCCAATTTCCATGAGTTAACCCGTGATGAGATTATGGCAGGAACATGAGGAAAAGCTTGATGATTTTCAAAGAAGGACTAATTAGCTTCTCGAAGTACAAAATCTAAGAGAGAAGGTATTTCCTTAGTCTCAGTTCTTCCAGGAAAAAATCAAATCCATTATAAGAAGGTCAAAGAGGATGATTTTAAGATTCATTATTTATTCCTAAAGAGCGATGACATAGTTGGGGAAAAGGTGAAACACAGAACGTTTGATCATTTATGAAAGGGGCCTTATAACATTTCTTCTTTTAGAGTTAAGAATGCTTTCACTTTGGAAGATATAAATGGAATGTTGATGAGTGGAGGTCCAGTAAATGGACGATTCCTAAAATATTTCCTCGTTTGAGAGAGATCATTCATCACAGTTCACTGTACATATTTATGTTTAGAGAGGTTTGCAGTGTTAGAAAAAAACTTTGAAGGATTTGAAACCTAAGGTGAAGGCCATAATATCTTGATTAGTGGTTGTCAGTTTCATTCTTTTCAGTTAAACAGTTCCAGAGTGTTTATTCTTCAAAATAAAACAGATTGACATTTTCAAGTTTCTTCATAGGAGAGTTTTAGAGTTTTCATCCCAATGGATCAGGAACAGGTTCAACGTGTTCTTTTGGCATCTTGAGGAGAAAGTATCCCCAATGGAGCTAGTTGTTAGCATCAGGTTTACAATTTCCCTAAAGGTCTAAAAGAAATATCTATCACCTCATTTTACAAAGTCGTGGTTATGTAAAGGGCCTTATAATTTTTTTTTTGTAAATTTCCATCTAAGCATAGGGACATGTCTAATCAGTTATTTTCACCCATCCTTAATATTATCCTAAGTTTTTTGTAGTGGAATTAACCTATTGCAAACCTATAGTTGGCGCTACAAAATATTTTTGTAATGTTTTCCAAAAAAATTAAAATTTAGGTTTTCGAGGTGCCAAATCCATTATTTAAATTTCCCAAGCATTTTTTCACAAATCCCTATCCATTTTCATCCATGAGGTGACAATTGGAAGCATTTTGAAGCCTAAGAGATGTTTAGAATCAAACCCTAATTTTCCCTGTTTAACCTAAAACAATGATTTCCAGCAAACCCATAATTTTGTTTATAGTGCACAGGAAGGTTCTCGAGTAGTATGCAACATCTGACCAGGGTAATTCAAAATTGGGAAAGGTGTTTGTAGCATCAAAGTATTTTCAAGATATTTTGATCAGGTCATCTAAAATGATTTGAACCTAATGGGATGTATTTTGAAGTGTATATAGAATTATTGACTTTGTTCAAATATGCAGGATGGGAACCAATGTTTCAATGCTTCAATGGACACAACCTGAGTTGGTGCCATGATTTCATCTACTCATTTGATGGAAACACAACAAGAATCAGAACCCTGTAGTTCCTAGTCACAAAGGAATCCATTGCAGAGGCTACGGGTTTTCCAATTGAGGGTGAGAGATGGTTTAAGAAACAAATATTGGAGAATGTGGACTTGAATTTTTTCTTGAAATATGAATGTTAGAATCAATATTGGACTATTTGAGTCCTCAAATGATCTGAAATTCACTCGTGAGTGATCTCAGTTAAATAATTAATGAACGAAGGTATTACAGACTCATGTGCTGGTGTGTGTCTATGTTATCTTAGGCAATGGATCTATCAGATTGGAAAATACACAGACCCTGGAAAATAGAAAACAGTAAGAGAAACACAGTAAGCAAATACAAGAATACAACAGATTAATAAGGAGTTCACCTTATTCTCCAAGGCTACATCTACGATCTAGCTTTCAGTGGTGGAATTCTTTTATTGTGTCTTTAAAGTAGAGATTTACAATGAGGAGCTCAACTTGAGTCTCCTGAAACAGAGGATGCTTAGTAGGGTGGTTCTTGGATTCCCCAAGCCACTAGAGTGCACAGACTCTTTCCTTACCAAGTCTTGACCTCTCTGGTCTTCAATGGGATGAGTCCAATGGTGCTCAATTCCCAACAGATATCCTCACCGAGATGGCTTGAACCTCTCAAGCCTTCTGTCTGCTCGATGCTGCCTTAGGTCAGCTCGGCTCTCTGTTTTTCTGCTTCTTGCTTCACTGTCTCTTTCTCGCTTGTCTCTGTTCTCCTCCTTCTCTCCTCTGTTCTGTTCTCTGTCTGTTCATGGCTTAAAGCCAATCTGTCCTCGACTGTTCGTTTCCTCTTCCGCCCCTTCAGTTCACCTGCTGCTGTTCGCTTGGAGTTCCCTGCCTCTGCGTCATCGCCAACGTCTCACAGGGAGGTGGCCACTTGTCCTCTCATGAACTGTGCCAGCTCTTCCTTGATGGTTCGGTATTTTAGTTACACTGTGGAATGATTCATCTGCCAACTTAGCAATCAAATCAGACTTCATACTTTTATATGCCGTGACTTAATTCCCCTGTTAAATCTGGTTCCTCCATTGGGCGCAATCTCTGTCGTCAGATCTGGAGCCCCCCAGATCCTACGGTGTTTGCTCATTTTGCACGGTTGACTTGCTCGACCATTGGCGCACGACGAGAGGTGGTTTTCTCTCTCATCTGTCGGACGCGTCGCGCAATGTATGGAATCGCTCGTTTTCTGCCAAATCTTCTTACTGCCCCAAAGTGCCTCTGATATACCGTCGGTTTTGGAGTGCGGGACCCGCCTTTCGCGTTAGTGCTTTCCCTACAGTTTCCTGGCTTCCCATGCAACTGAGCACTTGGGGCTTCTCCTTCTCGAGGGGTTTTTCCCAGCTTAGCGCCCCTAATCGCGCATCAAAAATGGCCTCTGTTTCCCTATCCGGGGTTCCTAATTGCCAATTTTGCATCCTGCGCGGTCTCCATGGGCCTCGGTCAGCGCGCTTTGACCGAGGCCCTCGTCGTTCCTTGCTGGCTACAAACTGCCACTATCCAGAGGTCTTCCTGATAGCTCTTCATCCATAAATTTGAAGTCTGTCCTGATTTGATATAGTCATGGTACTTTGAAAATTTTTATGGATCCAATTCCAATCACCAAAAATATGTTAAAGCCAAAATGGTATAACACCCTCAGAACTGTAAAACCCTTATTCACCTATGAATATAGATATTCTAAATCCTATTTTTATCATATGAGGTTTTTATGTCATTTAGTAGGTTTTAGTAAGATGAATTTTCCTTATTTCCTTCACCAAAGCTTGCTAAATATGTGCACCAAATAAAGAACCAAACCTGAGCTACAACATCATGAAATTTGTCATCAGGCCCTAATTAAAATATTATATACTCATGAGCTAAACAAATAAGTGGAGTAGTTGAGAAAGAGAAACCTAAGACAGCCTACACCTAGAAGACCAAGGAGAGGCCAAACTTAAATCTCTACCCAGACCCTAGCTCAAGAAAAAAAGGGAGAGTATAGCCACATCCTTGTTGAAAAACATGATGAAAAACCTCAGAAATAACCAAAGGTTAGGGTTTATGAAAGGAGAAAAAGAAGACAACAAAAACTGATGTTATAAGAAGAGGAGGCAAAACAGAGAGCAACACAAAGTAAAAAAGGGAAATAAAAGATAGAAATAGGTGATTAGTTCAAGTTCCCTTATTAACCATTTGGAACCCCCCAAGAGGACTGAGAGATTATGACTAATATATGTCCCAGGTACAGAGGAGAATAAACCAACCTTGCACCTATGTATGAGCCCTTAAAAGATTGGAAACTAAAGTTAGCACCAAAAATAACACGTCCTAGGGGGATAGTCGTCAGACAAATTAACAAGTAAGGGAAAGAAAATTAGCCAAGATAGCTAAGAGAAAACCCCCTTGAGAGTTGCCTCACAAGTGGCCCCCAAGTGCTACAATAAAATGCTAATAACATTGTTTACCATACATGAAAATTCCAAAATCCGTGCCACCTGAAACTAAGGGAAATTGGGTATGCCACCTTTCCCAACCCAAGTGTGGCCTCATGATTGACCCTCATGTTAGAAGGGCTTCCCATACCACACTACTATAAGTGGATTTGTCTCCCTACCGCAGGCTGGTGAGTTTTTTTTCTGTAGTCTTCGAGCAGTTGACTCACACACCTATCTCCAAGACCCTAGCCTAAGCTAGTGTTGGTGTACTACTAATAAAATCAATGGTGGGTTATGTTATATTCTTTCCACGACTAGCCCACGTAGTTAACTAGGAGCTTAGAGTGGGGCTGGAGCCCCCCCCCCCTTTGTTGCACCGATTGTGTAGCGAGGGGGTCACAGGAGGTTTGATGGGTGCAGGTAACCCCCCTCTATGGGGTCTGGGGCAGCGCCCCATAAAATTTTGTTTTTTGAACCCTATAGTAGGTTGGGCGGACCTACCTATGGTTTTGTGCATTTTTTTCACACATTGTTTTGGACGTAATGGTTTTCGGTCTATAGTTTTGGACGTGATGGTTTTTGGTCTATAGTTTCGGGCGCGATGGTTTTAGGTCCATGGTATTGAATGTTTCGACATATATAAATATGTATTGTAACATTGAAAGGAACATAATGAAAAATCAAGTTGGAAGTCCTGGTTTTGGGATCTAGGGGAAAATCTTTGTGTATATGTGTTTTATGTGTTATGCTCTTGCATTGTTTACTTTCTGTGTTTTAGAATTTGTATGCAGGTAATTTATGTATGGGGTTAAAACCTACATTTGGTATCAGATTTGTTTTGGCTTCAAGGGGATGCCTTTATTGCTGAGGGGTTTTGCTCGAGCCTATGGTAGACCCTGTTTAGTGGGAGATCTATGGGATCGATTCTGGTGGTGAAAGAAGATGGTGAGCAGTGGAAAGATAGAGATCGAGAACTTTAATGGTCATAGTTTTGAGTTATGGAAACTCAAGATGGAGGATCTATTAGTGGATAAAGATCAGTGGATCATGTTAGATCTAGGTACTAAACCAATGGGAGTGTCTGATGAAGAATGGAAGAAGTTAGATCGAAAGGCAAAGAGAACAATACGATTGTGTGTCTCAAATTCAGTATTGCTGAATGTATCAGGGGAAGCTACGGTGAAGGCTTTGTGGGACAAGTTATGGACTTTGTACCAATCTAAGTCTCTGGTGAATAAACTGTTCCTACAGAAAAAGCTGTATAACCTGAGGATGAAAGATGGAGACTCGATGATAGAGCATCTGAATGCATTTAATACTATGGTAAGTCAGTTATTATATGTTGATATTAAAATTTTAGATGAAGATAAGTGCATCAATTTGTTGTGTTATCTACTAGATTCATAGGATAGTTTGGTTATTGCAATAGGTAGCAATACAACTGCCTTGCAGTTTGATGAAATAGTCTCATCCTTGCTGACGAAGGAGATGAGACGAAAAAATATGGAGAGCCAGAATGGTGAAGCCTTGTCTGTACGAGGATGGTCCTAGAAAAGAAAAAAAAATAAGTCATCAAGTGGGAGATCTAAATCTAGAGGGAGATCTAAATCTCGAGGAAAATCTGTAAAGGTGGTGTGCTGGAAATGCGGAAAGGAAGGGCACTACAAAAGGAACTATAAATCTAAAGCTCCTGATAAAGGAAAGGGATCAGATGATGCTCCTTTTGTAGAGGTGAAAACCACCTCAGATGAAGGTGGGGATGTGTACTTGGCTTCTTCAAGTACACATGTAGATCATGATGCATGGTTGATTGACTCAGGTGCATCCTTTCACTTCACTCCCCATAGAGAGTGGTTATGCGAGTATGAGAAATATGATGGTGGTGATGTCTTCTTAGGGGATGATAGGAAGGCTAGAATCATTGGTCATGGAAAAGTAAAGTTGAAGTTGCAAGGTGGAAGGGTTAGAACACTTCCGGGTGTTCTGCATATTCCTGCATTGGCTAGAAATCTTATTTCTGTAAGAAAGCTGGATGGTGCAGGTGTAAAAATAGTGTTCGAGAAGGATACCTGCAAGATGGTTCGGGGAGCACTAGTATTGATGCGGGGAGTTCGGATTGGAACTATGTACAAGCTGCAAGGTAGCAATGTTGTTGATGGGTGCAATAGTTCTGTGGTTCCTGAAAGTGGAGCAAAAAATCTTGTGGTCTCTGGAGAGAAGACCATGTTGTGGCATCAAAGGCTTGGACATATTTGAGAGAAGGGCCTTCGAATACTTCATGGTAAAGGTATGGTAGAAGGTATGAGTAATAGCTCTCTGGATTTTAATTTCCGTGAAAATTGTGTATATGGGAAGAAAAATCAAGTGAGTTTCCCCTCTAGTGGTAAGAGGATGAAACATATATTAGAACTTGTGCACAGTGATGTGTTTGGACCTGTGAAGGTTCCATCACTAGGTAAGTCTATGTACTATGTATCATTTATAGATGACTTCTCAAGGAATACATGGATATATTTCCTTAAGAAGAAATCTAAAGTCTTTGATAGGTTTAAAGAATTTAAGGCTCTGGTGGAAAACCAGACAGAGAAGAAGATAAAGGTGTTGAGGATAGATAACAGTGGAGAGTTTTGCAACAAGGAATTTGAAGAATTCTGTAGGAAGTGTGGTATAGCATAATAGAAGACTACTCCATACACACCTGAGAAAAATGGAGTTGCAGAAAGAATGAACAAGACGTTGATGGAAAGGGAAAGAAGCATGCTCAGTGATGTCGGGTTAGGCAGGAATTATGGGCAAAGATAGTGGAGATAGCATGTTACCTGGTCAACATATCACCTTCATCAACGTTGGAGGATAAGACTCCACAAGAGGTATGGACTGGTAAGAAACCCTCTCTTTCACATCTGAGGGTATTTGGATGTGATACATATGTACATGTTCCAAAGGAGAAAAGAACCAAGTTGGTTAGTAAATCTGGAAAGTGCATCTTTATTGGGTATAAGGATGGTTTAAAGGATTATAAGATTTGGAACCCAATAACAAGGAAGGTTGTGTACAGCTGAGATGTGGTGTTCAGAGAGATGAAAGATGTTATTAAACATGAAGTCCAACCAAAGGAACCTGAGAAGATAGATTTTGAGCTTAAGGGGGAAGAATCAAACTCTACATCAGAGGAGGAATAAGAAAATGAAGAGCCACAAACTTAGGGCGTGAGAAGATCAGTTCGAGAAAGAAGGCATCTAGAAAGGTATAGTCCATCTACTTTCTATTCCAATTTTGGTTTACCTTTTATTGATGATGATACCAGAACTGTGAAGGAAGAAGTAGATTTAGAGGATGGAAAACTATGGAAAGAGGCCATGGTTGATGAAATTGCATCTTTGCACAAAAATGAGGCTTGGGATCTGGTGGAGTTTTTGGCTGGAAGGAAACCCATTGGCAGCAAATGGGTGTTCAAAAGGAAGACAAATGCAGAAGGAAAGGTGGATAAATACAAAGCTTAGTTGGTAGCAAAAGATTATTCCCAAGTGCTGAGAATTGATTTTGGTGATAATTTTTCTCTTGTTGCCAAGGTAGCTTCTATTAGATTACTTTTATCTGTTGCTACTACTTTTGATTTTGAGGTAGAACAGATGATCTGAAAATAACCCTATTGTTATAGCTCCAAATCTCACTCTTATGGTTTGTGATGCTGCACTTATGGCCTAGGGCAACCCCTCCTTCCAGACCTGGTCCAAAAATTTAAAAAACAGTGTTTTATTCCCTATACGCGACTTTGCCCTGTGTTAAACGCGTGTACACGCGGTTCTGTCTTACCCAACCCGCGTGTATCTATTAAAACACTTAAAAAAATATAATTTCCTCTTTTTCGGGCGGTGATCGCGGGTTTACCTGCTGGATCACCTGTTAGTGCCCGTGGCCCAACTGTTCCCAACCAACTCCTAACTAAAAAACTACTTTGGAGAGGGTATAAAAAGACATCAAAGGGAAGGCCAAGGGGGGAGAGAAAGGAGAGCAAGATTATTATGCTGAGATTTTTCCCTTAGACCAGGTCTGAAGTCCTTGGTGCATTCTGCACTTCCCCCATTTTGCATAGGAAACCCTTGTTTCCATGTGTATTGGTGATCATTCATCCTTGACATCATCATTGAGTAAGACTTGGAAGGAGCTCTTGTTGGAGGCTGGAGGCTGGAACGAATCTGGGAGGAAGCTTGCTTGGAGCCTGCTGAAGGTGTTCAGGTGATATCTTTCCGATATATGTACTTTATTTGCCTTTATATATAAAGAAACACGTCTTTGTTCCCGAATAATCTTTCTTTATGCTTATGAGATTCTTGTGTTGAATTCTTATGAAAGTGGTTACTTAAAGACTTTTTATAACTAACTTTATAGCATAAAGATGATTTATATATAAACTTCTATACATGTACTGTTGTGTTCTTTGATTTGTTTGTCTTGCAGGTCAAAGAAAGAAGAAGGGAACTCCAAGAAGGGTTTGCACCCTAACGGTCTTCTCGAACGTAGGACCTTAGGTATGTACCCTAAACATTAGGATTTGCTTAAAAGTAAAAAAGATGGCTGTGTGTGTGTGTTTCTTTGTATAAGCAATTTTCAGTCTGGTAGAGTCTTAGCCCAAAGGACCCTAGGGGTACTTTCCCTTCAACCAGAATTGGCGACTCCACTGGGGACAACACTCTTGTTGTTCCTAGTTTGGGTAGTCCTCAAGCCAATCAAGGCTCAGTCCCTCTGTTTGTTGGTTCTGACTGTCTGATATTTTCTTGAACTCCAAGCTTTTCCAGTTTTTCAGTTTGTGTTTTTTTATTTTTCTTGAAAGACTTCAGATACGCACTTTTTCTGGATTACAGAAGCGTATATACGCAAGTTGCACTAAGTAAAACCGCGTATACGCAGGTTTCCTTAGTCACAGTCGCGTATACACGCATTCTGCAAATAATTGCAGGCGCGTATATCACATAATTTTCAAGTTTTATAATTTTTCTTTTGCTGAATGTTTGTCTGGTGGTTTGGGTCAGTTTAAAACAGTCAATTCCCAGTGACAGTTCTCTGTTTAACAGGGGGCATCTTGTTTCAAACTCTCTCTAGTTATAAGGAGTGCTTGTCTTGTTTTTCGTTGATTGCAAGCGTCATTGATTTTTGACACACAAGATTTCTGTTTAAGAATCTTGATTTCTCTGTTTCGGCAGAGTGGGAAGATTGTCTTCAAATCTTTGTGTCCATTTTGTTTTCATGACATTTGTGTTTGCTTAACGAAATCATTTATATGACCATTTACTCCTTTGTTTCGGGAAATTTGTTTGTTACCAGTTTCTTGAAACTTGTCTTTTGATATTTTGGACTTTCATTGCTGCTTTTGATTGTCAAAAGCGTTTTCGAACACATTTTATTTTTGTTGAGTTTTCATCATTTGAAAGGTGTCAATTCACAAAAGTGTTTGGTGGCTTGTTTATCAATCATTAGTGTCAGTATTTTTGAGAGTTTTCCTTTGAAAAAAGACTTTTTGGTTTGATTGAAAGAAAATCTTTTGAAAGTTTTTGAGTTTCGCTTTCTTAAACTTGCTTCTCATTTGATTTCCTTTTTTGCGAAGTGAAAGTGCTTTGTTTTTATCTTAAAACTTGTTTTTATTGTTTGGACGAAATGATTAGTAACAAATCATCTTCTATCTAAGCATTTCAGTGGCAAGACAAAATTTGGTAAAGCAGCAACTTTCCTTCTTTGTTTTTAGAGTAGTCTTTGAATCGTGCATCCACATTTAGTTCTTGCATTAGGGTAAGATTTGCATCTCTTTTTAGGCATATTTAGTTTTGTTAGTTTTTGTGAGTGTGGAGTCTGAAAAGGAAAAAATTTGTTTATATTACAAGTGCCTTCTGAACCTCATAGAAATTGCTATTCATCGAAAACAAAAGTGCATATGCATGTAGCTAAGTTTTATTAATTTCTTTTGCGTCCATAAAACACCACAAGTTTCACCTCCATTACCTTTGACTTAAAGAACAGCCTAATAAAATCAAGCGCTTAATTAAAATCCACTAGAACTTTTTGTTTTAGTTATTACACCAACAAGTTTAGGATTTTAGGGCCTTGGATTAGGCGAGTGGAGAGTTAACTCTCCAAGGCCACACAAAACGTCAAACATAAGAGTCTGATTAAAGAGAGTAAATCCAATAGCGTTAGGAAGACCAGGAAAGCTCCGGATCTGGGAGTTAAGCACGAGGGTCTGTGAAGACAGGGAAGAGAGATACCCCCTCTCCTACTTGTCCGAACTTACCTCACGACTGTTCTGCCTGGCTTCTGCGACGAGTTGGTACCCATAGTTGCCTCTCCTAGGGATCTACATAGGTGGCTGCGGAGGGGAATCCCGTGGCACCTGAGGTCGACGTTGTATCACTCTCGACAGTACTTCCGGAGGGCACCCTTGCGAAGCTTGGGGGCTTGCACCGGCGCAGACTGTTGTTAGGAGGTCAGCGTAACTTCCTCTGATACCTTCGCTGATAGGACTGGGCCCTCATCATCCCAGACTATCCTCGGAAGGCCCTTTGATTCACTTTCTCGTATTTTGGTGTCCGGTCTCAATCACCCGGAGCGGAAATACTTGAAAGTTGTTTGACTGGCTGTATCTTTAGGAACTTTATACTGTGTGCTCTGTGCTCCTAGTCGGCTTAGCTTTTAATTTTTTGAGTCTTTAGTTAGATCTTAACAAAAAATTCAAAGTGGCTGACCGGTCTCCAAGACGGTCTCGAAGACTTCGTGGTCTCTCGCCACCTAGTTTAGAGCCTTCTCCTAGAAGGCGCAGAGGGAATACTACCGGTGGGGTCCGTCCCACGCCGGTTGACGCATCGGGGATTGATCCTCCTCTCAGGGATATTAGCGGCCAAGCAAGGCCTGGTACTTTTGAACAAGAGAGGGACACTCCAGTCTTTTCTCAAGTTCGCTTTCAAGTGGAGAATAACGTAGAGGTAGAAGAACTTTCAGAATCATTAGTGATTCCAAATTCTCCACTACCATCTAGTTATCCAGACGTATTGCAATACGTTGGGCCTCCATTATATAGACCAGCGAGTCCAGGTTACGCTACGCGCTTACCATTTATAATCACTACTGGAAGCATGGCTTCCATGAGCGCTGCGACTATGCAGACCCCAACATCGGTGCAAGGGGGAGGAACCATTTCCATCCCCTCTGCTTCCTTGTTCGGATCGTTTGCTAGCACATCTTTGGTTGGGTCTACCTCCATTCCGTCCACGAGTGGAAATGCCCAAACCAATGCTTTTAGTACTGGTTCCTTCCTTTTTGGCACCCAATCACAGGGTATTCCGTCAGTTCCGTTCAGTGCCTCTACGTCCATGATGGGCGGATCGGCTTCATTTCAGGGTTTTCCTTTTGGAAGTGGTCATATCCCACATTCCAACCCAACGGTAGGATCCATGCCTTTTTCCTCAATAGGACAAAGCAGCAATCCTTTCCAAGGTTGGAATAACCCTGGGGTTAGTAACGCAGGAACTGTGAATCCATTCATTGGCCAACAAGGAAGTAGGCCGTATTCCACGGTTAGCATGTTTCAAAGTATTCCTCCCCTCGCTTCGGCTTGGAACCCATATCAGGGGTTGTCGACTCCTTACAATTCTTTAGGAGGAAACTTTGCAAGCTATGGAGCTTATACGGCAGGAGTTGGTCAAACTCCGAATTTTGCTGGACCACAAGGCTTGCCTTTTGGTTCAGCTGGTTCTATTGGTCACTTGGGGCAGCCTGGTGCCTCTCAAATCCCAGGACAATCTTTTCAGAACTTTGGGAGTTCTGCCCAGTTTGGGTGGAATCCCCTAGGTCCTCCTAGGCTTCCATTTCTGGCAACGTTAAACTTGCCAGATCTCACTAAGCTAACGAACGACCCTATCAGATACAATCCGGCCTGGCCTCCGGTCCCAACCAAACTCCCTTCGGACATACCAAAATTCGAAGGGAAGAGTGGTGAAGATCTGGGCGATCATGTAACCACATTCCATTTGTGGTGCTCATCTAACTCCCTCATCGAAGATTCGGTTAGGTTGAGACTCTTTCAGTGCACCTTGACTGGTAATGCGGCTAAATGGTACATAGAGTTGCCAGGGGGCAGCTTTACATCGTTCGCTGACTTAGCCAATATCTTCTTGAATCACTTCCAGTTGCCTGTCCGCTATGATGCCGGAACTGAACTTCTGGCTACCTTTCGTCAGGATAAGGCAACCCACATTTCTGATCACATACAGGAATGGAGACGGAGAAAAAGGCTCATTAAAGCCGAAATCCCTCCGGAGTACCGTCTAGAGTGGTTTTTGAAGTCTTTGCAACCTGAGATCTCCAAAGATGTCTCCATGTCTGGGGTCTATTCTGAGGAGCAAGCCATTTTCAGGGCCCAGCAGTTAGAACTGATTTACTCTCAGTTTGGGATCCTCCAAAAGTACTTGCCAGATGCTCCTGGATCTAAGGATGATTTAGCTAAGCCAAAGCCAGGTCCGCACGCGGATGGTATCGTAGGGTCAGTAGACTCGACTACAGTGAACTTGTTGAATCAATTGCAACAGTTGTCATTACAAACTGCTTCTAACAACCAAGTCACAATGTCTAATCCTCAAGCTTCCCAAAATTCTTCCATTAATGCCGTCCAATCCGATAACCCCAAAGGAAATCAAAATTCCGATGGAAAAAAGAAAGGACGTGGTAAAAAGAAGAATCAGGATGGGAAGCCCGATGCAAATAAATCCGGCAACAACGCTGGTGGTGGTGGAAATGAGTCGAGAAAGAAAGTTAAGTTTCCTTGCAAGTTATGCAAAGGAGACCATCTAACTCATCTCTGCCCTAGAATTGAAGACGCTCAGCGCTTGTTAGGACAGCAAGGGACTTCTAGTTCGCAAGCTGTGTTAACTAACCCGTTTCCCCAAGGGCAGCAACTTCTTGCTGGCGCAAGTTCGAACCCTGGTACCTCCGCAGGGGGCAACCAGGAAGGGGACAAGTCATCAAATGTTTTCATGATGGGTGCTCACGCTAATGTGGCCACACGGTCACGCGATTATGGTGAAGGTGAAAATTCTAAGGGTAAATCAGTTCCCGAAACTAACAACCCACTTCATATTGAGCGACCTTCTGTTGAGACTATACCTCGGGTGCCGAAAGGTTCAGCTAAACGCGCGACTATCAACCCTAATATTAGGGCAGCCCAGAATTACTCCATTGTTGAGGATCTGGCCCAGAGTCCATGTGCTATGTCCGCGTTAGAGGTTCTCCAGTCATGTCCTGCTCAACGAAGTGCCTTGCTATTGGCAATGGGGGCAGTGGATCCAAGTAATTCCTTAGCTCTCTCTTTTGATATGAGTAATGTCAAAAAGAGACTTCCTCATCACATGGCTTTCCAGATAAAGTCTACCTACCAGAAAACGAATATTTTCCGGATGGTTGTAGATGAGGGAGCTTCCACGTGTGTCATGTCTATGTCATGCTGGAAGGCCATTGGATCACCGACGGTTGTTCCTTCGCCCACCCTATTGACAGCATTTGATGGTCACTCTCATAGACCGTACAGGATTATCCCGGCTTTTCCTATATGTGTTGGAGGAAAGGTCGTTAATATTGAAGTAGAAGTGATAGACGCTAACCTAGATTATAATCTCCTATTAGGAAGGAACTGGGTATACGAGATGGAAGCCGTTGTTTCGACTCTATTTCGTGTCATTTGCTTTCCTTATGAGGGGAAAATCGTTAAGGTTGACCAATTGGACTATTGTCCAGCTGATCCTCAAGCAAACTCTGACTCTACCATTCCTTTAGTGGGTAACCCCCGTCCGCCTATTGAGAGTCTAGGAGTCGGGATGTACTCTTCATTGATGGGTACGTTTAACCTTCCCCCTCCTACAGCTGGTATAGATACAATTTCATCCTCCAGGGATCCTTTACGGAGAGAGTTTGTTCAAACTCCTTATTCATCGAATCCTGGAACCTTAGCTTCATCTGTGACCACATCAGGTGACGACAAGGTGGGTGAAATAGAATCTCTTATGTCTGCAGCAGAACCTAGATGTGAATCTATCGATAACTCTGTAGATAACCATTCTACTATTTCCTCTGGGAAAGAAATAGATGGTGATGTGGCTCATTTTCGGACCCTTGATTCCACCTCTGCATCGGATTGCTCGGATATTGTTTTTCCATCGGATGAAGCGATATTCGAAGCAATGATGGCCGTAGATCGACCTTTGGAAGATTTACATCGTCGGTTATACTTTCATTCCCCTGTGCATGAAGTAGAATCTCGGTCCTCCAGTTCGACTAGTGATGTTTGTACGGTCCCTTTGGCTCCGACACATTTATTTGCCGAAGAGAGTATATTGATTGGTTCGATCGTCGTACCTATAAACATCCCTAGGAGTCAGTTGGCGGAGCCCCCTGACGGGCTCTACCTCAGGAAGTGCTTTGCTTAGCTTTGGCCAGGCAATGGCTTCTTTGTATTTTATGTATATATTTGTACATATCTTATCGAGCGTTTTCTGATATCAGCACTTTTTGGTCTGCTTTGGCAGGTGTTGATGGATGATTTGGTTTATTTTGGATTCGCCGATGGTGCTAGTCGGCACACTCGGAATCTTGCTTCCGCAGCTTGGGTACTTTATTACCCAACTGGTCAGTTGATGACATCGAGAGGTGTGTGTATCGGTCCTGCTTCAAACAATATGGCCGAGTATACAGCTGTTATCAATTTACTATCCGAGGCAATCTCTTATGGGATCGACTCGTTGGTAGTGTATCTTGATTCTCAATTGATAGTGTCTCAGTTAAATAACATTTATCGGGTTAGAGATCCATCATTATATCGCCAATATTTAAGGGTGAGGTTGTTGCAAAGATCATTTACTTACATTAATTATTTGCACATTCCAAGATCTCAAAATTGGTTAGCTGATTCTATCGCTAATCAAGCATTAGACTGGCATATCAATCATTCATCATCATAAAATCATGCATCAAAAAGTCAAACTGTATATATATATATATCGCAAAGCGTCTCGAGTGTACATATGTGTGTCCAAAATATACAAAATTGGGACTCAAATGCCCATAATCATGTCAGGCATATCTAATGCCTCGGCTCTGGATGAGCAGCTAAATAACTAACTATAGCAGTGGCCACGCGTCGAAAGACGCGAACCCAGTCACGTGGCATCCCAACCACATGACGCTGCATATCTGGAGGAAGGTCCTCTATCTCAGCCATCGGTACTTGGTAGCTCAATCTCGCCAAGTGTCGCTGGACGTTGTTGAGGGTCCTTTCCGCATTCGCAGCCTCCTCTTCGGCTCCTCGGCCACGCCGTCCATGCCGTGGGAATCCATCTGGTCGCACGGGCCCAATGTCTGGAACATGATCATCATATCAGTCATTTGAACCTCATCAAAAAAATAATATATTTTTCAAAGTTCATCATTATACTTGAAAAATCCTAAAAATCATAAAATCATAAAAAATCAAAAAAATCTTACCGATCTCGCCCCATGCTGCATCCGGTGGCAACACTAGATCAGGATCTCCTCGGAAATCCAGTCCAGCATAGGGGTAGTCATCTATGGCGATGATCTGTTGCTCCCACCAAGCAAAAAAGTCATCGTCGAATGCATTCCTGGGCACTTCCCCACCCCCCAGACGTTTCATCAAGTCAGCCCACCGGCCCATGCGTGGATCACGTGGACTACTGATGGGAACTGCCACCCTGGGGCGAAGTGCTGGAACCTTCTCAAAGAAAAAAGTGCATAAAATGGTTCCGTACCCAAAGTTTTTGGTCTGTCCCCTCCTGATCGAAGCAAGCTGTTCTTTCATGTTGGCAAGTAGAGGAGTACACCAGTCAAACACCGTGGTGAGACAGTCCACTGCTACGCTCATGTTTACCCGTGATGCCTGATGTAGCGAAGATGATCCGTTCACTCGAGCTATGGTGAACAAGATTATCTGCAGTGACAAACTCGCCACGTGTGGGATCGAGATCTGACTCCCGACCTTCCGATGACCTGGGCAGTAAAGTTGTACATAGTCGTCTACGCTGAGACTATTCCGGGTCCTGCCCCGGGAGTGTACTACCTCTCCCCTTCGGGAAAGGCCCGTGATGAAATATATATCTTCCACTTCTATCTTGAGTGGCATCTGATCAATCATAAAAGCTTCTTCCTCGACATCCCAATAATCAATAAGTCTCTCGAGCAGACGCACATTTGCTTTCATATTCGGCAACTTGAAGAATTTTAACAATCCGCATCCCCGTAAGGCATCTAATGCCTCATCATTGTCCATAACTTCATTATCTACAGCTGAGTGCTCTCTTTCACGCCATGTGAGAGTCATCCTGGAAGAAAAAATCATTTTCATCCATTAGTTTTATGTATAAAAATTTTTCGCTGCGCACACGCGGTTTACCCTATACACAGTCGCGTGTAGGGCCGTCGTATACGCGATTTATATACATCCAACCCGCGTGTACGCCGCAGAGCGATTTTTTGCAAAAATCTAACGGTGAAACATTAATTAAACTTCCTAAAAACTATCACAATTGATTGCAAGACAAGTTTAGTGCTTACCTGGAAGTTTTCGGCAAGTTTGAACGGTGGAATAAGTCACGGGGAAAGTTTGCTCCTTTTGCTCCACAATTTGCTCTCCAAGTCAAACGGTGAAAATGGTAAGTCCAAAATTTCTTTTTATAAGTTTTGAAAATGCAAAATTTTTTCAAAATTTTATTTTGTTTGGTTTCATGTCACTTTTAACTTGGGAGCTTGGAATGTCGAGATTGAGTTGTTTTTCAGGACATTTTTGGACATTTTTCGACGGTTCGAGACGGTTCCATGACTGCTGACCCGTCATGGCAGGTATTGTGTTCTCACTGGCATATAGGTTAGGGACACCATTTTTCCGTTGCATTATGCATACTAGCCTCCATTTGACCGATACATCTGCCGTAGGGTCGACCCCATCATGTTATGGTTCGCAAGCCATTTTCACTCGCCAATTCTTTAAATCATGACATGATGGTAGAGCCATCCTTTTACATGGGCATCCTAGTTAGCACCTCACTGACATTTGTTGCCCATGCTGCTTCGTTTTGAGTAGGCTCGGGAGTCCTCTGTAGTCCCGCCATGACTTATGCGTTGAAGACTCATTCTTCTTTGCTTCTTCGTTTCGTTCTGGCCTTATACCCCAGAGGCTCCTATGTGTGTTGAGTTGTACTTCTGCATTGCATGTTGACCATTTGCACCTTTTGGCCTACAGCCGGCTTCACTTGGACTCGTGTTTAAGCCCACTTTTGACCATGACGTCTGCAAAAATCAACCTTGCATACCCTTGACCTCTGCAGCTTGACATACCCAGACCCGTGGAAGGGACATACCTCTGAGTGTCACTGACCAGTTTTTCACCTCCCTGCATTGAGCATAGGAACGTTCCTTTCCCAGGAACTAGATCATCTGTTTCACCGACACTCGTTCTTTCCACTGTACCATAGCATTCTTTTATTCTTTTTCCGGCTTATCAGAAAAAGACAAAAAAATTAAATATTCCAAAAAGAGCGGGAACAGGGACATTATTTCCATTTATTGTTGGCAGCTAGAGTCAGTCGTGTCGCCCTTGAACAAAGCACTCAAAACAAAGTCTCCTCCGCATGGGTGGGATTTAGTTTGACTTAGGTAAGCCATAGCCTTGTTATCGAGTCAGTTCTCCCCCAATTGGTTATCTCTTCCAATCATATGGAGGGTTCGTTCGTGCCTCCTGCATGACGAACTTATACAGATTCATTATATGCTGCCACATAGTCACATTGAGTCGTGCTTTTGTTCAAGGGAAGTTAGCCTGAGTCGGCCTTTCTGCGGTGTCTCTTGACTCATTTTTCAGTCGGCCATCCCTGGTTGTCAGTGTCATGTCTATCATCACATCAGTTATATTGGTCCTTCACTCGTGCCGGTTTGAGAAGGTCCCCATTGACTTCTTGCTGGCGGGTCTTGTCCTTATCGACGACGACACATTGCTCTGAGGGCAGACCTAGAGACCGCACCCTGGCCCTATTTTCATTATTGATAGGTCACCTTGTGCTCAACATCGATCAGTATCATGGGTCTTTGACTGAGTGGTTTCCCTTGTGTTCGACATCAGCATACATTATCACACATTGGGATTCGTGCAGTACCTTGGTTTCCATTTGACCCTATTGGTGGATACCTCGCCTCTGTGTCAGCTTTCATTATTGGTTGGTTCAGAGGGTTTCTGCCGTGCGCTAGCCACATCTTGTGTACGCCGGAAACGTGCTTCGGTTGGGTTACTACATCTTTTTCGTCCGATTCCTTCCACATTATTGGCCTACGGGTTACACTCACGCTAGATTGATGGAGGATGCCTTAATGCCTTCCTTCTAGCGGATCTTTCCCTATCGACTCCGACTCATTGCTCTGGGGCAAAGATCTAGAGTCCATTTGGCAGTACCTTGGGGTTTGCAGTCATTAGTGGCAGATTCCTCGCTATCGACAGTGGGAAACCATCATTGTCTCCTGATTGATAGATTCTTACAGGTGTTCGACTTCAGCTCATCTATTCACACTTGTTAGATTGTACTGGGTACCTTGACGCTCATTATCATTATCGGTGAGTAGTCTCGCGTTTGTTAACGGTATACATCAATGACCGATAATCAAACGATTTCTCACATGGTCGACTTCAGATCATTTATTCCCATGGTGTAGAAATGTACCACGGCGGTTGGTGAAGACCTCAGGTTGTATCAGCATTCATTGGTTCACTTGACAGTTGCTCCTGTTGCTGCTAGTTGATACCACTCCACCTTATATGTTGCAGTCAGTTATGGCGACATTTTATATGCTGGCACCTGAGTTTACAGTGTAGTACCATCCTATTCCATCATGTTCAGTTGGTACCTTATGGGATCAGTCTTTGATTTCAGTGATCCGTTGCATCTTTCAGCATCATTGACAGTTTTATATGTGATATTCAGACATGTACTTACTCATTATGATCAGATGATCCATTATGTATTTTACAGTCGTTTATACTTGTATACTTAGTGGATCCGCTTGTACTTGATATGCGGACATGCTTTACTTTTCCTGAGCATGGGTATGCCCGCCTCAGACAGTGTTTCTTTCTGATCTCCTTTCGGTGGCTTGGCAGGCTGAATTCTGGTGAAGTCCTCCTCGGTTTTTCGGCAGAGTTCCTTTCCTTGTACTTACTTAATATATTTCGGCCATCATGTTCCCCTTCTGACCTCATACATTAGGGGGCATCTGTTATAGCTCCAAATCTCACTCTTATGGTTTGTGATGCTGCACTTATGGCCTAGGGCAACCCCTCCTTCCAGACCTGGTCCAAAAATTTAAAAAACAGTGTTTTATTCCCTATACGCGACTTTGCCCTGTGTTAAACGCGTGTACACGCGGGTCTGTCTTACCCAACCCGCGTGTATCTATTAAAACACTTAAAAAAATATAATTTCCTCTTTTTCGGGCGGTGATCGCGGGTTTACCTGCTGGATCACCTGTTAGTGCCCGTGGCCCAATTGTTCCCAACCAACTCCTAACTAAAAAACTACTTTGGAGAGGGTATAAAAAGACATCAAAGGGAAGGCCAAGGGGGGAGAGAAAGGAGAGCAAGATTATTATGCTGATATTTTTCCCTTAGACCAGGTCTGAAGTCCTTGGTGCATTCTGCACTTCCCCCATTTTGCATAGGAAACCCTTGTTTCCATGTGTATTGGTGATCATTCATCCTTGACATCATCATTGAGTAAGACTTGGAAGGAGCTCTTGTTGGAGGCTGGAGGCTGGAACGAATCCGGGAGGAAGCTTGCTTGGAGCCTGCTGAAGGTGTTCAGGTGATATCTTTCCGATATCTGTACTTTATTTGCCTTTATATATAAAGAAACACGTCTTTGTTCCCGAATAATCTTTCTTTATGCTTATGAGATTCTTGTGTTGAATTCTTATGAAAGTGGTTACTTAAAGACTTTTTATAACTAACTTTATAGCATAAAGATGATTTATATATAAACTTCTATACATGTACTCTTGTGTTCTTTGATTTGTTTGTCTTGCAGGTCAAAGAAAGAAGAAGGGAACTCCAAGAAGGGTTTGCACCCTAACGGTCTTCTCGAACGTAGGACCTTAGGTATGTACCCTAAACATTAGGATTTGCTTAAAAGTAAAAAAGATGGCTGTGTGTGTGTGTTTCTTTGTATAAGCAATTTTCAGTCTGGTAGAGTCTTAGCCCAAAGGACCCTAGGGGTACTTTCCCTTCAACCACCTATGAGTGATCTCAGTTAAAGATTTATTAAATGAAGGTATTACAGACTCATGTGTTGGTGTGTGTCTATGTTATTTAGGCAACGGATCAATCAGATTGCAAATACACAAACACTTGAAATGGAAAACAATAGAGAAATACAGTAAGCAAATATAAGAACACAAGAAGTTAACAAGGAGTTCACCCTATCCTCCAGGGCTACACCTCCGGCCCAGCTCTTAGTGGTGGCCTTCTTTTATTGTGTCTTAAAGCATAGAATTATAATGAAGGAGATCAATATGAGTCTCTTGAAACAAAATTTTCTTGGCAGGGTGGTTCTTGGATTCTCCAAGCCACTAGAGTGCACAACCTCTATTCCTTACCAGCTCTTTGACCCCTCTGGTCTTTAATGGAAGGAGCCCAATGTGGTGCTCAATCCTAACAGATCCTCTCAAGGATGGCTTGAATCTCTCAAGCTCTCTAGTGCTTGACGTTGCCTTTGGTCAGCTCGACCTTCTGTCTTCTTTTTGCTTTTTGCTTCATTGTCTTCTTCGCTTTTTCTCTCTCTGTATTTTGTTTCCTTCTTTTCTCTGTTCTTCCTCTACGTGTCTTCTACTTTGTCTGTTCATGGCTTTAAATCCATTTGAGCTCATGGTTGTTTGATTCCCCTTCCACCTCCGTCGAATTGCCTGCTACAGCTTCGCTTGGAGTTCCCCATTTCGGCGTCATCATTAGGCTCATAGGGATAGTCTGGTTATTGGCGGTCAAATCAAACCTCAAATTCTTATAGATCATGGCTTAATCCCCTGTCAATTTTGGTTTCCCCATCGGGCATGATCTTAGCCGTTATATCTGGGGTCCCCAGATCCGACGCCATTCACACATTTCATGCGGTTGACTTGCTCGACTGTTAGCACGCGATGAGCGGTGTTTTTCTCTCTCCTCTGCTTGCCACGCGTCGAGCACTGAATCGCTCTGTTTTTTCCAAATCTACTTACCACCCAAGGGTGCCCCCGATAAATACCACCGGTTTTTGGAGTGCAGGTCCTGCCTTAGCCTTTAGCCTTTTCCCCACGGTTTTCCTCGACTCCCATGCGATTGAGTGCTCGGGGCCTCCCTTTTTTGAGGGGTTTTTCCCAACGATGCGCGACTAGCGCAGGCGCTAATTGCGCATCAAAAACTGCCTCATTTTCCTAGGGGCTAGTTTCGCCTCCTACACAGTCTCCATCGGCCTCGGTCAGCGCGCTTTGACCGAGGTCCTCGTCGTTCCACGCTGGCTACCAACTGCCACTGTTCAGAGGTGCTTTTGATCACCGCTATTAATTCTTTTGAAGTCTGTCCCAATCTGATATAGTCACGGTTCTCTAATAACTCTTCATGGATCCAATTCGGATCATGGCCTTCCCACTGAAAAAGATTTTGGACCACCAAAATTTGGTTTTTCAAGCATTGACTAAGTGAGGGTACTGTTGTCTCACTTGTCCCATCTCAATCACCTTTGCATTGCTTGGCTTTGAACCTTTGAGCCCAATTCTGAGGTACTCAACATCTCCCCTACGTGTTTTCCTCACCTTCTTGTCCAGCACTGTGTCTTCCTGCAATTCATTAAGATATTCAGGTAGCAGGTCATCAATAGAAGGCAATTGACTCTACTCTTCAGGATCCTCAATCATTGAAGGTTCAAACAATCTCAAATAGTCTGCATTTACGATTGAATAGATGTGCATGTAAACTGGTAGATCAAGGCAAAAAGCATTTTCACCAATCTTCTCAAGTATTTTGAAGGGTCCATACCTAATATGATTCAGCTTTTTACCTTCACCTTGCATCCTGTCCTTGCTGATATACAACCAGACCTGGTCACCAACTTGGAAACTATGCTCCATCCGATGTTTGTCATGCCTAGCCTTGTATTTGGCTTGGCTCCTTTCCAGCTATTCCTGTACTACCTGGTGGATTTCTTTGATTTGTTCAATGAACCTAGTTGCCTTGTCCACATCACTGTGTCCATCAACTATGGTATCTTTACCAAAGACAAAATCCAATAGAGACCTTGGTGTGAAACCAAAATAGGTCTCAAAAGGAGATCTCTATGTAGAGGAATGTTTTGCTCTGTTGTAAGCATGTTGCACATAACACAAGTGTTCATCCCGAAGCTTAGGATGTTTGCTGCAGTATCCTCTTAATAACTGGATCACTGTCCTATCAACTACTTATGCCTGGCCATCAATTTGTGGATGAAAATTTGTGCTTTTCTTCAATTTTTTGTTCATCAGTTCCCACAGACTTGACCAAAGCTTCCCAGCAAATTGGGTCTCTTGATCAGATACAATGGAAGTGGGTAATCCAAAACGAACCCATACATGTTCAAAGAACAATTTTGTAGTTTGTTCAACTGTAATCTATTTATTACAAGGTATCATAAATAGCTATTGATCATCAGATCTACTATTCAGAAAGTGTTTACATCTTATTTCTTCAGGCAGAGTCTATAATCGGGCCAGGTAGCCTCTGGATTCATCCTTCCTTTGGAAGGTGAGATATCCAGTAAAATCCCATATAGTCAATCTCTGTATGAGAAATACTCTGTTCTCACGAATCTTAGATCAGAGGCGGTTGAGTTTGGAGCTGGTGGAATTCGAATTTGCAGCAATGTTTTCTTGGTATCAACGTGGCAATGTCTTTCAACGGATTGTGATTGGAGTATGCTCTTGAGGGCAGCTCAAACTATATTGCATGGAAGGACAGGATGGAGGCAATGTTGGATGATAATGGGCTGAAGGATTTCATAGAGGCTGATGTCCCAAATCCTACTGATGCTATGCACGTTGATGCTTGGCAAAAGAAGACAGCAAAGTGTCGAAGGATTCTATTGGAGGGCATGAAGGATCACATTGTGTCCAACCTGCATGGAAAGGCTTCTCCATACTTGATGTGGAAAGTGTTGACATATCTATTCCAAAGCAAGAGCGATCAGAGGAAGCTGGCGCTCAAGGATAAACTCAGAAACATCAAATGTGAGAAGGGAGACAGTATGCCCAAGTATCTCACGAAGTTCACTCAGTGTCGGGATGAGCTGGGAAGTGTGGGGGTAACTGTCGATGATGAGGACTTGGTGAGCTTGGCTCTCCTTAGTCTTCTAAAGAGTTGACATTCCTATCAAGACTCTGTCAATGGTCGGGAGAAATTGCCAGGATGGGAGAGACTTTGGTTAGATCTTGTGGAGGAGGAGATCACGCGGAATACCAGAGACAAATCTTCATCAAAGGGAACTGATGAAGAAAATTGCGCTTTGGCTGCCAAAGCAAAGAAGGGGAAGAGCAAGAAAGCTTCTTAGTCTGGTGCGAAAGGCCAGAAGCAGGACATGTCCAAGGTGAAGTTCTTTCACTGTCACCAGCATGGACACTATGCCACTAATTGTATGCAGAAGAAGAAGAACAAGCAAGCTGCTAGATCTATAGCAGGAGAGGCTCCAGCCTCGCAGTTTGAGCTTGATTTTTCATTGATCGCATGCTTGGTTTCAAGTGTGATAGGATTGGTGTGGTTCTTGGACAGTGGTGTGTCTTTTCACATGACAGGAGATCGAGATTTGTTTTCTGATCTGGAGGACAAAGATCTTGGAGTTCACATTGAGATGGGCGATGATGGTAGATACAGTGCGACCGGTATCATTACCATTTCCTTTGAGAGGGAGTCTGGTAAACCCTTTGTATTGAAGGAAGTGATGCATGTTCTAGGATTGAAGAAGAATCTTATCTCTGTGGCGATGTTAAAAGACAAGGGATATGATGTTGTTTTCAGCGAGGGAAAGGCTTTCCTGCGTAGCAAGACAACTGGAGAAACTCGGAAGATAGGGGTTCGAGTGAGGAACCTTTATTAGTTGCATGTAGATGGATGTGCAGCAATGGCATGCAAGGCAGAAGGATTGGTGAGCCGGGATGATGACAAGCTGTGGCACAGGAGATTGGGTCACCTTCACCATGGAGCCTTGAAGATACTACAGTAGATCACTACAGGGCTTCTTAAAGGCACTCTTGCGCAGTCAGATCAGTGCAAGGGGTGTACTTTGGGAAAGTTTGTGAAAGCCACCTTTCATGAGAAGGATAGTCGTGCCATGACAATCCTTGAGAGAATTCACACAGACGTGTGTGGACCTTTCTCAGTAGCTTCGACAGCAAAACACAGGTATTATGTGATTTTTGTTCATGATTTCTCTCGTAAGTGCTGGATCTTCTTCATGCAGAAGAAGAGTGAGACATACTCAAAGTTCTGTGAGTTCAAAGCACTAGTCGAGAAGGAGTCGGGGAAGAAGGTGCAGGCTCTTAAGAGTGATAATGGTGGTGAATACATCTCTGGCGAATTCAAGGATTTCTGCAGTACAGAAGGAATTCGAAGAGAGCTCATAGCTCCCCATAACCCATAGCAGAACGAGGTTGCTAAGCGGAAGAACAAAATGATCGTGGGTACTGCATGGGCGATGTTGCATGATCAGAGCCTACCCCTTCACTTGTGGGCGGAAGCATGCAATACTGCAGTATATGTGCATAATTGTTGTCCTCACAGGATACTTGGCATGAGTACACCCGAGGAGGCTTATTCTGGTAAGAAGCCTGATCTTTCTCATTTGAGGATTTTTGGTGCTAACGTTTACATGCATGTGACAAAAGATGCCAGGAAGAATTTGGAGCCGACCGTAGAGGTTGGGATATTTTTGGGGTACAATGATACGCCCCACAACTATCGTGTGTACTTTCCAGATAATGGTAAGACTGTTGTGCGACGGGATATAAAATTTTAGGAGGAGAAAGCCATGAAGTGTTCGCTTGAGAGGGAGCCACACTTGCATGCAGATGAGGAGCTATTAGTTCCTAAGGATGAGCTTCAGGACGTGGATTAGCCACAGGACGAGGTTCATGGAGTGGAAGAGACCACTCATGTAGCCCCAACCATCAGAGGGAAAAAGCGCTTAACAGAAGATGAGTGACTGGCTCAAGATGCAGAGAAAGTTGTAGGACCACCTACAGCCCAACGCAGGCAGAGACAGTCACCTGATTGGTACACTGGATACATGGCTCTTGTGAGCAAATGTGTTGTGACTGAGCCATCCTCTTTTGAGGAAGCTGTGGAGGATCCTGCATGGGTAGATGCCATGGTGGAAGAGTATGATTCGATTTTCAGAAAAAATGCATGGGAGATTGTTCCTAGACTGGAAGGGAAATCAGTGGTGGGTTCAAGATGGATCTACAAAGTTAAGCAGGTAGCTGACGGGAGTGTGGAGATGTACAAGGTAAAATTTGTTGCCCAAGGCTTTTCACAGATAGAGGGGATCGATTATGAGGAGACCTTTGCACCTGTCGCAAGGTATTATTCCATACAGACGATTCTTGCTCTCTCAGCGCAGATGGGGTGGCACATTCATCAGATGGATGTGAAGACTGCGTTCCTCAACAGAGTCATTGAGGAGGAGGTGTACATTGAGCAGCCCGAAGGTTTTGAGATCTTCAGCAACGAGTCGCATGTGTGCAGGCTCAAGAGAGCGCTGTATGGTTGAAACAAGCACCACGTGATTGGTACACATGGATAGACAGTTATTTCACCGAACTTGGATTCTCCAAGAGTGAGGCAGATCCTAACCTATACCAAATTGTGGTGGAGGGTAAGTTGCTTATCATTGTACTTTATGTAGATGATTTGATTCTAACGGGTGATGAGCTGTTGATACTTTCATGCAAGGATGATCTTGCTAAGGAGTTTGAGATGAAGGACTTGGGCCTCCTTCATTATTTCCTGGGATTGGAAATTTGGCAGTGCAGTGATGGACTATTTGTTTCTGAGGGTAAGTATGCTCGTGAGATACTGGAGAAGTTCAACATGCATAGTTGCAAGCTTGTTGATACTCCTCTTCCTGGAGGTTGGAGGAAGGAGGATGCAACTTCGGCAGAAGAAGTGGATGCCACAGTTTATCAACAATTGGTGGGGTCGCTTATGTATCTGGTCAATACACGACCCGATATATGATATGCTGTTAACCAGCTTTCACAAGCTATGGTTAAGCCTACCAAGCTCTTCTGGAAGGTGGGAAAGCAGGTATTGAATTATTTGAGAGGCACATCGGGATCTGGATTATGGTACAGACAGGAGGATGAGGTAAAGCTATGTGGCTTCACGGATGCAGATTGGGGAGGGAGCCCAATGGACAGAAAGAGCACATCAGGAGGGGTCTTCAGTATCAGGTTGACAGTAGTTTCTTGGTACAGCAGGTATCAGAGATCCGTGGCACTCAGTTCAGCAGAGGCCGAGTATATGGCAGCAAGTTTGGCTCCATGCGAGGCTATATGGATGAGGAAGATCCTGGTCAGTTTGTTCGGTCCTTACTTGGAGCATACTGTGATTTACTATGATAGCTAGAGTTGCATTAAACTCTCGGCTAATCTTGTATTTCATGATAGATCTAAGCACATTGACATCAGGTACCATCATATCAGAGATTGTGTGTAGTGGAGAATCATGTTACTTTCATACATTCCAACGGAGGATCAGGATGCTGATATCTTGACGAAGGCGCTCACCAGGAGAAAATTCGAATACCACCGAGGTAGGATAGGGGTTTCTGATAATACATATCTTATTGAGATTGAGTGTTGAGAATGCAACAAGAAGATGGAGCTTAGTGGAAAGGAGTCGCCTTCACTAAGTGGGCCTTAAGGCAAATTATGGCGCAAAGTCTATTTTTAGACTATGTCTATTTTTAGACATATGGATCATGGTCTATGAGTTGCAGTATGCTGTTTATGAATGATTGGTCATGTTGGGAAAAATAGATGGACTTCTATTTCTGGTTCACAGCAATGTGATCAAAGTCTATTTTTAGACTGCCAGGCTAAAAATAGAAAAGTCAAATATTATTGTCTCATAATAATAGTCAGACTATAAAAATTATCTTATCCTCTTGGAGCACTTCAGTTTGAGCTACAGATGTGGCACATGCAGCTGTCAGAAGGAAATAAAGTTTTCTTGTGAGTCAGTTGAGCTATTGCATGTAGGACATCGGTTAGAACTCATGTGGTTGAGTTTGGTGGAGTTGGATGTGGAGTTGATGGAATTGTGTTTAGTTTGACTTTGTTAAACTAGTTGTAATTAGTCTAACTGCAAATAGACTAGTGATGAGTGATGTGAATTAATTGATTAAATTAATTCACTAATTATTAACTCATAATGCAATTGAAGAATACATCAGTTAACTTAGTGCATGTACAGTTCAGTGGAGACAGGTGTTAGAGGTTGAGATTGCTATCAGTTGTGACTATAGTTGTGCATGAGATCTTGCACAATCAAAGGGATTGAGTTATTCCAATGAGTACTACGTAGTGTGGGCCAATACAGGGTATTATAGCCTGTGCTCACGTGATTTCTAGGGTGAATTATTCTCAAGCATTGTGCAATGGAGGCAGGCAAAGCAACGGAGGAGATTTGAACCTATGATTTGTTCGGATCTGAGCTAGTTTGTAACAGGTGGAGATAGTACCGAGTACTTGTGAGGAGTATTGTACTATGTAATGTTACATGTTATCAATCATTAATATACAGATAGTGTGGGGTTTTCAGCTGTAATCTTTCCCCGGGATACATACTGTGTTAATGTGTGCATGCTATTGATGTTTCATTGTTTTTGATGCTTCTAAATTGAGAGGAGCTTATGTATTGTGCATGTATTCTGGAATAGTGCATGATCAAGATAATCTCTATGAATAAGTGTTTATTATTCAAAATTTCTACAATTAAAATACACATTTTGCTGAACCTATCCACAACAACATATAGATAATCATGACCTTTCATAGATTTAGGTAGTCCTCCAACAAAATCCATGGAAACACTTTCCCAAGGGTGAGAAGGAACTGGAAATGGAGTGTAAAAACCTAGTTTTTTATTGCTAGGCTTTCTTTTTGCACACATAGTACACCCTCTTACATATCTAGAAACTGTCTCGTTCATTTTTGGCCAATAACAAAATCTTTGCAGCTGTGCAACTATTTTACTTACCCCAAAGTGACTTGATATCAGAGAAGTGTGTGCTTCTCTAATTATCTTTACTCTCTCAGTTTGTGGAATGCAGAGTTTCCCACAATGGTATAGGAGTCATTCCTTCACATGATAATCCAATTCTTCTACTCTTTTGCCTTGACTCAAAGTTGCATATACATCTCTAAAGTCTATATCTTGAGCATATTGTTCAATGTAGCTTTCATGTAGCACAGAATTATGCTTAAGTATAGTAGATGCATTTATAATGGGTCTAGATAACATGTCTACAACTTTGTTATGTATGCCCTTTTTATATCTGATGACTAAATAAAACTGTTGTAGAAACCCCATCCATCTGTAGTGTCTTGATTGTTGCAACTTAGTTTGGGACTGTAGATATTGAAGTGGTTGATGATCAATATGTATTACTGTCTCCTTGCCCATTAAGTAATGTTTCCACTTTTTCACACTTTGAACTAATGCATACAATTCTTTATCATATGTAGGATAGTTAACTACTGCAGGATTAAAAGTCTCATAATGATAGCATATGGGTTTACCATGCTGTGTCAACACTGTTCCCATGGCATAGTCACTAGCATCTATTTGGATCTCAAATGGTCTTTGCAGATCAGGCAGTGCTAGTACAGGTGTTGTACTAATCTTTTCTTTCAAGGTGTCGAAGGCTTTCTGATGTTTGCCTCCCCACTGAAACACCTTGTTCAATCCTGTTAAAGCATGTAAAGGAGCTGCAATTGAGGAAAAATTAGAAATGAACTTCCTCCAATATTGTGCTACTCCTAAGAAGCTTCTCACTTCTGTAGCAGACTTGGGTTTAGGTCAGTTTACAATGACTGCCACTTTAGAGGGATCTATTTTCAATTCACCACCCCCTACTATATGACCCAAATAATTTAGAGATGTTTTGCCAAATTCACACTTTGAGAGTTTAACATGAATTTTTTCTCTTTTCAAAACATCTAATGTTTGCTTAACATGCTTTAAGTGTTCTTCCCATATTTTGCTAAAAATCAGAATGTCATCTAGATACACAATAATAAAATCATCAAGAAAAGGTTCGAGTACATCATTCATTAATCTCATGAAAGTAGCAGGAGCATTAGTTAAGCCAAAAGGCATAACCAGCCACTCATACAATCCCTGCTTTGTTTTGAAAGCAGTCTTCCATGCATCTTGTTTTGCAACTCTGACCTGATGGTATCCATTGTGCAAGTCTAGCTTGGTGAAATAAACAGCTTCCTTCAATTGATCCAAAAGATAATCTATGTGAGAAAGGTGTTGGTCACTTTAATTACTTATTGATTTAAACA